>OY735242.1:29552790-29625290 GCA_963457665.1 Thysanoteuthis rhombus | reverse complement strand
TCCAGCAGCCCTGACAGCAAAACTCACCCACAATGCATACCTCCTGGCAGTGGACTCTGGTTCCACATGGTACATTTTAATACACACTCACACAGCACACACCACTGATGATGTGAAGAATCCCGAAACATGTATGGACTATTTACATATAAGGATTAATAAACCTTACCACCAAAACCCTCACTCCCAAGTCTGTCTCACTTTCTACAGTACACATTATATACATACATATATATATATAAATATATCTGTATATATGAATATATATATATATAAATATATATGCACATATATATAAATATATATATATAAATATATATGTATATATATATAAATATATATATATGTGAATTTATATAGATATATAAATATATATGTATAAATATATATATATATAAATGTATATATATAAATATATATATATAAATATATATGTATATATAAATATATATATGATATATATATAAATATATATGTATATATAAATATATGTAATATGTAATTCTTCAATCCAGAAGTCAGATGTAAAAAAAATTAGTTGCTACCGAATCTGATAATATATATCTATATACTCTTGTGATATATATATATTTATAAATTCGATATGACATAAGATTATTTATTCTTATTTTTGGTATTTTTTTCTTGCAGTAACTACCACAGAACCTCCCATAGAAAATAAAGGTAAGTACTACTATGGAACTAATTTCCACTTGTTTTTTTGTCAATTTAAGTTATGGATACTAGTTGAAGTACCCGTTTATACCGGATAAGAGGTCAAGACTTGGGTCCTGGCTAGATATAATGATAGTTAAAGTTCAATCTCTCTCTCTCTCTCTCTCTCTCTCTCTCTCTCTCTCTCTCTCTCTCTCTCTCTCTCTCTCTCTCTCTCTCTTTCTCTTTCTCTCTCTAATAGGAGAAGTTTATTTAACTGTTTTAAAATTCTCATTTTGTTCTATTCTATTTGTTTCTTTTTAATGCAACAATCATGTATTAAGAACCGTGTAATGATGGGAGATCATTTCACATAAGTGTTTTAATAAAATATAACGCAAATTATAATCATTCTGTCGGATCATACATCCATTTCTTTATACATTTAAACATATCATCATTTATTTTTATTTTCATCATTTCATTTCATTCAATTTTTTCTCTTTTTTTTTTTGCAGTTACTACTACGGAATCTTCCACTCGAAATGATAGATGTAAGTACTACAATGATATTAATTTCTAATTGTTTTTCGTCAATTCAAGTTATGGATACTAGTTGAAGTACCCATATACACCGGTTATGAGGTCAAGATTTGGGTCATACCTGGTTGAAATAACACTTTAAGCTCAATCTATTTCTACCCTATACCTTCTCTCTCTCTCACTCCCTCTCTCTCCCTCTCTATCTCATATACATATAAATCCTCTTTCTATCTTTTATAGCTATACACATTAAACGAGCAGAGCGAAAAGACATCAGAATACAACAATATATACATATGTATTTTATTCAATCGTGATGTCAGTTACAGAAAAAAATCCCCTTTCACGCTACCATCGAATTTATTGACCTTTACAAATATATATGAATCTATATATTCTAGTAAGATCTCTTTAAAAGAAATCTTTTTTAAATAGTTTGAAGCTGTGGAGCATTCGCACTCTCATATATATATATATATATATATATATATATATATATATATATATATATATATATATATATGTATATGTATATACATATGTATATACATGTGTATACATATATATGCATATATATATATGTATATATATATATGTACATATCTATATATGTATACGTTTATATATGCATATATATGTGTATATATATGTATATATATATATGTATTTTTATATATGTATATATATGTATATATTTATAAGTATATATGTATATATGTATATATATATATATATATATGTATATATATGTGTATAAATTTACATATGTCTATATCTATATACATATATATTTATATATGTATATAATTACATATGTATATATTTATATATGTATATATATGTATATATATATATATGTATATAGACATGTATATATATATATGTATATATATATATATATGTATATATATGTATATGTATATACATATATACATATATATATATATATATATGTATGTATATTAAGAGAAAGAGAGAGAGAGAAAGAAAGAGAGAGAGAAAGCTTTCTATGTTACCTTTTTTTTACCAATGTATGAATTGGTATATCATTGCTCAAAATTTCCATTAGCAAACATAATATAAATCGAAGGGAACATAGACAGTTTACCCACGTACCCATCATCCCAAAAAACTTTCAATCAACATTATTTACCTGGTTAAAATAACAGTTTAAGCTCAATCTATTTCTAACCTATATCTTCTCTCTCTTTCCTTCTCTCTCTCTCTCTCCCTCTTTCTCTCTCTCTCATATACATATAAATCCTCTCTCTGTCTTTTATAGCTGTACACATTTAACGAGCTGACCCGAAAAGACATCAGAATACAACAATATATACATATATATTTTATTCAATCTTGATGTCAGTTACAGAAAAAAAATCTCCTTTCACGCTACCATCGAATTTATCGGCCTTTACAAATATATATGTATCTATATATTCTTGTAAGATCTCTTTAAAAGAATTTTTTTTTAATTATTCAAAGCTGTAAAGCACTCACTCCCTCATATATATATATATATATATATATATATATATATATATATATATATGTGTGTGTGTGTGTGTGTGCGTGTGTGTAATTATATGTATATATATATATATATATATATATATATATATATATATATGTTCTATATATATGTTCTATATATATGTTCTTGGGAAACACGAAGATATATGGATCAACTAACTTAAAACCCTTTATCCCAATGGATTAAACACTAAACAGAACAACCCTCATCACACAGAACCCTAATATACAAAACACCTACCATTAATATCCTCACACCCACATCTAAGACACATTCAATAATGGAAGCTTCAAAGTCAACCAGACCCATAGGAAAAATTTCACCTCAGCCAGTTATAACCCCTGTCCAAATCATAGCCACCACATTTTCAATATCTTATGAGGTTGATACCTATGTAGCTCCTTGACCTCACCATCCCTCCATTTACACTACCCCTAACATACCAAAAAATCTAACTCCACATCACTCCCCAAGACCAACTGCTACTGCTTAACCAAAGACCTCACTGGACATTCTCCCACTCAGCAGGAGGCCTCCAGCAGCCCTGACAACACAATTTACTCACAATGCATAGCTCCTGGCAGTGGACTCTGGTTCCATATGGTACATTTTAATACACACTCACACAGCACACACCACTGATGATGGGAAGAATCCCGAAACATGTATGGACAATTTACTTATAAGGATTAATAAACTTTACCTCCAAACACCTCACTCCTGAGTCTGTCTCACTCTCTACAGTACACATTATATATATATATATATATATATATATATATATATATATATATATATATATCTTTTATTTTTATTTTCATTATTTCATTTCATTCAATTCTTTCTTTTTTTTTTTGCAGTTATTACTACAATATCTCCCACTCCAAATAACAGAGGTAAGTACTGCAATCTAATAGTTTTTTTGTCGATTCAAGTTATAGATACTAGTTGAAGTACCCATCTACACCGGTTAAGAAGTCAGGACTTGGGTCATACCTGGTTAAAATAACAGTTTAGCTTCAATCTATTTCTAACCTATACCTTCTCTCCATCTGTCTGTCTGTCTGTCTGTCTGTCTCTCTCTCTCTCTCTCATATACACATGAATCTTCTCTCTCTCTCTCTCATGTATGCATGAATCTTCTTTTTCTCTCTTTCATAGATGTATAAATCTTCTCTCTTTCTCAGATACATATAAATCCTCTCTCTCTCTCTTGTATAGCTACGCACATTAAATGGACTAACCGAGAAGACATCGGAATACAGCAATATATACATATATACTTTATTCAATCCTGGTATCCGTTACAAAAATTAAATTCTTGTTTCATGCTACTTTTTTTTCAATTTTCCACGTCTCACATCCATCTCATTGTTTTTCTTTTAGATCATCAAATATCTTTTCCTTATATTCATGTTTGGAACGAGGTTAAATATATAAGGAATGGCAGAGATTAGGTCTCAATCGCTGTAGTCATGGAAAGAGATGGCAAAGGTCTTTGTCCCGTGATCGACTTGCAATGGCTAATGATGATGATATAATTTATTTATTATTATTATTATTATTATTATTATTATTATTATTATAATAATTATAATAACATTTTGTTTTTCAATTTTTCTTTGCAGTTACTACAGAACCTCAAAATGACACAGGTAAGTAGTACAAAGGAACTAATTTCTACTTGTGTTTTATCAATTCAAGCTATGGATACTACCTGAAGTACCTGTCTACCCCGGGTAAGATGTCAAGATTTGTGCCGTAGCTGGTTATAATGACAACGTTCAACCTCTATAATATAAACCCTCTTTGTTATAAATCCTAACTCTCTCTCTCTCTCTCTCTCTTACTCCCTCTCTCTTTCATATGCATATAGATCTTCTCTTTCTCTCATATACACATAAATCTTTTTTCTCTCTCATATACACGTAAATCTTCTTTCTCTTTCAAATGCAAATAAATCTTCTTTCTCTTCCTCTCTTAAATATACATACTGACTATTCAAAACACATATCTCGCAACGCTTACAAACTCTCTTTACGTTCAAACAACACCATAACTATAGTACACAAAGTAAGTGTTGATTTTAGTATAATACTCACAGCTTGGAAACTAAAACTAAAAATTGGAACTCAAAATTCGAATCAATAAGTTTTTGAAAATTCTAGCCTAAAACATGCTCTGGGATCCCATTAGTACACACAGAAAATATGGGGATATGTCATGTGTTTTTTGGGTTGTTGTTTTTTTGTTTTTGTTTTTTTTCTTCCAAGTAGGCTGTCACATACAGATTGATGGACAGACATTTGGTGAATTATGATAAGATTATTCTACAAGTTTCAACCACCTTCCAGTTTTCATTATACCGTTTTTATAAAAGTCTTTTTGTTTTTAGGGGAATTATAGAGAAGGCAGTTTACACCTCTTGAAGTATTGAGGACCAATCCATCAAAATGTTCCAATAAACTCCGAAATAAGTGGTATCCAAACGGAGCAAGAACTTGAGTGAATGAAGAGTGGGGAAATTATTCCCAGTCGCAGTTTTTAGTCTTTTCTGATACGATTGAAGCGTACATCATCATGACAGGACATTACACCTATGATAGTAACTTTTTTTGGACAATTTTGGCTTGTGCGAAACTATTGCCTGCGTTGCTTTTGATTCTTGTAATATTCTCATTTTTATCACCAGTCATTAATCTGTCAAAGAGATGCGTTCGAGAGAAAGCAGAGAAATGCAAATGTCAATTCTTGATTTACAGGGAGCCTCTTTCAAATCATGAGGGACCAATTTTCCAACTTTTCAAAATTGTCACAGATGATAGAGAACCATTGGATGACTTCATTTATTTTCTGTGCCAAGTCTTCAACAGTACTTTCATTGAATTCAGACAAAATAAAGTTACCATTAAAGTCAGCAGGACGACTTGTTTGTGGCGCTTATCTCAAGTTGAAGTTACTTATTTCTAAACCTTTCAGTAGGGCTGACAGATCTGGATGGATGGATTTGTTAAAGATGACCCGCTTGGTGATTGTGAATGTGATAGTCACGCAGTACACAAACTCACTCAATTGTGTTTCACTGCCAACAAAGTTCATACGAACTGGTTGTATGTGTGTAAGTGTGCACGCCCGTGTATGTAAATTAATTTCTATATGTTTTGCATTGAAAATCTGTCCGATTCATTATCTCGAATTCTGATTAGATAAAAATCAATAATGGTTTACAGTGCATTAACAAATATTTCTTTCATTTTAATTTTAGTTGCTTTTTAGCGCAACTACTCAGACCATTCTTCGACCGTTAGTGAAAAGCGTGGATCAGAAGTAAAGAATAAGCAACTAATAAGCTAACAGGGTGAAAATGGGTGCAAGTTCGAGTCTTGCCGAAAGTTGATTCTTTTTCTGCGATTCGTGCTCTTTATTAATGGCCGTAGAATCACGATCTTAATAATTGCGATCAGTAGCAACAGAAACAACATTTTTAGTGCCAAAGGACTTTTTTCTGCCTTACAAGTTGAGCACCTAACAACATTAATTACGTAACGCCCCCTTTTTGAAAATCACGCCTTGTCTTCATTTTTCTTCCGCACTTTGTTTTGACCTATACTTGCTTTCCATCGATGCTATTTAGACTCTAGGGATCATCATTTTTCCATTTGGGGGTCTACAGATGTGAGTGAAAACAACGTTGGCATAGAGGGTGCTAAGATGAAAAAATACAAGGAAAAAGATCAAATGTCTCTTTCAACACATACAATAGGATAATCAATTTGAATTGGTGATTTTTTTACCTTTCTACTCAAAAAGATTCGGTGTCTCCCTAACTATAATAAAATAAATTTAGTATTGAAAAGGTATGATAATATAGTGTTAGATTTGGACATTTACTAAAATTTAGAGTTGTAAATCCAAGAGAAGGAAAAATGTAATCACCGAAAGATAATTTTTACAGGAAATTTTTCAAATCAATTTCTATCATTTTTTTAATATTTTGAATATGACCGGCTATAACAATTCAACTTGAAATTTGCCAATTCAGGGTAATCTAGTGCGACCTTTGAGCCAGAAATTCACTTGATTCCAGGCTCTAATTTAGTTGACTCGGGTCGTAACTATCCTTGTTTTGGGACATCTACTCCTTTATACATACATTTCAAATTGCCCCCAATATGTTCAAGTTTCTTCACGTTAAGCTCACGCTATGAATTCAGAATCACTGATTCAAATGATTTCATTATTTAGCTGCTTCATTTTCATAGAATTATACATCAAATGTTGTTATTCTAATATCTATACTTTTACCTTCTTATTTTAGAGAAAAATGCAAGTAATGGTAAGTCTCTGATGCTTATAGATACCCTTCTAATACACGCAGGTACATTACACCCTCAAAAGAAGAAGAAATCAAGCGAAGAATCACTCTAGGATGACAAGCCTTTGACAAGGCAAGCTCAATCTTCAAAAATAAGAAGATCCCATTAATCTTAAAAAGAAGAGTATACAACCAATGTATCCTCTCGATAGTTACTCATGGAACTTAACCAAGAGACAGATCCGCTAACTGAGAAACATGCAACGTGCACATGAAAGAATTATCACATGGAGAGGCCACAAGACAGCACAATTTATCAGGGGAAAAACATGAGTCAGAGACATCATAGATTCCATTAAAACCGCAAATTGCAATGGGCTGGTCATGCAAGAATGGCTGACAACCGATGGACATTGCGACTCACAACATGGATCTCCAGAGATCAAATGTCCAACCGATGCCAGCAGAGTTTTAGATGGGGAGACCAGCTAAACAAATTCAGAAAGTACTGGTTCCACGACGCACACGATAGAGAAGTGTAGCGAAACCTGGAGACGGGCGTTAAGAAGTTGATGATGATGAAAACCACTGAATAACAACGTTTATTTGACAATCTAGCTTAGAGGTCGGCAAACTTTTGGATGGATGGTTCCGTTTAAAATGAACTTATGTATTGCAGACTAAAGCGATTAAACAATGATAAAAGCTTTCTTCAAAGAAAGCAATCAATTTAATGTTTTTTCGTTATAGGAATATACCATATATATATATATATATATATATATATATATATATATATATATATATATATATATATATACATACATATATATATATAAACTTTCATGTAATATCAGTCAATGAGAATTGAATTATTCTTTGGGGACAAAATATTGTTCTATTGTGGTTCAGACTTAGTGTTTATTGATAGAACAGCGGGAATTCGTAGTTGAAGGATTTCAGTTATAAAACATTGATTCGTACGAGGGCACTGCAAAGAGGAGACATTTGCTTTATATTTCAAAACTATAAAATTTTATTGTTCGCGAACCAAAGAAAAATGAGGAAAACAGAGAATCTTCGTATTGGACGTCACCCATTCAATGAAGTCAGCAGACCAAATGAACTGAGGCTGCGAACCGCATTTGACCGACGGGTCATAGTTTTCAAACCCCTGACTAGCTGATGTTTTTTTCATGACACTTGTTACTCAAAAGGAAAGAAGAATCAATGATAAATTAACAATTTCAGATATTATTCATAATGGTCTTCTCTCTTGTTGATATTTCACCACGCTTTTGCTGATACAATCTACGGCCTCCTGTAGGTGTATATTGTACGTCGTCTTTAGTCATAGATCTGAAAAAGGTCGATATAAAAGAAATTTTAAAATATACAAGTGAAATTTCATGCTACTTTTATAGATCAACCCAGCACGTGTTTAAACTAATATCAATTAATATTAATTGAAGCAAGAGTTCTCAAGTGAGGTCCTGGTACTTTTGCATTTTTTCGCTTTTTCCTGTCTTCACCCTGTGGTCAACTGGCACAGCAACATCTACAATCTGACGGGTCCTCTTTTCCTTGATTATGGCTATCAGTTACAGTATTCTTCTTTGAAATCCAAACTGGACGCACTCAAGTCCTGAAGTATCTTATTCTTTTTTTTTTTTTCTTTCTAAAACAGCTTTTCGTGTACCGATACCATTTGTTCACATGATTGAACACTATTTGCACAGTTTCCAATAAGTCACTGTTCCCACTCTGTCATACCTGTCTCTGTATTCCTTTTGAGTCAAATTACTGTATTCACTTACGACGTAGTTTACAATCTTGTCTTTTCCGCGCAATGGCGACATTCACTGTTTTTCTGAGTTTTTTGTATCATTATGACGATTATTATTGGCTTCTATTTAGTATTGATTTCTACACTGGACTTGCTTGTAGCAATTTTTGATACGGTGTGAAAAAAAACGATTCGGATGTACAAAAGAAGCATTCAAAATTAATCTTAGATCCACTTGAAATTTTAAACAGAACAATACTGATACCAGTTTTCTTTTAACTTAAACAAAAAATCCTCTCTATTCAATGACTTTGTAATACAGTATCGGACCATTCATCTCGGCTTCTGTGAGCCATCTTAGCGCTTCGCTCTCACTGGAGCACGTTTAATGTTGACGTGTACCTTGTAAGTTCACGCCAAGCTGTTGAATATATCACAATTATTTTGCTTAGATGTAACAACGTTTCGATTCTCAGCGAGCTTTTTGTTCTTTAACCCTTTCAAGACTAAACTATTAAAGTGCTTAATGTCTGAATTTTCTTAAAAGGGCATTTAAAAAGCCAAAACATTTTTATTTGCGGTTTCAAAAAAACTATTCTTCTCAATAAACTTAAAATTCCATGTTTTGAAGTACCAAAATCATGGTGAGACATATCTGTCCCAGTAGACATTCAAGTCGGGAAGTTCATTCACTTTATTTTTCGTGACACATGTTCAGTAGATTTCTAAAAAGATATCTATGGGACATATATATCCCAGAAGTCATAGAAATCTATATATCTCCCAAGAGTATTTATAATGATTAATTTCCTACACCAATAAACATGACACATCAAATGATTTCTTCATTTTTTGTACATCATTGATGGGGAGGGTACAAATTAGACTTATTGCCTCACAAGTAGGACCCATCCGTGGATCCTCATACATACATATTTTTCAGACAAGTGGAATCAACATTTTAAAACTCATAGAGAAGCCAGCAAGTGAAGGTGACATTCACAGAGCAGACAATAAAATCAAATTGAGTGGACAGTAATTCAGGAATGAGATTCCATGAAGTTTTTTTTAATGTTTATTTTGAGTCTGCTCTTGATTATTTTCATTAGATCTGTTTTTGGAAAAGATTTTATGAAGTTGTTCAAAGCAAGTATTGCCTGGTTTAATAGAATTTCTTCTATATTTTTCTGTGTTAATGTGTCGGAAATAAAAACCCTTTTAATGAATTTCTAGTATTAATATACCTTTTTTCTGACGAATTTCTAGTATTAAGAGCTTTTTTCTAATGAATTTTTGGTATCAAAAGAGCCCTTTTTCTGATTAATTTCTTGTATAAATAGATCTCTACTGATTAATTTCTAGTATTAATGTATCTTTTTCCGATTAATCTTAGTATTGATAGATCTTTTCTTGATTAATATTTAGGAGATAGAATTTCTAGTATCAATGGAGCTTATTCCTGAAATATTGAATTAAAAATTCTGAAATCTTTTCTATTGTTGACTATTTTTTTACTTTCTTTTTTAAAGATTGTGACGGGCTTCTGGATATCAATTATGTCTTTAACCCATCACTAATTGGATCCCAACGAATCATGACATTTATAGAAAATATGGTCACATCAAGGGCCCTGGCAAATGGTGATGTTCGTGTTGGGGTTATTACTGTCCCTGTCCAAGACATTAACGGTGAGAAACTTTGTTGTAATCAGATATTTTTGTAACTAAAGCGCCAATTGTGATAGATTTATTTAAACAAATATGTTTTATTTATATGTAACATAAAATGGACGATTGCGGCTCGGTTAAGATTCATATCCGTTAATTATGTCGAAAAAAAAAAAAATAGACAAACATTTTTTCGTCATTGATCTTCGGTGCTCTTAATCCATCAGACCCTAACAATCTACCTGGAATTTTTTCTCTCCAGAAAAGATGTTTTATTACATTTTACGGGGTGGGGTCTATTCACAGTGTAACTGCAATAATGGTAAACTGAACTGTTACTTCGAAGTCTCGTAAGGCTTTGGAGTACATTGTTACTTTCCTTGTGAAAGTTGTTATCTTTAGGTGTCTTTTATATCTTGATGACAATTGTTATGCTTTCATTGAGTTTTTTTTTTGGGGGGGGGGGGTTTGTAGGACTACCCGGATGTGCATGGGTCCGCCTGGGAGTGTGAATGCACAAAAATTGCCATATTGAATATTTCAAAGCCTTACTTCCGTACAACGGACGGAAAATAAATGTCCAATTTCGTATTACAGTTATATTGTAAATAGAACCACCCTCGAAAAACACATTTTTTCTGAAAAATAAAAAATCTAAAGATGGTACCTCATCACCGAGGACGACACGACACTGTTTGATACCATTGAAAGTAATAGAAATTGTCGAATCAGTACTTAAAAGCAGTTTACTTTGACTAACGTGGTGACGAAACATGAGTAAATGAATTGCATCATCATTATACTATAAAGACTGAAAATTTCATTACGTTACTTTTCACTTGCCATCAATAGATAGTGAAAATATTAGAAACTGTCAACACAGGTTTCTTCCTCTTCTAGTTGGTTTGGCTGGCTGGATAAATATGCAAGTGTGTATCGTGCGTACAGGGCGCTCTTATGGAGCTAGTGGGCTGAAAATGTATGCATTTACTCCTTATGTCTGGAAAACGTTTTTACCTTTTTTTTTTATTCGTTCCATAAATAAGGTTGTAACGGGGGAGATTCCAATTAGTGATGTAAGTTTATGCTAAATTGGCCCCTCATTTTATATTCAATAGCATTAACGCGTGTTTTTTTTAAGTGTGGACATTTTTAGTAATAACTACTAACAAAAAGCGACAGAAGTTATTCACTGATCACCCCTTTTTCCAATATGGCATACTGCCCTAAGACATTGGTCGTTTCTATTGAGTGAGTAATCAGACATGTTCAAGTAATTTTTTGATTGCAATTACATAAAAGCTTGAAATATTAAGAGGTGTGAAGCTACAATCACCTTTCTCTTACAAATAACGAAATAATAAAATAGTCAAAGGGAAGTAACTCTTCAGTAAAAACATGAAATATACCGTCTATAGTGTTACAGACAAAAATTATAGACATATACTTGGCGTGTCACATAAGTATATATTTTATGTACGATATTGTGTTATTTTCATAGGCTTCCGACTGAATCATTACGAAACCAAAAAGAAGATGAAAAAACATTTTACCGAATATAAAATCAACCTGATGGCTCGTCAACTGAAGGATCTTCGTCTCAAGGCTTTCCTTCCAATCAATGGTGGACGTCCAAACGCCAGGCGAATAGGCGTTGTTTTCTTGCGGGGAAAACTCGATGACGTCATCCCGACGATTGTTGAAGCAACCTTGGCCCAGGCAAGTGGAATAGAGATGTACGTGGTTGCTTTTAAGGACTCGGATAGCCGAACGGTCATCGACCACATTGCCAACGATTTTAAGCATGTCATGCTTGCTTCCAGTGCCATGGATTTTCGCAGCCTTTCCGAAGTATTCATGCAATTTATTTGTAAAGGTGAGTGAATTTCAATTTCTTTTCAATTCTTCAAACTTTTTTTTTTTTTTTTTTTTTACTAGTCCATGACCCGCCGCTTTACTGACGGTTATCATAAGACTACGACAACAGGGTCAGCTAATGGGGAATAGTTACACTATAAGTGCGACAGGAGTGAAAGAGAAGGGAGAGAAAATAAAGTTAGGTAGTTGGATGAGAGGGTAAGGAGGGCAAGGAGACGAAAGAGTTAGCTTGTTCAATGAGCGGGTATGGAGAGGGGAGGAAAGGAAGTTCGGCAGATTATGGAGAAAGGGGTTTTTAAAAAGTTAGGTTACGAATGGGTAGTCGCTAGTGGCTGCTGCTGTTATTACGAGTGAGAGACACGCCTCTCATGCAACTAAATGATTAACGGAAACTCTTCACATCTAAATATTGTTGTGGCACACAGGCTCACGGCCCATCCTTGCCTGGGAAGCAAACAACAGGGGGATTTAGCTCAATACTGGGGATACTTAACAAAAGACCAAAGTATAGACGAGCTAAAGATTTTTAGATATTCTATTACTATCGCAAAAAGGTAACTTACAGAAGCTGAGTTCTGTAAATCTCATCAAAGAATGAAAGAAAATGACTATTGCAGTTTGCTATGACAGCGAAGTAGACACTAAAATTGCAGAATCAAAGGCCAGTTTGACTCAACATTGGCGAAAGTTATTTTCTTTCATCCTGTTGAAGACACGGCAACTTTTTATCTTCTCTGTCTGATCCAAGAGCTCTCTCGCTGTGAACTCATTCAGCCATTAGTCAGTCCCCAACAGAAGAAAATACCTCCACCGTCACTATTCTTGCAACAGAACCATGAATTGAATCAAGGTGTAACTACAAGCAGACTTCTATTCATTTACAAAGCTCCTAACTAAAATTATCTATCCTCGCTGTTGCTACCACCAACATGATACGCTTCCAGGGTTCTCCTCTCCCTCTCGACTGATTTGTTTTCTCTTGATCAGTTCCAAAGAAGATGAGGATCAAATTCTTCTCTCCAGTCTCATTCTGAGAAAAACATCCTGATTCAAATCCCTCTGGCGGCAGACATTTTTTCACAAGTCTGTCCCTTAGTGAAAGACATCTCTGTATCAACACTGCCCCTACAACAGAACCAAGTGTTTACTCAAGGGATATCTCTCAGCAGAATAGCTTCTGTCCACTTATCAGTCCCTCACCTAGCAAAGGACTCTACTTTCGTCACTACTACTACCAATAACCACGAATTTTGAACTCCAACGTTCATTTTCATCCGCATAACTTTAACGCATAGGTTTTTTCGCATCAAGAAAACCCCAAATATTATAAGTAAACGTTTCCGATAATATTCTCGCTGCCTAATTCTGGGGGTTGCGATTGGCGTTGCAGTTAAGGCACAGACAATTCAATTGACGACCTGAGTTGGTTCATTCACTTTGGGCGGCATGATATTTTCTCTCAACAAATGAACTTGACTTACAAAACTATAAAAAAAAAATATTTCAATACACGTATACCCGCTCTTCGAAAGTTCACCATACGCCCTTTTTTACTTGAAAAAAAAAAGGGGGGGCGAAGAACAAAAAAAAAAGCAATCACCGTTTGTTTTGCAGCAAGCCGTTATAGAGGCAGCGCACACCTTACCTGCTTCCTCTCTCTTAACACTCACAGTCTAACTGCACCTCATACTACCCCAGCTTCTGATGACTCAGCCTAACTTACCGTTATCATTATATAAGGGAGCCTGGAAACTCAAAGAATTTTCCTATATAAATTAATGGTAATGGTTTCTCTGCTTTACGTCATTTCGGTTTATGAAAGGCTTTTATAAGATTGTTCTCACGGATAGCCGGGGAAACCTACTTTGGAAGGTCGTTGAGTTTACACTATCAAGTGTTTTCAAATCTTCACTGGTTTTTGTGGACTCTTGTAACATAGCCACAGCTTACCTGTTCAAATTAAATTTCTTTTGACTTAATTGTTTTGAGGGTCGTCATTCTGCAATGATTACATAAGCAACGCAGAATCAGTAATAAAGAACAACCTCTTGCTCCTTAATCTGCTTTAGGTTCTTATAATCATTTCAACTGTTTTCTTTCTTTTTTTTTAATTTTCTGCGTTGTTATTCTCCAAATTTAAGATCAGCTGAGAGGTACAGAGCCCGACACTGTCTTGGAGCATTTCATTCAGTTCATAGTCGATCTATTCTGAAACTTGTCAACGTTTCCTATCATCTTGGGTACAGCTATTGTTGAAGACAAATTCTCCAGAAAGTGCTCGAACCGTTGTTCGTCAGTTGTAGGTCACTTCAGTAAATAATCCTTGAAAGTACATTTAATATTGTTCATTTTTTATTCGTATTTTCTTTCAACTTATTTCTGTTTTTCACTTTTGCAATTGCCAGATCATCATTCAAAATCATCCTAATAAGTTGCATGGATTGGAAATAAGGAATAACCTCTGGCTCCATCAGCTCTTGGCTCTGATACTATTTGGGGCACGAAGTAACAGATCTTAGGATCATTTCAATATTCACCGACGGAAAACAAAATTGCACCACCCTTAAGGCAGATGCCGATTTTGACCTAGGTACAGAATGTGCATGCTAGCAGGTATTCTGATGAGAATTTCGAAATGTTTGGCCATCTTGAGGTGTAGTAACACTCGTGTCTGAGCTAAAGACGGTGACACATGCTGAACTAAGATTCTTGTTGTGAAAGAGTCCATTACAAGCAGGCGTTCTGCCATGGAGAGGCACATGGGCTCCTTCGCCGTCTAGGGGGAGTCTGGTTGTGGGCTTTCGACGGGCTGGATGGTCATTTTGGAGAATTACTGCGCTGATGTTGGACAAGACGCATAAGTGGAGCTTTGATGTTGGTAAACAGAGGTCAAATGAACATTCCTACGCCTCCAGACCAGGTCGTTAAAGGCTTCATAGTACAGACGCTCGCCAAGGTCAATGTATTATAAGGGCAGTGATAGCAGACAAAAAGATTGGAGCAAATGCGTCCCTGGAGCGTCAACAGAGACTGTTGGGAATCGTTTACTTGCAACAGGACTATACGCACGCATGCATGTAGCCAGACCTCAACACCAAAATATCTTTGTACACGTCTCCAATGGTGTCACGAGAGGGTTATCTAGGGGGTTGAATGGTGTTTTGTAGTGTTCAGTAATGAGAGTAGGTTCTGCCTCCACGCAAGTGATGGTCATTTGTGTGTGCGACGCAGACTTTGGGGGAGACATCTTTCAGAGAGTTTTCATCCACAACTCGCGTTCAAGTTTGGTGTTCGTGGAGGAAACTTCGACCAGCACCAGGTACAACCGAAATATTGTTCTATCGCGATTCTTGCAACAGGAAAGTGATGTGTCGCTCCCGCAGGAAAATATCCGGTCACGTGATGCTCGTGCTACTCAACATGCTCTGCAAGATGTTCTACAATTTCCCTGGCCAACATGATCGCCAGACCTGTCCCCTATTTAACATTTATAGGTCGGTACCAGGCTTGTTAACTTATCCCATCTACAACTGTTGCAGAATTGTATCAGCAGGTACACAAGGTTTGGAATAATGTATCATAAGATGATATTCACTATCTGTACGAGCATATGCATGCCAGAGTACAGGCCAGTGTTAACACCAAAGGAGGATATTCAGAGTATTTATATGGGGTCTAAGCTGTGCCGATACACACCTTATTTAGATGTACATATTGATCTGTATATGTTACTTACTGTAATCCATCTATATTACCTCTACGTTTATACTTGAGTAAATTGAAACAATCATAGTGTTGCAAATTTATTTTCCATCAGTGCATTTTTAAACTTGTTTTTTTCCCACTTCTCTTTCAGAGTAAAATGAAAGATTCATCTTGGAGAAACAAAGAAGCAAAGAAAAGGAAAACTCTTAATACAAATCTTCAAAATCATCCATATTGCTTGAAATAAATATAACTTTTATTCATAATCTTGTGGTTAATTTTTTTCTTATGCTCAAAGTTATGAAATTTCAATTTCTTGATCATTTTGCAAACAATAATGCACATATGAAGTATTTGGAAGTGACTGCAATGTAATGTATTCGTATCGGGTTTACTTACGCTGGTAGTGAATCAAATAAAGATTCAAGACAATTTGTAGATGGTGACAAAGACAGTAGAATCGATGGTGTTGGAGCAGCTGACAAGATATCTTGCAAGAAATTTATTCGTCCTGGATGTACTTACTCTGGTAGTAAATCTGATATCAATTGAAGACAGTTCAATTATGAAAGCAGTAAAAGAAAGGACTGCTCTTGTAAAGACAGGAAGAAAAGAGGGTAATAGAAGGGAAGGGAAAAAAAGAGACGGAAAGAGGGGGGAAAGAGACAGAAAGAGGGGGGAAAGAAGAGACAGAAAGAAGGGGGGAAAGAAGAGACAGAAAGAGGGGGGGAAAGAAGAGACAGAAAGAGGGGGGGAAAGAAGAGACAGAAAGAGGGGGGGAAAGAAGAGACAGAAAGAGGGGGGGAAAGAAGAGACAGAAAGAGGGGGGGAAAGAAGAGACAGAAAGAGGGGGGGAAAGAAGAGACAGAAAGAGGGGGGGAAAGAAGAGACAGAAAGAGGGGGGGAAAGAAGAGACAGAAAGAGGGGGGGAAAGAAGAGACAGAAAGAGGGGGAAAGAAGAGACAGAAAGAGGGGGAAAGAAGAGACAGAAAGAGGGGGAAAGAAGAGACAGAAAGAGGGGGAAAGAAGAGACAGAAAGAGGGGGAAAGAAGAGACAGAAAGAGGGGAAAGAAATATGAAAGAGGGAAACCATTTTGTTTGTGGACTATTTTTATTGACAGGAAGACAATACACAGATCAAAGTGAGGATAAAAGAATACACAGTCTTAATAACAGTAGTTGACTAAAGGAGAAAAAAGAGAATAGTGGGTTGGGTGGTGGGGCTACTGTCTTGTGACATGTGATGGCCAACAAGTTGCTATCAATGAGAAAACCAGTTTGCCAAATTCTGGCATCTGAGAGAATGATAGCAACAGTCAAAGTGCAAGAGGATGTACAATGTTATTGTTGTTGTTGTTGTTGGCATTGCAACTGCAGCCATCACAAGAATTATATACAAATCTAACATGAGTAGGGGGTGGGGATTGGGGGTAGCCAAAAAGATCTGGAGAGGAAGAGGAGCAGCTTTATTGATATGGATACGGAAAGTGCCAGGGAAGATGCACAACATCGTTCCCACATAACAAATACAAAATATCAAAATATTAAACATATCAAAAGCGTATCTTTCGAAATAGCAGAAGCAAGAAACGAAAAAGATATGGAAAGGAGTTTCTCTTCAGGGAGAAAATGGGCAAAAGCTGCCAAAATTGAAATACCAGGAAAAAATAGTCTGAAGAGCATGAAGGAAATATTCTATCAACTCATCTTCTTTTAGATTTTAGATATTTCATATATAAGAACTCAGATTTATTGGGTAGAAAAAGGAAATAAAGTATATATATGATGAAACATTTTTTTTTTTCTTCTTTCTTCAAATTCTGTTGGCCGGGCGATTGGCTATTTCTTTAAAATGGCCGGCCTACCATTAAGGGGGTCGTAAAAATGGGATACTGGACCAGTCAAATTTAAAATCATCAAAAAATTAGGAGAAACAAAAAGGAAAAAATAAAAACAAAAAGATAAATTAGCAAAATAGCAGTTCACAACCTAAAGGGGCTAAAAGTGCCCCCTGCTAGGGAAGGTTAAGCAGAAATTATAACAACAACAACAATAATAAACAAACGAAAATTAAGTCGGTCCAATAATCTTTGTTGGGGTAGGGAGAAAGGTGGATTAGACAGCAGTTTCTGGTTCCAGTTCTTTAAGAAAGGACGTAGGAGCCCTTATCATAAACTGGTAAGACCAAAGTAAGTGTCAGTCACGCAGAGTGAGTATGTGTGTGATTGTGTGTATGTGTTTGTATGTCTAATACACACACGTATATAGCTGTGTACATATACGGGCATGCAGCAATGGACACGGACGATGTGTCCGTATTGTTGTAGGAATGATGAGAACAGAGGAAGGTGGGCCAACTGGAAAAGGGAGGCAACTTGATGACAATGCAGGGTTGCCACATTTGGCTATAAAGGGGAATAATCCAAACTTTATCCCCAAACTTACCCAACACTAGCATCGGAATAGTTAGTAATTTGACAATTAAGCTAGTCTGGAGGTAGGGGTTCAATACCAGCCTCAAGCCTTGTATCACTATTGAAGGCTCATATTGAACCTCTACCTCCAAACTTGCTTGATTTCCAAATTTGACACGATTCCAATGCCTGTGCCAGGAAAGTCTTGTGGATGAAATTTGGATTATTTCTTCTTGTAGCCCAATCTGACGACCCTATGACAATGTAGCCCAAACATGGACAGCGTTTCAACCAAATCTCACTAGGGAAATTTACCTGTCAACAATAACAAGAAAAAAGAAAAATATCCAACAGAACAAATAAAAACACCTCGTCCGTCCAGTCCGGCTGGTTGAATGTAGAGAGAAGCGCTAGCATTTTCATGTTGCTTGTAATCTTTTCATTGAACAAGGACGTTCAATGCAGCTGTGTAGAGTCCACGTGAATAGCCCTCTGTTTAATTAAATACTCACTTATTCATTATGATCAAATAGAAGTCAGTTCTGGAAGGAGGTTTTCGGTCTTTCCTGCTTTCATATAGAGGGAAATACTAGTTACTGGGGGTACAATGTTTACTGCTCAGTACTGTAATCTAACTAGGGTTTAGTAACTCGCATACTAATTCCTCCAAGGGGTGTGTCTAATTGTAGGAGAGACAGAGTCTATGTATAGCAAAACTTAACTTCTAAACAAAACTAAAAAATCTGTAAAGAAAAAATAGGTAAATGAAAGCTTCAAAATTTTACTTTTTTTTTTCAAAAAGAAAAGACTTTTCAAATCTTGTAGCTAAATAATTAGTTAGGATAAAATTCAAGTAATTTCATTTTTTTTTTCTGAGTTTTAATTCTAAGAATTGTTTTCTAAAATATTAAAAACTGTTTTCCAGGTTTAGATAATTTGAAAACATTTTTTTTTGAAGGACTGAACAGAATTCTAAAATGCTGCTTTCAAATTCTTTAAAAAGATTTTAAAGACCAGGAGGGGAACAAAGTCAAGAATACCAACACTAAACTGAATTACCTGAAATGACTACAGCAATAACATACTGATCTCAAAGGTAACATAAATAATACCTCTAAAACTCAACTCAAAGAGTCCTTAACCCATTAACTGCAGCAGGTCGCAAAGAGTGATACTTATTACTATTCCTGCAATGACTGAAATCTCAATCATTCACACTTAATGGATTCAGTAAGAGAACAAAATATTACCTAATTTAAAGAACAATAAAGCAAGGACAAACCGTAAGTAAATGCAAATTTAGCACAAAATGTTCGAAACAATCAAGATTACTTTACAAATTTAAACATAAGTCATTTTATAACAGAAGAAATTGAGAAATATGTATATGAAAATAGACTGGAAGAAGTTTTAAATATTCAAGACAATGAACCAAGTAAGTAAAATGTTCCATTCCTAAGATACAATAAACCCAAATCCATCTTAAACATTACTAACTGATCTGCGGTCTATATAGAAGCAGATAGATCTAATGAAGAACAGTGGTAGTATTAAGTCCTTTTACAAGAGCACCCAAAGCAACATTCATAAAATTAAGAACAAAAAGAAAAAAACCCTAAGCACCAGTGTTTCAAAAGTATTTTTCAAAATCCTAATTTTTGTATAACAATAAGCAGTTTTAAGGTAAGATAATTGTAAAAATCAGTGGTCTTTTAAAAAACGAAAGAAAAACCATAAAATTTGAAGATTACAAGAAAAAATAAACTTTAGTGGATCTAAATGTCAGGTGGGTTCCAGTCATTTCATGGTAGCATTAGAAAGATCGAAAGACTTACTTTTCAACATTTTATCTGAATAGAATCTAAAATAGCTATAAAAAGCTTTGCTGCCAAGAGCAAGAAAAAAAAAATAGTTCAGGTGGGTTCCTCAAAAGTTAAAAGAATGATATGCACAAACATTAACTTTTAAAAACAGGAAAGAAAGCTGGTTCTTATTTACTACTACTGTCCCATAATGGTTGTTATATGTGCATATATATTTCATACACTTAATGTAACAACAATTATGGGACTGAGGTAGTATCATTTTAAACTTATATTCAAGTGTACAAAAGATAAAAGATGGTCTGTATGTAATGTAAATAGTTTGCTTATGTTTTATAGCAATATTTTCATCATTTAAATATTTATGACAGTTTAGCATGATGAATATTTTTTCAATTCAAAATCATTCAAATTGTCTTTGCTTATAACTTTTAGCTCTCTATTCTTATTCTATCTCCCTTTCAGTATTTTTATTGTTAATCTGTTGATGATTTTTCTATCAAAAAAATACCCATTGCTTTTTTTTTTTTTAAATTTTTGTTTTTACTTTGCATTAAGCACAATACAAAATGGACAGGAAACAAGATGGTGGGATGGATCAAGTCTGTTCAACATCTGAAGATACTGCAACATCATTGGCAGGAAATCAAAGATCAATTAAAAAAACATTTACAACTATCCTTTAAAATAATATTTCAATGTATTCCAACTTAACTCTTAAATTCATGTAAGAAAATTCCAATGTGGATATCAAGGGGAGTAATTACTGATTGAAGTTACCTCCCTTTATGCTTTTGGTGAATTTTAAAATTTAGCTTTCATTCTGTCATAATAACTTTATCTCAGTCACTGCAGAGATACACTGTCAATTAGGGGTGGTATCAAGTGATTCATGGCTTTGAGGGATTATGTCAATCTCTAATAACACAAAACTTTATCATATTTACGCAATGAATCACTGTCTAGTAAATAAAACCAGCTGATTGAAAATAAAAATATAAAGCTATATGCTAAAAATCAAACCACATAAGAACTTAGTTACAAAAGTATATAATTAGACAATAGCATTGCGTAGAGTATTCCACACTAGTCATATCAATCAGATATACTTTATGGCATCATAATATTGAAATTGAAATAGTAATATGATGAAAGTAAGACATCTTCAGAGCCAGAACATTTTTTCAAATTCCCAAAAGGTTACCAACACCTGAAGAATACCAGAAAGTACAACAGTCGAAAAGTTGTGATTATAACAACCAAGATGAAGGTATTAGTCTGAGTAAATAATTCATATTTAATCTTAATTCCAGTACTTAAATTCTAATTTGTGCTTGTTTTTACTAGAATAGGATTCAGTTACAATTTCGTTGATTTCAAATCTTCCACTGAGCTGTAATTTCTTCTCATAAGTATAAACTTCTGCACAGAAAAAAGCAAAGTCAAACTGATAACTATATCAAATTGGTTATTATAATCATATAAGAAAGTCGAAATCTATTTCCAAGAGGAACTAGAAATATAAAGCATATAAACAGAAAACAAAATTTGTTTTCATATGATTAATCCAACAATTAAAAAAGCAAAATCCTAGCTTAAAGATATATAGGTACCACAAGATATATTTCACGAAGCAACAACAAGATAAAACTACTTATTGTGGTTCAGCCCAATTCTGTTGACTTGTGGGTACCCTTTTTATCGCCAAGTTCCCTGACCTGGATGTCGAGGGAAAAAAATGGGAGAATTAATATACGTAACCAGAATTCGTACATAATTGCAGTTGGGGTAGACATTAGAAGTTTCAGTAAATTTCCTTATTCAACCACCAAATAAAACTGCATGTCTTTAGATAAATATTAAAAATGAGAATAAATGTTGAACAAAAATATTTGGACAAGTATTTCAGTTATATTGAACAAACTTGTGACAAGTATTATTTAAGAAATATACGTACTAAAATGTTGGCTCTAATCTATTTTTAGTGAGAAAAATTAATTCAAATAACCGAAGACTAATAATGGAATGTTTAAACAACCAGCTCTTCCTCCCACAAATAAAAAAAAAATTTAAAATACTGCCTCTGTCCCACAATAGTTGTTACATATGCGTATTATATTCATACACTAAATATAACAATTATTATAGAACAGAGGTGGTAGTTGAAAAATATTTTTTAAATCCCACATGTATATGTATGTGTGTGTGTGTGTGTATATGAGTGTGTGTATGAACAAATAAACATTTAAGTAGCTTTGGTGCACTTAGTATTTTGTGATAGCCTTGATAAAAGTATGATGGTCACAACTATGACAGAAGAACGTTTGATACAGATTCACTCGCAAGTAATATTAAACCCCTTTTATTTAACTTTATTTCCATTAGAGCAGAGTTTTCTTTCTGCTACTAATTCTGCTAAGAGAGGAGCATTGCGAAATAATTGAAAAAATGTACATCTTTTGTTTTTTTAATGTATCACTGTTTATCTGCAGTTGTATGTTGTTTCACCTCCTTATTTAGAATCTAGAATTTTAAACATAGTTTCATCCATTCTTTTGGTTGATTCGATTTTTGTTGTTTTTTTTTTTCAAACATTGTGTGTGGTAGGTATATTTAAAAAGATAATGTAGAGTCGTCCCACTCAAGCTCCCTGCTGGTTTTGGCTGTGACAGTCCCTTTCTCCATCACTTCTTCATCAGAGCTGTCATGACAGCTATCATCATCATCATCAGTATCACTGTCAGCAATACGCAATGCTTGCATTGCACTATCAGAACCACCATAAGGCTGAAAGCAAACAAATTTAAAAATCAACTGAATTGAACATTTAAAAAATAAAGTACTACATCTGTCCCATAATAGTTGCTACATTCGTATTATATATTACTGAAGGTAACAACTGTTTTGGGACAGAGATATTATCTAATTTTTTTTTTTTTTCAAATAGGAAAGAGGATGAATTGAATTGTCATAGTATACACTGATTCTTTCAGAGCAGTTTATTTGATCCATGGTGTCCTTCCTAGGGATTTCAGGACTCATAACCATCCATCTTCCTTAAGATAACAATCTGACTTTTTCATGGTTTTGAGAGTGCAATTTTCATCCACTGAAGTATGTTGCACTCATTCCTATGTCATGTCCATTCTCCTTCCAAGGGACTATTAATAGAGAACCCTTTTTTTTTGATTCATTGAGGTATGCTGTTCTCATTCCTTCATCTGTCTCATCCAGTGTCTTTCCTAGGGTTATGTCAAACTGAGGCCTATATTTGAACCACTGGAATATGTTGTTCTCATTCCTACATCTATCCATTGTCCTTCCAAAGGAATTTCAGAACTTGTAACCATCAATTTTTCCTAACAATGCTGGTCCACCTCTCAACTGAGCTGGTGTACATTTCCTGTAAAGTACATTTGGTTTTCCTAAAGTTACGATTTCAATACCTAGGTCAGCTAGTGCAAGAGTATACATCAAGTTTGGGGAGAGGCAGATCTGGTTCAGAAGGAAGAATTGACAACTTCTGAAATTCCCAGACAAGACAGGTAAGTGAATGAGAACAACAACTCAATCAATTAAGATTTCTGGAAGGTTACTGAAAGCAATTAACAACTGAGAAAGATCAGGAGGGTACAGCATTCAAGAGTAAATGTTGCCCTTACATTGCCTATGGCTTCAGCCATCTCTGCTTAAGCACCACAGATTGCATTACTATTCATCAGGCCTATTTGCAATGTATGAATTAAACTTGGGAAACAAGCATCTCAAGTTGCACTCACTCACTTTACTCAGTGCTATATTGTCCATAGCTTGAGGGAGAGAAAGATTCATGCCTTTCCAAAGGACATCAGTGCAAAGTTAACACAAACTGTCTCAGTCAGTTTTCAAAACATGATAAAAGCAAGGAAAATGGTCTGAAAGAATCAATGTACAATACATCATCTCGAAAATTCAAACAAAAACGTCTTCTATTACAATGCCAATCAATTCATCTTAGAAATTTCAAATTATTGTTATAATAGGATGTTGTAACACATAATTTTTATAATTTATAAGTTGTAATAAAAGAAAAAAAATAAAGATTAAGACAAAGGCAAAAAAACTAATCAAAATTTAAAATAGAAATATCTTTGTAATATTACTTTAAAATCATATGCAACTAATGATCTGAATCAAAAAGACACTTGAATTTCTGGTAGTTTTCACACTAGTTCACTGAGTGGCCACTGTATATGGAGTTGTACCATAAAAAACACAAGGGTAATTAAAGTGAAGGGTGGTTTAAGAAACATTAAAGGATCCCAATGAGTAAAGTGTGCGGAGAAAAATGGTCTGCAAGCCACGAAGATTTAGTTGAGAACGTGCACAAATTAGCCAAGCTGATGGATGATGAGAACTTCAGTCCTTAATAAGTGTATAATGCAGATAAAACTGCTTTGTATTGGCAAAGTACCCCTAGGAGAACCTTCAATTCATATGCCTATATCTTTTTCATTAATAAACTGCATTATACATAAATGTATTGCATTCAACTATTTACCATTCAATTCATATCTAATACTTGTTCAAGTTTCTTACAGTCTTAACGCTTCAATGATATGGAATGAGCATAAGTGGTCGGTCAGAGGTATATTAATGAATTGTTATTGCGCGACCTTGGTTGGTTCAGCAAAATGAATAAACCATACGATTCTCAGGACCAAGGGTGGCAGAAAAGTGGTAGCGTACCTGTAATTACATTCATTTGCAACTCAGTGAAGCCAAATTTTACTTGAAATATTTCAAATATCATACTTCCCAACCTTTAAGATGCAGGGCTTACAATAGTATTTGTGTGATTACAGTTCACACCCACTTTTTCAAGTGCTATCCATTTTGAGCTCTCGTAGTTGGCTTCCTCATGATAACACCAGTCCATTGGATGTAGTGTAATATTTGCATTCATTTACCAAGTTTAAATGTGCATTTTTTTATGATAAATATAGCAAATTAAATCCATACCATAAGTCAATATACAAGGTTTGTCAAAAAAGTAGCCAAGCATTTTGAATATCGACTTGAGTGGCCTTGATCCATCTGACACCCATCAGAGAGAACCTCACTGCACATGCATGAACAGGCAATATCCCATATGGTTATTCAGACAGCAATGAACGTATACTGTGTGACCATTACATTCACACGGTCTGAATGTCATTCTTTACATGCTTTTTTTTAGGTGTTTTCTTAACCAAAGCATCCAGTCACACAGGTCTGTCAGTCCCCCTCAAGTCCAGATTTGCAACTTCTGGCTTTTACCAAAGATATTTCAGACTGGATAAGATTAAAGGGAACGTAAAAAAGCAGCCAATGGCAATCCAAAAAGAGCATTTAGCAGGCTTTCTTGAAAAGCGGAAAGGATGTTTGAATGAGTATGAGAGGTCCTAAGGAGAGTACTTTGAAGAGGACTAAGACACCATTGCACTAGGCAGGCTATTTTTTTGCTAATCCAAAATGGCTGGATACTTTGCGGACAGATCTTGAGTGAAGACTTTTCACAATAACACTGTACATATCAAGTTTTGTATGCTGTATTATTTTCAGTGACAAAGGTTTCATCTTCATCACCTCAATGTATTATAGTTGACTAGAGAAATGCTTACTTGATCCATGGGGTTGACAGTTATGTTGAGGGCTGAGTTGTCCCACTCCATTTCCTGCTTCTCATCCACAGCAACTACCTGGGTGCGTTTGTGTGCAGCACGAATTCTGATCACACCCAGAATAATCATGAAAAGCAGGAATCCTACACATATCACAATGATTGCAGCCATTCCCAAGTCTGAAGAAAGCAGAAAAGATACTTTAGAGGAAATAGATAAACATATTTCAGGAAAATGATATCAGGATTTTTTTTTTCAAAAGACAGTGTACTGCTGAAAAAAAAGAAAAAAAAAAAAAAAAAAAAAGAGAGGGAATGCAGGGCTGCCTGCTCTAGCAAGCGAACTAAAGCAAGCCTCTACAGCAGGGTGGTTTGTGGGGTCTTTTTAGGAGTGCTTTGATATACATATATATATGTTTATTATATACATAGCTACAATGCACCATTTCAGATAATTTGAGGGTAAAAACTGATCAACAGAATGAGAGTTACAGAAGTGGGGACACTTCAAAATGAAGGGACTGTTTTCCTAAAGCACTACACCACTGTAGATGAAGTATTGTCAACAATTATTAATTTCTAACCAGTACAACAATACCCTGAATAGTGCAGACTTGATTAGGGCAGGTTTTGATGTAGTAAGCTCAAGATATTGCTACACAAATTAATTCAACTTAGTAGGACTGGAAGAAAAGAAAAAAAAAAGGAAGAAAAAAAAAAAAGAAAAAATCCATTAGACTCGAGCAGTGCAGTTTTGAACAGTACGCAAAATTTTGGAATAAATCAAACATTATTCAAGCTATAACAGTATAGTGAGTTTGATTCTCACCTGGAACCTGGATATAAGTAAGCAAATTTACCAAAGTTTATTTATAGCATGGGCCCCTTATTTCAAGTCTGACGTAAAATTACTAATTGTACCAAAAAATATGGTACTGTTCAGATCGAAGGGAAGTGTAGATTTCCTAATGGTTACAAAACTCTGGCTGGGCCTGTTTGCGTTCACTTTGCGCATTTGCCCTCGGGAAAAGTATGAATCCATCTCTTCTTCCCCTAGCTATGGGTGACCAGCAGGGCAGTTGGAACCCTTTAACAAAGTTAGACGGTCCATCTTGGGCTTCAGATTAGCCCCTAAAGACCCACAATTGCTACAAAAACAATGTTTAGGTTTCCATGGATTGTTTGAGAACTGGAAGCAAATTCCTTCCTTCGTGTTGCACACAGTGAGAGTAACAGAGTTGAATTGAGACCAATAAATGTTGACTAAAACTAAGATATAAAGGAGTTACCAAGTTAAAAAGAAAAATATTAAAAATTTGGTTTAGCTAACGGACACTAAGTGAGGGTTTAGCATTATATTTACATTGTAATTTCAAACTCCTACACTAAAACAGCAAAACTTTCGAAGTTATGGAATTTCACGAAATAAGCTTAGAACTAGTTTAAAAACCACAGAAAATTGGTGAACCCAGCTCTAGCAATCCTGGATTTATGCGATGATAGATATTTGGCAAATTATAGTAAGAGATATGCCAAAAATCAATCAACTCCAAGACTTAACAGTGTAAAATTTCAAGAAAAATCTAAAATTATTTCATGTTTTCCAACAAATCAAATAAAATCCATTTTTAACTGTTAGGAGATTACTACACAAAAATTAAAAGCAAGTGAAAAAGAAAAAAGTCAGTAAGAACAAAAAGACAACGATTCTTTCCCTAGTCATGAAATGTCTTTTTTCAAAATTACTCAGATCAAAAGAAAATTTACTTTCTATTTGAATTATGAAGGCTTTTGATTTGTCAGTTTTTTGGCAAAATTTCTGAGAAAATCCTTTGATACTTTCAACTTGAAAGCTGACAACATTAATTTTGAATAGAATCTTTTTGTAAGTAAAATCAAAAGTTGAATCAACAAATAGTCTTATTTTGGTGAATATAAAAGATAACATATCACCAAATCCAAACTTTTTCTGATTATTGTGGATATAAAAAGTCAAATTTGTTTTTTTAAATTAAGTAAAAATATTCACAAACCTCCAATTTGAGCAAAAAAGGTAAAATCCATTTTATATTTTTTAAAGATTCACCCTGATGAGATGCAATGAACTTAGAAAAGGTAGAATGCGATCTGGGAGATTATTCAAATGGACATGAAATAAAAACCAAGTTATCTCATAGAGACTTCAGACTTTGATCTCAGGTTACAAACTAGTGAACAATAACACTTCACAATAGATAAGTTGAGATAGATATGAAAAATATGTCGGACGTTATTGTGAGAGTTTGTATTTACTAGTAGAGTAAACATCAAAATGATAAGACTATTTACAAAATGGACAAATTATACAAATATATATTTTAGTATAAATGTATTTACTGCAAACCAAAACTGCATTTATTTACCTGTCAATTTTCCACGACTTTTCATACCTTCTGATTTTAATAATTTTAAAACAATAAGGCAACAGAATTGGGAAGAAACAAATCTTTTAATATGAGAAAAACAGTTTCATTCATGAAAAATCAGATATGCCTATATTTGTTTTCTGTCCCAATAGTAATGTAGACAGGAAAATAGATACATTGCTACCTGCTTTAAGCATACTTGAATGTACAGACACAAGTTTCCATCAACTTTTATATAATACAATATGGTGACTTAACTGTAATTGAACACTCACCAAGCATGTCATTTTGATAATTACCAAGTACAATCATTTGATACAACACAAGGACAGATAATGATGTGATAGATGTGGGAGGGGTATGTTCTATTATTCTCATTTCACATTAGATAAAGCCTCTATAACCCTTCAAGGTTTCTAGGAGGGGTCAGATACATCCCAGGGTTTCTAGGACAAGTCAGATGTATCTCAAGGGACACATATGACATGAAAAATAAAGTATATGACATTTTCCTAACTTTTACAACAGCAGGGTCATCATAGTATCAATTCCATGCAAAAATTCGTATTACACAAGTTAACAGGAAAGGTACCACTAATTTTCATATATTACAGATTCATAATTGATATATGAAAGTGTATTCAGAAAACAATTAGTTCTTGGAATCTTTTAGTGATTTAAGTCTTGGTAAAGTATCCTTGTTTCATATTTTTTTAAAAATATGAAAAAAATGAATCCCCACCCCCCAATGAACAAGCATTTTTTTAAACAAATCTAATATTACAGCAACTTGACCAAAATCAAAAATAAATATTCTCATTGCTTTCCTATTTTCATGAAGAACCATCTCGTTGCTTAATAGGCAAACAAAAAAAGCAATCAGACAGTCACACTTGGTTAGCCTTTGCAAATCTTCGCATATTGCATAAACTGAAGGAAGTTCATTTTTTCTTGATTGAATTACATAATAATTTGAACCGTAATAATCTTATTTTTATACTGGTATTGGAGAATATAAATGAATGAATTCTTTTAGAATAAAACATAAAAGCCCAACTTACTTGGTCCGGCTATGATTGAGCGTGTTCTTCTTTCTGTATTCATCATTCGAGTTCCATCACCATTGTCTTGGAATGGTTGCAAAGGCAACACCTGAGCATGGGCATGCTTATTAGCCTCAGGCTCTTCATCATGAATTGCCATTACCTGCATTTCAAAGGAGAAAAATTCATGTTAAACACATTTCATTCATCTTAATTTCTAAGAGATCACATTGGGCTGTTGACCTGGCAGTCATTAAAAAATTCTGTAAATATTAGATGCCATAACAATTTTGATAGTCATTTGTCTATCATTTGCAAGGCAAAATTTGTAATAATTTTATGGTGATTAATTTGAAAATAGAAAAGACATTGAAAAACGAATTCTTTGCAACAAGGATGCACTGAAAATGTTTGCTTTTTTTTGCAAAAGGAATGCAAAGAAGAATGGGATTATAGGTGGTCAGAAATTGAAGCAAGCATTACTAACAGATAGAATGGGATTATTATAATTGTTTCATAACTTACCTTAACCCTATGTGGCTTGCTCTGGAAACGTCCATTCTGGGATGAACAAACCACCACAAATGATCGACTACCTAACTTCCTACCATCTTTGTGGCTGTAACGTACCTCTCTCATCACGGTGATGTAATCATGCACTTTGTCAACATCTGTAGGACAGAACCAAATATTTTCACTAATATTTTACAATGAAATACAAAAATATAACAGAAATATGTATTTGAAAAATATTCATATTATAAATCACAAATTTTAAGGACAGTAATGAATTTTCAATCCCACACAAATGTTTCACATCATTACTGACAGTAGTAGAAGAACCCTCTTCTACTTTTTTCATTGTAAAATCACATTTTATAAACAAGTGAACCCAGACAACGTCACTTTGTCCAATCAAACTTGAGGCAAAAATGATTCCTCACAACACAAGGGACAATTAGCAGATTTTATCTTCCAAGTGGCCATATTTAGGTTCATCAAATTATAACTTCTTTCAGAGTTACACTAACATGTGAATTTTCTCTCATGAATGTAAGTTGGGTTGTTGACATCAACCTGATGAAAACATATTAATTTCTAACAATTTTCTTTCATCCTAATTCTTTTAAAGTTGCTCTTTATTGCAACTTCCCCAGACTTTCAATGGTAGATAATCAAATCTAACCCTTAAACTCATTCAACATGAGTCTGAGTCTTTCCCAGAGAATATTCTTTATTTCCAATTAGTGCTGTTTTTCTCATAGCAACAACAAACTGACAGTTGGAGTAAGTTGCGATAAATGCAATGATGAGAGAAAATAGACAGGGACAAAAAAGGGAGGCTGAGAATTTGCACCACATTCCCACACTATAATCCAAGCCAAGTGCAAGTCATGACTTCAGACCCTGCAGTGTACTACAGTAGCTACACCACCCTGAATTAAAGCCATGGTCTTATTCAACCATGAAGGACAAACATGATTATAATTCAAACACTTTACAGTATATATAAATGAGACCTTCAACTTTATCAATCTGGTGACAAGGTCATACAACTGATAACAATTCAGATATGCTTCTAACTTTGTGTACCTCACATCAAGGATACATGAAAAAATTCCTTCCAAAAATCCAGAACTAGTTGAGTGCTGTTGAGTTAGAAATTTACTTTCAGTAATTTACCCCTGACAAATTTCAGAAGCGTACATTTGCCATCAGATTTAAAAACACTTTTAATTAAAAATATCTTAAATGAAGAGTAATGTGAAAAAAACATTAAAAAAAACTATTCAGGGGTTCTGTAACAATTTTATACAGATCAAATATTAAAAAATCTGAATTTTGATTCATTTTAGGTATCTTTAAATAACAAGTAGCAGTCCTTGTCTTGATAACATTCGACACAAGAGGCACCAGAATTTTCACAAACCGAAAACAATCAATGGCAATCATTTTTTACAATGAGTTTAAAAGTGTTTTTTTTTTTTTTAGAGGAAAAATTTTAAAAAGATATATGATGAAATACTCATAATTAGGCATCTAGATTGTTGATATTTATTGATTTTCACCAATTTATACTGTCAGAATTTTTTTTTTCAAATTAACTATTTTTATTTCTTTTTTCTATTATTATCATTGTAAATTGCTGACAATCAAGAACTTCTTTGTTTCCAAAGGCGAAACCAGAGACAAAAAGCAGAAAAGCATTTACTGTTCAGATTTGTTTAAAGAAATTTTCTCTCATCCTAAATCTGGTTTCATTATCTGATTGACATGATATAATTAAGGTAATGATCCATATTTTGAATTTATCTATTGGTACTGCAGAATACTTATAATTACTTTTAGATTGAAATATACACTAGATTACCAATGCAGCCATAAAATGATGGCAGAATTCAAATAATTTTGCAATTACTTTATGACACAGTAAGCAGTGTGAATTTTACAAGCAAAATCTCCAATTAATGATCAGCCAGAAGGGGTTAATCTTGTGAGTTGGATGTAAAAAATTTTAGAAGGCAAATTCAAGTAACTCGAGATTTTACATATAAATGCAATATACAGTAAACTAAGAAAAACCTGATTTGAGAGAATAAAAGTTACCTTGACTTGGAGATAAAACAAAATCTGACAAAAATATAACTAAGGGAAGGAGATTCTTTGAAATAAGGAAAGTTTTCATGTTCGAATGGTTACTGTATTCTAGAATTTGCTTATTCACATAAAGCGGAGTTGAATTGAAAAGAATTCTCACAAAATTCATTTTCTGTGTTGCCATAAACCTGAGGTCAGCAAGCAAGCTAGGCGTATTTGTGGGGATCACACTAGACACTTGTTTCTCGTAGTCAAGTGATGATAGCAAAATATGGATGGTGGAAAATTGTAACACTTCAACTATTCAATTTCATAACCCAGACAAAATAAAACGCCATGTTTTCGTACTTTAAAAACGGCTCTTCTTTGTGCCGAGATACACTCAACTCAGTATTTCAACCAAATCCATTAAAGACTTCAGATAAGAAAAATTCACAATATGGGTGGAGAGGTTGATTTAAAGAGAGAAATCACGCCAAAGAGTAGGGTGACCTGTCATAGCATTGTACAAATAAATATCAAACCATTACATTGCTCTGCATTCCCTTGTTCATGTTCAATCAGATTGAACCAGGATTTTTTATGCATTTAGCCACAAAGTTGAGGGAAACTAATCTACAATTAGCATTTGATAGTTATCACCCTCACAAATGTTACAGACAAAAATATACACATATGTCACATACTATAAAAGTACATCATTTTTAAAATACACTGACATGTCATTAGCAGTGAATATATTTTCATGCTAGGGTTAGAGATATGAAAATTATTCCAATGATTCCTCCAACCTAAAAAGGGTTGTGAAAAGCGGAGTTAGTCCAAGAGGAGATAACTGGAGACACAAAATACAAAGAATGACATTATTTTTCACAAAATAATCCAGGGAAATTTCCCAAAAGTTGAAATATTAACAAATACAATTCCACTGATTAGAATGAAAGTATCCATTGTTTCTTTTAAATTTATTTCAGTTGGCACACTAACACTTCATTGTTTAAAGGCTGAAGTAAATCAAATAAAGTTTAGCACTTTGAATAGTCAGTTACATTTGACCTAAAAACTGTCTCAGTCATTGAACAGGTTTGAAAGAGAGCATCTAATTATAACCAAAGAAATCTGCTTGTGAGTGTGTGTGTGTGTGTGTGTGTAAGTACCACAATTACTCAACAACTGGCCATTGCACAAAGTTGACGTTCACCAGGTATAATAGTCAGCACACAAAGCAATGCCAGGTCAAATTTGAAATTTTTGAGGATTAGCAGTTCAAGAAATCTGATGAAAATAAATAAAAAATTTATAGATCTTTTTTCAGTTCCTCAAATTATCTTTGATCTCTGCTCTTCAGAATTATCTAAATTCTGATGTAAAATATTCGAATTGGCAACACTGAGGAAGAGTAACCAAAAGCCATAGTTTCATGACAGACAGAAAATGAATTCACTAACATGAACTAACAGAACGGGCACAGCACTATTTTACCAATTTCTGAAACTTGCTGCCTTTTGTAAATTCTTTTAACAAATATTCCAAAAATTTCTAACCAAAATTTGGACAGTTTTTAATTGCACACACAAAACAGTGATTAATACTTGATACTAATTTTCCAACCAATTTCATAATCTAATCAACATAGCCACCGAAGATTAAAAATGTAGATGTTCCAAGTCAAATTGATATCTTTATTATTTCAATTATATTTTGACTGGTACCAAAATAAAGCAAACAATATATAAAAGTCTCTAAAAACTATAATTGTAGCTAATCAATATTCAATTACCCATCAAGAATGGCTACAGTGTTTCAACTAGTGTTCTCACAAGCTATTTAATGACTAATGCTTATTAGAAACCTAATTCCAATTTCCCAATTAAGCTGATCTGTTTTGAATTTTTTCTTGCCACTTTTAGTTTTTTTTTGTTGTTTTTCTTATTCAAATACAAAAATACAGTCCACTGAAAACTTCCCAATCCAATTAAAACAGTAGTGAAAGTAATTCCTTGGCTAACACCCTGATATCATATGAAGGAAACTATTCTCGTCATTCATTTAATGTGAACCAATTAATGAATGGGTTTCATACTATAATGGCATCATTGTCTGCAGTTGTAAAAGTCAAGAAAATCTAATTTACTTTATTTTTCATGACAACTCAGCAGACCTCTGAAGGAAATTTATGGAATATATATATTACAACTGTCTTCGAAACCTTTGAATATACATTCCCAGGAGTTTTGGAATGGTACAGAAGAGAGAAGCTTTTTCTCTTTCAAATGCACAGGACCTAAAACTAGTATTAATTAAGTTAACTACTAATCCCGTGATTGCCTACATTACAAAAGCTAGAGACCACCCACACATCCAGAACAAGCTAATTGTTTGTTTTTATTCAACTAAAAACCAAATGTTTACATGAAAGTTGAAAGACATAACTTGATACATACTTTTGATTTGTAATTCCTCATTAGTGAGGCTACTCTCAAGTTGAAGTTGTCTGATAAGGTCATGTGGGGTCAACAGGACTTCCTCACGAAGGTTAAGTGGTGGGTCAGCTTCAACTGTGCAGCTGTCCAACATGAATTCTTTTCGAGCTGCAAGGAAGAAAAAGAAAACAATTGTTAAACACTGATCATTCATTAAACAACATGGAAGTAGAATTCAGGAAAAACAAAACAAAAAAAACCAAACATCATGTGACCAACATCTTTTGGCTTTGTGCAGTGTTGGGGGTGATCAATTGAAGAATTTTTTAAAAAAGGGGGTTGATCAATGAACAAGATACTACTCCTCTTACCTAGTTTTTCATCACTAAGATAAAAAAAAAAATGTAGCAAAAAGAATGAAAGTGCTATACAGGGTCCGTATAACATAGCATAGAGATTTTGCCAATAAACATTCTAAGATAATATATCTATCATTGCTGAGTCTTTTAAGGTAGAATGGATAAGTGCTATGGTTGAATCATAGCTACAAAAACAATTGCATTTTTTTATTTTTAATATTTGATTCTTGTTTTTAGAATAAATGATTCAACTAAGTTCATGGAATCTACTATTTTAAGGCATGAGATTTGCTTCCTTTATTGAAGCTGAATGTTTTCTTTTCATTGTTTATTCTGGTTTATTTGAGGCTGTCAAATCAAAGATGAAAAAAAAAAAAATTGAAATTCAAGTCATTTTTTTTGTATGAGCTCAAAACTTGATGTAAAGTAGGGGAAACTACTTTGGTCAGGGGAACGTCAATGAATGTACAGCTCAACTTCGATTCCAAAAATATCTAAAATGAGACAAGAGCCTTGAGAATGTGGGTGTCCTTCTGAGATTGACAACGTCCAATTAAGGGCCATTATTGAAGTACACCCACGCAGAACAACTCATGAGGTTGCAGAGGAACTGAAAGTTTCCTATTCGACAGTTGCTTGACATTTGCACCAAATTGGAAAGGAAAAAAAGCTCATCATATAAATGATACTGAATGAAGAACAAAAAAGCTTGCATGTCACACAAATGATGCTGCAGAAATGGCTACTGAACTACATCATCCATCTTACTCACCAGACTTCTCTGACCAGCTACCACTAGGTCTTCAACAACCAAACAGCAGCCCATACACCTCTGAAGAATTCTACAACCCCAGAATCATATGCTTCCAGAATGAATGGACTTGTTTGAAGTTGGCAAAAAATGTATAGATTCTGATGGTTCTTATTTCAATTGATAACTTTTATTCTAAGCTGAGATTTACTGCATTTACATTGATGTTAAAAATACTGCAATTATTTTGGCACCTATCTAATACTTTCCAAAGCTGTTGAAATATAATTAGGTGTCATTATATATTGCCACATGAGGAATTACTGTATCTGTATTTATTCACATATACATCTCAAAACCAGTTCACGGTTCATGGTGATTCAAGAGAATGCCTATGATATTGCATCTTACGATGAAAACTATTTGAGGAGGAGCATCATGGCACAGGGTAGCACCAAGTGGGTATTGTCAAACTCTCAATGAGTTGACTTTATTATTGCAATTAGTCAGACCAGGAATTTAAGATGTTTGAAATCTAAATATGAATGAGAGAGAGAGTGAAAAAGAAAAACTGAATCCGTGACATCATGTTGTAACAACTTGTGTTTCCAAGTTCTTCATATTTTTTTTTTTAAAACATTGTATTTCTGTTATGAAAAAATGTTATTTTTATATAACAAGTATATATATTTTCTTTTGGATGAAAATTACCTTGCAACTATGCATATCATTAAAACAGTTAATATAATTAAAGAACCATTACACGATATGAAAACGTGAGAATTTTGAAAAAGCAGTAGATATTCATCTATGATTGAGGTATTCATCCAAAAATTTTAATTATAACAAATAAATTTGAATTTCCAGTAGTGTTTCCATGGCCCAATGGTCTAGAGCATTCAGCAAGTGATCAGCAGATTTGGGGACTGAATTTAACTGGGATCAAAACAATCACCCCCTCCCCACTTTCCAAGTCAGTAGCAGATTAATCATAAGGCTGATTAGGCCTTTCCTTTCTTGCTTTCGATGCTACTGGCACATTAACCATTAGGCTGAGTAGGTTTTCTTTCTTTAGTCAAACTCTTACAATTGAGTTTTGACTCAATCTTTATATGTAATAATGATGGATGACAATGAGTGGAAGAAAAAGGAGTCATGTCATGCATGAATAACAGTGACATACATAAAAACTGATGACAAATTCACTCCTACTTGTAAAACTGAACTCAGGTTGACTTGTTCTGCTAAAGTTAGCAAATCCCATTTACAGGAACTATTAATAAAGTACTTGAAATGAGAGACGTAGTTTCGGAATAATATTGTATGGAGAAATTTTTAGATTTTAATGAAGCAAGAGAGTTTGACCTTAGTGCAGCCAAGCTTGTTAGTGCCGTAAAGATGTTTTTTTTTCTTCTGAGTGAAACAGAGTTGCAAAAATAGTTGGTTTTATCACAAGATAGCTTTCTATTGAAGATAATGTTTTCATCGAAAACTCACCCTGCTGATGAATCACTTTGTTGGCATTGGCCCCATTATCACCACCATCATCATCGTCATCATCATCATTATCATCCTCAATATCATCATCATCATCTTCATCATCATCTTCCTGCTTGATGCTGATTTGAATGTCTCTGAAAATCAGGTAGCCAACACTAAGCTCGGCAGGTGTCAGAGTCATATTGGAGAGACCACCAATGGTAATAACAGGTCGAGCAGGTTGCATGACCATCACGTCTAGATCTATTGAATCAATACCAGGCAGACGACTACTGCTACCATCTGGACCTTGGTATCTGAAAAGGATTCACAACAAAGAATATTACATCAACAGGTTAATGGGTGCAGTTATTTTTTTCTCTTGACTCAATGGCTACAAACCACTTCATAATGCAAGCTCCAGGCTTATTTTAAGGAATTCGTCATTGCAGCCACATAGGTCAACATTAATTATATATTCAGCCTGACAAATCAGATAAAAGTAATTTATAAGTTCATAATTGATATGTTGATTATTTAACTCTAGTTGTATCAATTCAGCATCGTCATTAATAAGCAAAAAGGAACATAGTAAAAATTTCTTTTTCTTTGAATGATTTTCAAAGAAAAAAATAATAAGCAACAGGTCTTTTCAAATTAAAAAAAAAAATTCAGATATAATTTTTTCTTTCACATCTTTTAACCTTCATAATTCTATTAGTTGTTTTTGCACAAACCAATTACTGTCGGTGAATAATTGATTAGAAAATAAAGAATAAGCAAAAAAGTTGGATTCTGAACCCACATCCCCTTGGGGAAGTACCATTTAGCCTGGCCTGCTTCGCCAATTAGGCCATCAAGACTTCAACTGGTCACAAAAATTCAAATAACACCCATAACTAAGTGGTCAAAAATCTTTTTCAAATGATTTTTAATACTTCAACTAATACAAACTAGAAAAAAAATGTAAGTTTGAAAAAAGAAAAGCACTCAAGTAAAATATTTTGATGAATTCCCACACCTAAAAAATGTTCATGCAGCAAGACTCCCACCTAAGTATCCTCACATTTCAAATATTATGGTTCATTCCAAATGAAACATTAGCAAGGCTGGCCCAAAACTAACTACCATCGAACCATCCAAGAAAACCAAGAAATGGAATGACAACATATTGCTGATTGCCAACCAATCATAATGGAGAATGTTGACTGCCTCAAACATCAGATGAAGATGTAAAGTTGATTGATTGACCCCCCCACTTCAAATAGCATTAAAAAAATATTTCAATAAGATAAACATGTTTTCTGAGACTAAATAAAGAAATATATATTCTTTGAATACTTACTCAACAGCTGTTTCAATTTTCAAAGCTCTTCGGCCTGGAGTTGGATAATGTCTAGCATTGACATATGAAACTTCTCTGACCAAATTCTCAACCTCTGTAACATTCTTACCAGTAATGCTAAATTCAGTCATCTCACTATTGAAACTCACACTCTATATTTTTCAAAGAAAGGAAAACAAAAGAGAAATAATTTAGAATTAAGCACAATGAAGTGGTTCTCTCTTATCTGCAATTCTAAAAGCTTGTTATCAACACCAGTGAAAAAAAAAGTTTTACTTAATGATACCAAAGCTTGAAAGTACTGATGCTGGCAATTAAAAACCATGAAACGCTTCCTTTGAGCCAAAAAATGAAAGTTCTCGACTTGAAAAAAATATATTTGTAAAAGCACTTTATTAATATTTGATATTTTTATGCATCATGTATCATTTCTCAGTGTAAGTATGACAATGTTGTTTTTTTTTTTTTAAATCACCACATTTCTTTAGTTTTAAATCATATACAAAAAAAATGCAAATGAAAATTAATTATTCATTCAAATTTTATTCATTCATTAAAAAAAAAAAAAAAAAAAAAGATGATGTTTTCTTCCAGCTGATAGGAATGTGTAAAATATACTATGAGGCCCTCATGCTGAGAAGTTTGGGAAACCGCCAATTTAAAACAAGGCCAGATGGAAGAAATTCAATGTGGGAAGATTACACTGGGCCAAACTTCCAAGTTAGGATGGCCTGCCCGCCTGTCTTGGGAATCAGGATTCAAAATCCTGGCTCTCACCCAGACTTGAACACTGACACCAACAGGAAATACAGATCTCCATCATAAATCAAGCACACTAAATTTTCATGATTTAATAAAGGTGTAGCAGAACGGGAGGGGGTATTACAATGTAGCAGAACGGGAGGGGGTATTATGATATTCATAAAACAATACTCACAGTTCCACTTTCCATTTTGTTGAGTGCATGGAAATCAAGGTATTCTTTGCAATTCACTAAACATTTGATAACACGATCACTTTCAGTTTTGTCTCTCAGAATGGACAATTCAGCCAAATAACCACGGAAAAAGTGGTCAAATTTCTTGGTATTACCTAAGAAAAATAAATCGAAATTTATGAAATTGGCGAGTGGATAATGACATCAGTTTAGCTCATCCTGCCTGGTGGTAGGGAGCTTAATCACAAGGTCAAGAAGTGCAGGAAGATCAGGTTATACACAAGGAAATACAGAAAGGGGAATAAATTTTTAAAAAAGATTTTTCAGTGAAAATACAGAAAGTAATTTTTAGCTCATTTTCTTTGCTTTGACAAAAAAAACTATCAACTTTTAACCAAAATACTGGACAAGATATATTTTTAAATTTGTAGCTTATAAAAAAACTTGCTCAAAAGCTGTCTTTGGCAGCCTTTGAGCTTGATGTCTAGTCACTCTCCATAAAATTTATATTATGATTAAATGCTTATTCCTCTTATTTTCGTATAAGGAACTCTAATTAGTAGTCAATAAACCCGGAGTTACCTCCCATGGACAGACTTTTTCTTATCAATTTATAATTGACATAATTACTTTGAAAGCAATGCACTATGATGTGCAATTTCTGCCACCAATTCCATAAATAAAAATAATTAACAGGAATCTGATCATTACAATATACATGTACATCCCATACCTTGCCAACAGGCTCCAATTACCAATTCTGTGAACAAAACTTTTTTGGACTGGTGAAGAGGCCAATCATCAACCACTTCCAAGTCATGGCTAGAGGGCACGACAACTTTGCCATCAATGTACAAGCGCACCTAGAAAGAAAGAGCGGAAAGCATTACTCAAATTGAAAGGTGACCAATTCAAACTAAAATGTGAGAATTAGAATAACTGACAACTAATTTTTCACGAAAGTTACAAAATATCTATAAAAAATATATAGGGTCTTACAATGTTAATCTGCAATTCAAACTTCCAGAAATAATTTTTATAAAACAATTATGCAAGTAGTATCTTTCTACTCTAGCTTAGAACATGTTTTTATTATTATTCAACATTATTACTGTAAAAACTCATTTTGATATGGTGCACTCAATTACATAAATCTGAAAAAAATAAAAAAATTAAAAAAATGATAATTCCAATCTCGATCAATGGTTACCATCCATTTTATACCCCCAGAACAATGAACAGAACAATACATGGAGATTCATTCATTGTTTCTGTAACAACTGTATGTTTTTACAGATGGATTGCCATTCAGGACTAAAGGGCTCGAACTGCCCAGCTATTTCCCAATAGCTGTAGGAAAAATGGATTCACGCCTCTCTCAAGGACATTAGTGTGAAGAGGGCACAATCTGTGCCAGGCAGAGTTTGAACTCACTTCCAGTTGATTCACAATATAATGTACATTCAAGACTTCAAGAGGACACCACCATTTTAATTTGATTACATTTAAACAATCAACATTTTTAAAAACTTGCTGAAAATATTGTTTGAATCCATAACAAAAACTTTTGAAGGCTTTATAATATAAATTACAAACATTATAATTGTTTTAGAAAAAATCCTAGGATTTCAATTCATAGCAGGGTATTAATTTCATGATCTATGATGTTAAAAGTGACAATGCAGAGGCCAATGACTGATTAGCAATGTTGTGAGATGAACGATTTAAACTTAGCGGTATTTATCCACCTACCAACAGAGGTAAAATGTGACATAAGGCTGAATTTAATGTGGGATCCCTCACATGTATGAGTGGGTGATTCCAAGAATAGTCTAGCTCCATCTGCATTTTTTTGGTGGCATCAGGCTATGAACCTGACCCAAACCCTACAATTGCAATGGGGAAGTGCTGCCTTGGGATGACCCCCAAGAACAGGACTTTACTTCAAGGCCTCATGATTCATTAGCTTGAATCTAGAAGCCATCAAATTTCCAAAGATAGCAAAGGGGGACTAACCTCTGGGTAATCAACACTTATGGCATAATGATGCCACTTGCCGTCATTAATCTGGGGCAAATGCCATCTCCATTCGGCTGGTCGGAATGCTTCCATATTCTCACTATTCTCGGCTTCACGGCGCAACAAGAAAATTAATTTCTCACCATGAACAAATAATCCATAATGATGGCGGTTCAAATCTGAAAAGGAAAAAAAAGAAATTTGCAATGTAGACATTTGAAGAAAAAATGCATAAAAGTACAATATGCAGCATTTGTTAAATAAAGAATACAAAACAGTGTTTATTTAATCTACAAGCGTATGTTCTCATGTCTGGTGTCCTTATAGAATCTGTAGAATTCAATTCTTCCTTAAAATGTCTGCATCTCACCAGAGTCCCTCATTTTATCTACTTGACAAAATTCATGTTGGTTTTTTGTCTTCAATTATATAAATCAAATCATAAAACATTGTTCTCACCTCAAGGAAATCATACTGATTCTCTGAATTTTTTGAGATGAGGTATTATTATTATTTCTATTATTATTCGGACTATCATCATCTTGGTTGTTTTTCATACAACATTTCAGCCGTTGGACTCTATGGCCTTCATCAGGTATCATCTGATAGGTGTGGGGAAGTAATGAACCGAACCCTTTATTAAACCAACCAGATGAAGGCTGTAGGGTACAACGGCTGAAATGTTGTATGAAAAACAACCAAGATGAGAATAGTCTGAATAATAATAGAAATATATCATACTGATATTTCAGAATCCATTAACCATAGCTGTTATCAGCTTTTTAATGTCTGTTGTTTGACATTAAACATCCCCAAGATTCATCAGACTTCTTGAAATAGATGTCACTAAGCCAATACTTTCTGAACTTATATTTTTCTGGCCTCATTTTGCATATGATCTGTGTTGTGAGCTGTGATGTCCAGCAGTTGTCTGATATACTTGCAATATGAACAGCACACTGTCTTGGATTTTTTTTTAATGAGTTTTATGATATCTGACCCATTTTTTCACTGGTATGTACCGTCTTGTGATCTCTCTAATTGGTGTTGGAGCATGTTCCTTCCCTACACACATTGTAAAGTTCTCAGTTTGAGAACCAATCTTCAGGTTGAGTTCCACTTTTCATATATTTGGCTTTATAATAAATGTCAAAGATCCAAATCTTTTCACACAAGAACTCTCCATAAACAACAAAATCTGATAAAAAATTCTGACAGAATTGAAAAGCTATGGTTTCAACAATTCAGACAGCAATTTTTGATTACATATATAAACATTGTACATAGTCGATAGAAGTTAGCATGCAATTTGAGGATATATTTTCTATCAATTTCTGGATAAATCAAAACAATCCTTTACATTTATAGTCAAGTCAAGTCATCACACAAAAATCAAATTGTCAGTGTTTTCTTGCCAAAAGAAAAATGTTTTAAAGTCATCATTTGAAGTTAAATTTGTTCAACTATAATTTTCTTTTATCTGGCTACATGAATATTTTTCTGAATTGCTAAAATAAGATATCACAACTAAGATTTCATTAGGGCCAGCTTTCAATTCTTGGTTGACTTATTCAGAATACTCTAGTCACTATACTTAGAGTATGAGAATCAAAGAAAGCAGACGTCTTTTTTTCAATAATGTAATAAAAATGTGATTATTCATTTATTAATCATTCATTTGGATAATAACAAGCAAAGAAAATGGACATCATTCTCAAATCTCTAAAGAAAACGACAATTTTAAACAGATGTTATCAAAATCTGATTATTTTATTATTTATCCATTATTCATTTGGAGTCAATCACAGACAGTAAAAGATAGACAGGCATTATTCTCAAAGCTGTAAGAAAACAACCAAGTTCTCCGTTTTTGTTCAAAACTGAATTGAAGACCTCTAATATGGAACCTAATACATTCTACTTTGTTAAGGAGGCCAAGACTGAGCTACCAGATTAATATCACTCCACTCATACCAACACATCATAGGCCACTGTGGTAGCATGAGGTCAATCACTCAAGTCTTACACATACAGCAGCAGACCTTGGAGAGGGCTTATGTCCAACGACAGACATTAAAAGCCGCAGAGGACTTTGGATGCAAGATGAAACGGTGCAGCATGAAGAAGACAAAAAAAAGACAAGGAAAATAAATTGAAAGAATTACTGTATAAAAATACATTTCAGCAAAGCTTAATAAGATGAAGAGATAAATACTTACGGTCTCCATCAGACATGCAGAGAATGTGTTCTTTAGGGGCTTTGTGCAACTTAGGAGGAGCTTGGCTATTTTCCTTTTTCTGGTGGCGCTCATGTTTCATCCAAGTGGAGATGGTAAAATGATTAGTAAGTGTGTGATTGAAGTGACCTTCGGGGACTTCCACTGCGTTTGTTTGTCCATCAAAAGCAAAGATCTGGTCACTTTCATTACCATCATCAGTAGGAAGACTAGAAGTCCAAGAGGCCACACTGGGTGAGGGCAGAAGGTCAATGCTGTCACCATTAGCACCTATGTAGAGAAAAACAGTTTTTTAAAAAGGCTTAAAGATAGAAAAATAGATGTCTACAAAAGTAAAGTTTCTCTTCTGATAAAGGTTTCAATGAAAGTTCAGAGTAGTACATTTTTTCAAATTTTTCCACAGTTTCTACAAAACTTTAAAAATTTGTCTATTGTACCAACAATAAAGATTAGCTTAACCTACAAGTCACTACATTTCTACATGAAAATTGCGTTTTGCTCCCCCAAAAATAGTTATTTCACTCTAGATGGTTTTAGACAATAATTTCAAAGAAGTTTGTGATATTTTGAATTAATAAGCACATTTTCAAGACTTTATAAAAAGTACAGTTTATAATTTTCAAGTATGGATAACTAAAATGACACTTTTTGTTCACATAACAAAAACTAAGGAAGTTGAAATTATAATTTCTTTTTACACTCACTGCATACATTCATACAAGATTACATGAAAAAGTTTTTTTTCAAGAACTGCGATGTAAACAAAAGATTTTTTACCGTAACCCATTGAATTAGTTTTCACTATTTTCATGAACATAAAATTACTTATCCACTATTCAAATACTAAGATGACTATCATTCAAAAATTACCAGACAAAAAAAATGAAAAAAAGTTTAAACTGACTCTTATTTGTTACTTCTGAGTACTAATAGTTACTGACATAACTACGAATTTCATCATCTTTTTCAATTTATTTGCAATAAATAAATTTTTTTTAAGGGGGGGGGGTATTTTGATTTACGATCATATTTCAGTTATTTTACCTTCAGTTTTTATCAACACTGAAAACACCTGCCCTCAGGGCCAATATACCCACTTATATGAAGCCTATAACAGTAAAACAATACAATTCAATGTTTTATGACTGTAAGCTCTATACAGCTGGGGATTGCTGCCCGGAGTCAAGTATTTTCAGCTTATCATATATAAAATGTATGCGTTTTGTTCTCTCTTCCAAGTAATGTTTCTTCATATATCTTTCCCTTCTCTCTATTTATTTATATATATATATATATATATATATATATATATATATATATATATCATTGTGTCATCCACAGACAGCTGTTTTGATGTATTATATATATATATATATATATATATATATCATTGTGTCATCCACAGACAGCTGTTTTGATGTATTATATATATATATATATATATATATATATCATTGTGTCATCCACAGACAGCTGTTTTGATGTATTATATATATATATATATATATATATATATCATTGTGTCATCCACAGACAGCTGTTTTGATGTATTACATCCCTTCAGCTATAGACTTTCCATTATCCCATCCAGTACCACGAGGCAGAATTGAAACCTTCACTTCAAACCCGTAGGCGAATATCCTACCTCTGGACTACGGAACTGGACAGTCATATATCCTCTTGACCACTTATGGTCATTTTTTTTTTTTTACACAGTATGTGTGTAATATATATAAATATATGTGTAAAAAAAACAAATACAAACCATAAGTGGTCAAGAGGATATACATGTTGCTTATCCACCCACAAACTATCTAGATAAGGTAGACAAAAGCGCAGAGACCTCAATTTCATGTTTATTGCTTTTTTTTTTCAAAGTTTTGCTAGTCAAATTTGGGGTGCATATTTGTAGTCGGAGTATCTAGAAATACATTAGTTCTCTGATAAATTCTACCCATGATATCATGGATTACATAAACATCTAATAAAAACATACAATAAACAATAGACACTTGACCAGCTCACCTTAAATTATGTACAAGAAAAGAAAAGAAGAAAAAAAAAACAAACAATGATAAAGCAGCCAAATGCTATGGCTAAATATAAACCTCGCCTTTGTTGGCAACTGAATCAACCAACTTGTGCAACCAGTACAATGTAGGTGGATACAGACAGATACATCATCCTAGCCTCCTGGACAATCTCTCAGACAAGAATTTTAAATTTTCTACACATATGCAGACAATTTTCTCACCAAAATGATTTTTACTTGAAATACAGAGGAAGCCGCCACTTATTGTGATCAGGGACAGGGTCGTTTATATAGCAATAATCAGCAGATTATATTAAACAAAGGATATAAAAATTGGAACAATTTATATTCATTGTTTCAAATTTCAATTGATTGATATAAACTCATTATCTAAATAAATTCTTTCTTAAAAACTTTACAGGATTCAAAATTAATATGAATTTTTAATTCAATATCAATGAAGTGTTTCAGACCAAATGATTTTGATAACAATAACCATTTAACATTATCTGTGATTATAAAAACAGATCCCACTGTACTTGAGAAATGGTAGCTGCTGAAATGCTTAAATATGATATCATTTATGTAGACAGACCATTATCAACATTCAACTATTTGATAGGAAAAAGACTAGAACTTTCTTTTAAGTAAAACATCTTTAACCCTCTAAGCATGATATTATCATAGTTTTAGTCAATGGATCCTTGCCATACCACTGAAGATTAGCCATAACTGTCTGGATGTCGATGAGGAACTTCTTAGGTATTTTACAATTTGGGAGTATCCAACACATCCTCCATTTTTCTCAAAAGAATGCCTACAACCATTAACAAGCTGACAACAGCAGCAGTTTACCATAACCCACAGACTTTCCAGAAAAAGTTACTGATAACAAGCTATGTCTGCTGAACAAATTTCTAAGCAGAATATCAAAAATAAATTTAATGGGCCAAAAAAGATCTTAATATCAGGGCTAAATTCTATTTATAAAAATAAAATTGAAATAGTTAGAACATTGTTTGCTTAGATTGATCATAAATAAAAAGTCTGCCTTTTAAAATTCCTATATAAGAGGCAAGTCTAAATTTTATGAGATAACATACTTTCTATGTTGAATATCCTCTGATGATTGAAGTAAGGAGCATAATTATAAATAATTTTTTTCATAAATAAAAAATAAAAGAGAATTATGGTGTTGATAGCATAAAAGACTTGTACAAAGGTGTCTGTAGCCATTTTACCGGGATGGGGGGGGGGGCAAGGATACATATTGAATATATCTGATTGGCAACTGGTTACTAGTTAATAATAATAGCCTCTTTAAATGGAAACATCATGTTAGGTTCATAGAACAATTGTACAGCACTATTATCCTCTATTGATGATGAAGTTCAAACTTTCAACCCCCCCCCCCAGCAGATGCTTATAGACAGGTGGAAGGAATAACAAAATACTTACCACAGAGTTTACGTTGGGAAGAGATGGAATAAGTATCTCTATCACAACCTTTACCAATGTGCTTGGTTGTGAGGACCATGCGAACAGAGACTTTCTCAATATTGTATGGTTTGTCGCACAAATCTAGATGAGCATGCTCACAGATCTTATGGCGTCCAGAGTTAGGGATGTATTCAAGATGTGTTTGAATATCTGAAAATTATAAAAAATTGAATTATTCGAGTGTACAAGAAAAAAAAAAACAAAACAGATATAACAGATGAAAAAAATGTACATTAAAAGAGGGAAAAAAAAAAAATTACCCTTTTCATATAAACTAAGAGGTTGGAAATTTCATGAAGATAGCTTTCAACAACAACAACATTGTTTCAATTAACATGTTATCCCTACTTGTAGCCAATAAATAAGACTACAGGTTGTACCTCTCTAATTCAACACTAATGGCCTGGTTAACTCCCAAAGTCCAGCACATTTGGAATTTGCCAGCATTAGTTTATGGATCGGTCACTAAAATTCTTTGATTCAATTTCACACCATGGTTGGAAATAGAATTTATAGATTCTTTCTGTATCTTAAGTTATTTTTAATAAAACCCAATCAAAAAATATAAGCAAACACAAATAATCTATACAGCATTTCAGAAGCAGGAATCTTTCAGCACCATCTTATCTGTTTACACCATCGTGGGAGAGACATGACACAATAAAACACGGATTATTTTCATAATCAGACTCCTCATTCTCAATATGAAACCAGTTCACCTCTTTCCACAGATGCAAGGATTTCCTTTTTGCAGATTTGTCAGGTTTCCCAGCAATTGGATCAGGAAACATAACGCATTTTCTGGAAGATTGCATTGACATTGACGGTGACTGTGCAAGTTTAAAACAACACACACATTGAGAAACCCTGCAACTGACATTTGGGGATATGGCAGCCAGCCCCTGGAAGAAAGGATTATCATCTTCAAGCCTTTTTCCCCTTAGTTATCAAACAGGGTTGAAATACTGCACACTGTTGTCTTACACAAGATTCAGTGTTTGCCTTCCTACACTGAGAAGAGAACATGTTCATTTTGACGTGATGTTGCACTTTCTAAGGCAGTAGTGAACATGTTAACATAATGTATCAGGACATGGGAATAATCCATCTCCTGTACAGAAGTCAGTGACATCATGTCACCAGGAAACAAAATGCCTGACATTAACACCCTGCAGTTGACAAGTACCCAATACCTAGTGATGGAAGCTCTCAATTTGTTGAGTTCTCTTCGCTTTCATGGCATCAGTTGATAACAAAAAAACAACAAAAAAAAACCTGCAGTGGACACATGTCTCGCACCTTGTCATAACTCTGAGTCAAAGTTGAACCCTAACACCTGTCAAATAATACGCCAGATTTCTTGCTTTTTCCCACTTCCAATTATTAATGATAAGCCCTCAAAAAAAAAAAAAAAAAAAAAAAAATGGGGTGGGAATTAAAATTTCTACACTCCATAGTGGAGCTGGACTAGATTGTAAATATCAGACATCATCACAAATGTTCATCAAAAAGTCCATAGCCTAGTAGTGAAAAAATTATTTCACACAACAAATATTTCCAACATAATCTCTATCTTTGTCAGTCTATTCAATTTGATGCTTCTCTATTCATCACAGATAGAACATTTTACAGTGAAAATTTCAGATAAAAATTTAGCTAATAACTATACGTCAAGACAGAAACTGTCAGTCAACATTAGATACTCAGACAATCACCCAAGTTAAGCAATGTTGAGCCCGGTTAGTATCTGCATTGGTGACCACTTGGGGATACCAAGTAACATAAACAGCTAGGGATCATGTAGAGAGTTTGCCATAGCAATCATGTATATCCTTGAAGGAGACTGATCTCTACACTACGCTCAACTTTGCAAGCCATAGCACCCCCCCCCCCTCAACTGGCCTAGCTGCACTGTAGGTGCGACAATATATGGATGAATCAGGCCAAAGACTTATTGATCTACCCTTGTCTAAGAACAAGTTGAAAAAATTTTAGATTATGAACCAACAGACGGTGCTACAAAAGTTAATACAATTTGAACAAGATGTATGAACCAAATTTACCCTTTGTGATGCAGCAAGCAAGAGACTAACTACTTCTGAAGGAGACATTGGAAATTAAAAGGACACACAATTAACAAACTTTACTCATTTTTTTGTTTTTAAAAGAAACAAAAAAAAAAAAAGAAAAAAAAAGGATTTCATTTTGATTACAAACTTTTGATCATAAAAAATAGTTCTATATCCCTGTTCTGATCAAAATGAAACTCATTTTTGTAAAAAAAAAAAAAAACATAGAATTTAAAAACTTTTGCTTGTAACAAAATTGTTGTTTTATATCATCGTTTAAATTAATGATTAAATAGATTTAATCATTTTTTGTAAACAGTTAAAATTTTGATAATTAAGCAATTCAGCACTTATATATATATATATATATATATATATATATATATATATATATATCTCCACTCACACAGATTAATAATTACAATATGTATTAAATATTATGGATTATCAGCCCATAAAGAATCAAATTAGACATGGGACAAGAGAGAATTAATAATAGCTTATATTGATCCAAAATAACAAAACTGCGAGCTAAGTAATAGTAGTTCAGGAATGGTACTTGTGAAAGATCAATATTCAGTATTTTTACTTTGGCCAAAAAGCAGGAAATTGTCAAATACATATCAGTGAAGAAGAGGGGAAAACAGCAAGCAGGTGAAAGGAGTCTTAATTTTCTATTCTGCAAGTTTTATTTCATAATTCTGTCAAAGATCCAAGCTTGATTGCACAGCAACGGAAAAGGAAAAAATCAATATCAATTGATATTCAGGAAGAATCAACTCCATTGGCTTGACTAACCAGACAATTGCCTAAAAATTCTATCTTGTTTCTATGTAGATCTAGAAATAAAGAGACGTTTACAATAACATTATCGTAGAAGATTGTGAAGAGTAATAGTTTATCCATTGCAAGACAGAAGTCTTAACACACAGATAGATCTAAGTTGCTATCAATCGCAACAAAACAGAAATTTTATTGAGTTAGCCATAGAAACGCAATGATGGGATTTTCTGTCACCTGCAGTTAATGGATTTAACCTATTTATCACAATTTTAGGAAATAAAATATGAAATGCTACCAAAAAGTCCATGGGATTTGAACAGCATACTTGAACTAGATGTAGTTAATAATTTTGCAACTGCCCTTTCTGGATCAGTGGGTGAACGATAGTCGAGCTGGAAGGTTCCATTTTCCGTGCTGTTAACAACTTCATTAGCAGCACCTCCATTTAGAAGATAGACAGGACAAGAATTGTTTGAAATAACCTTCACCTTGGATTTTTAGCTCGAATGAGTATACAGCAAGTTAGCAGTCTAAACAAAGTTTCTGTATCAATCAATGATAATTAAAATAACTGAACTTGATCTATCATGGTGGCCATCAGATACTTTTGCAAAGAAATTATCATAACAATAATAATAACAATGATAACAACAACGATAATGATAGTAATAATAATAATAATAATGATGATAAAAGAAAAACTAACCTTTCCATCCAACCTTGCACATTTTTTTGACCAAAATATTGACCAAAGCAGGTTTTGACATCTTTTTTCCATAGCTCTCGGCAACAACACTGATCATGTAATTGTGACGCTTGGCATGATCCAGTATTTGAGTATTCTTCAGCACTCCTGCAATTAGGAAAAAACAATGATGTCATCTTGGCATTTGCAATTGCTCTGTCAGTATATAAGACAGAAATTTAATTTTTTTTTCAAATAAACAAATAATACACCAGAAAACAAAAACAAACCTTATCACTCCATTGTTCTCATTTTCAATTCTGACCGAGTTGGTCTGGATATTTTTTTTTTTTTTTTTTTGGACCATTAATTATTTTGATGCATGTATTACCTACCCACAGGCAGAGTGTCATATTCAATTACCTGTTTTATCTACCAGACCACCAAATCCAGTTTTATAAAGGGGAGATCTAATCTTACACTTTTAGCTACAGTAGGCCTTTTAGATTCACAGAATTTACTTTACCTATTGTCTAACACAAGGTCACTCCCACCTTTGTCAATAAAGTATAGTCGATCAGTTTCTGGCACTATTTTTTTTTGAGTGATCATTTTTTGAAAGTGGGTTATTCATCAAATCATTTTTTTATAAGTGGGTTATTCATCAGATCATTTTTTTTATAAGTGGGTTATTCATCAGATCATTTTTTTAAAAGTGGGTTATTCATCAGATCATTTTTTTAAAAGTGGGTTATTCATCAGATCATTTTTTTAAAAGTGGGTTATTCATCAGATCATTTTTTTAAAAGTGGGTTATTCATCAGATCATTTTTTTAAAAGTGGGTTATTCATCAGATCATTTTTTTAAAAGTGGGTTATTCATCAGATCATTTTTTTAAAAGTGGGTTATTCATCAGATCATTTTTTTTAAAAGTGGGTTATTCATCAGATCATTTTTTTAAAAGTGGGTTATTCATCAGATCATTTTTTTTAAAAGTGGGTTATTCCATGTCAGATTATTACATACGTTATCTTTAATAATCATGAATAAAAGAAATTGGCTGTGGCTCATAAGCCACCATGAATCATGTAGGATTGCAAATAAATGAAATTCCTAATGTCATAAAAGTTTCAATGCTTTACAAGAATCAATGATGGAAATGGGTTTTGGGAACATGGTATATCGTAAGGCTAGGGTTTGGGAACAAGGTATATTGTAAGGCTGGGGTTTGGGAACAAGGCATTAGTAGACGTAAAATTGACAAATAACCTGGAAATTAAGTACTCAAAAATTATGGTTATTCATTTCAATCCTTAGTAAAGAAATGGAATCCCCCCCCAATTACCATAGGGGACCACTGGAACTAACTCTGAAAGCAAAATGTTTTCTATTGCGGGCTTGTAAAATCCTAGCTGACCTGTTGTCAACATCTAAGGAAATTACACTGGTTTAGCTAGTAATATACAATGGAAATAATCAACTGATGCATTAATTGATAAATAAAAACTTATCCAGGGTCCCAGTAAAACAAACAGAAAATGTCATGGGTTAATGTTTTGTGGTCTTTATGGTAGACAAGTACATACATGGGCAGACAGACATTCGGTGAAAAAATGAATACTGGATTTTTGTTAGATTAGTTACAATCAACTGTTCCCTTTTGAACATCCGTAGTAAATTTTGACAATGGTTGAAATTCATGTGGACACTAAATGAAAGAATGCCTCTTTCTTTCTTTTTCTTTCTCCAAACTAGATTAAGTTCACTCACACTGATGATGTATGACAATTCAGGTGAGTATTTTATATCAATTTGGGAGGAGGGGGGGATAGAATTTAGAATAGGGGAGAAATTTATGTGTTCCCTTCATCCGAATGACCTTTTTGTTTCAACAGCGAATGTTGTTAAAACACAGGAATTTGTCAGTTTTCTGTACTTTGAAAATCTTTCCCTTGAGCTGTGAAGATTAAAACAAACTGTTCAAGTTTTAGTTTCAAACAAATATGATTGATTAGTATATCTCTGAATTTTTGAGATGAAGTATTATTATCATTTCTATTATTATTCGGACTATCCTCATCTTGGTTGTTTTTCATATAACGTTTCGGCCGTTGTACATGGACACATAGCGTAGTGGTTACAGAATCAGACAAAATTACTGCAAGTGATCTGATGGTTCTAGGTTCGATCCCAGTGTGAGACAATAATAATACTACTAATGCTAAGAGGGGAGTGCGGTCAATATATCCCCGTCGGTTAAATAAAGGGTTTGGTTCGTTACTTCCCCACACCTACCAAATGATACCTGATGAAGGCCGTAGAGTACAATGGCCGAAACTTTGTATGAAAAACAACCAAGATGAGGATAGTCCGAATAATAATAGAAATAAAGAATATGATTGGGTTTGGGTATGAGCTGGTCATTTGTACCACATGAAATATACATTCAAAGAAGAACCCAACAAGTAAGTTACATCATCACAGTATAATTCAACTCAACCCTCCTAAAAATGGATATATCTACAGAGTGCATAAGACATTCAATTCTCTTTATTAGATGAAGTCATTAATTTTTCATTACTATTTACCTTCATCTTAATTGTGATAAAAAGCAACAACAATTAAGATGATGGTAAATAGTAGCAAAAATTAATGATTTACATGAAACGTTGCACTATGAACAGGAATAACAAATGAGAATCACTTACACCGGAGAGAAAAAAAAAATTATATTAAAAATCTTCTAAAAAGATAAAATATGAGTAATTCTGGTTAAATATTGAGGAAAAAAAAAAATCTTCCATTTTCTCACGAGAAAAAAGAGAATGAAGGGAAAAAGTGTTAAATATTGGATGTGGGCAGATCATAGTTCAGTATTCAACTAATAGAACTTCAACTGCAAGTATTTCACCAAAATCTTTTCATAAGTTACAGGTATCCCTTCACGCCATTCAACTGTTTCCATCAGAAGAACCAGTTTTTGCTAACCAAAAGAAATCAGAAGAGGATTTTCACTTTTACAAAAAAGAAAAAAAATAATGTTCTGCATTGTGCTTTAATAGAGGCAATAATGGTGTAACTAAGCTCCTTCTCCAGAAACTATATTCATCTTTGAACTGTGTATGTGAGGATCAGTGCTTCATCTCAAATTTATTTTGTGCACACATTAACATGATGCATCTAAACAGTATCAAAAAAGCCCATGATGGCTTGTGAAGGTGTTATGTTTAGTGCAAAACTGGTAGAAATAGTAAGTTATTTTGTAAGGCTAAAAATTTCAAATATGAAATACAAATAAATAAATGTATAAATATATAATACATATATTGGTAATTGTTTCTTTTCTTTATGTCATTTCATCTTTTGAAAGATATCATAGGAAAACTTTACTTTCAGATATCAGGAAAAATCTGAATTGTTTTGAAAAAAAAAAAAAAAAAAAAAAAAAGCCAATGAAATTAAGCTGGAAGAAATACTATTGGAAATCAATAATCTTGCGATGTTACTAGAAAATATCAAAATCATCATAGAAACAAAACTGCCAAGAAGGAAAAAAAACTTACCGTGTTTATTAATTTCAAACGGAACATCTTTGTCGAGAATAAAGTAGCCACTTATATCTTTGTAGTTGGCTGATCTGTCCTTATCTGTAGCAGTCAGTTGGATAATAGCATCAAACAGATGTCCTTCTTCTACTTCCACTTCGTAGGTATTTTTGCTGAACTTAGGGGCAAATTCATCAACATCTTCCACATGGATAATAACAATAGATCTGAAGAAAAACAAAAGTAAATTAAAAGACAGGAATAGATAAAAAAAAGTTTGGTATACGTCAGACATTCAAGTTGTTGCATATGAAACATTGCCTTTGAATAGCAAGATGAAGCATAAGAGAAGATATAAACAATAGAAAATGGTAAATACTTGACCAAAATATGACTTATTTGAAGCAAAAAATAGCATGGATTTATGTCAGGCCGTTCCACTGCTTTACAATTACTGCGAGTACTTGATGAATGGTCAGAAGCCTTTGATATTGGCCTAACAATAGATGGTGTACATACAGACTACCAAAAGGCTTTTGACACTGCCACACAAAAGACTAATAAACAAATTGGAATCATATAAAATCTGAGAAGAGATTATCGAGTGGACTCATCACCAAGTGGAAAGACACAGCAAGTAATGATAAACGAATTAAGTGGCACAAAGTAACATAAGGGGTCCCATAAGGATCAATGATCGATCCCCTGTTATTTGTTACTTTTAATAATAACCTAATGGATACAGTGGAATCTACTGAGTACTTATATGCAGATGAGACCAATATATTCAACATGATCAAAACCAGAGAATAAGGCCACAATAAAGAGATCTAGACAAATTGATGCATTCGAGTAAAATGTGGCTTTTGAAATTCCATCTCGATAAATGTAAACATAAGTAAATTGGACCTCACAACCTGGACATTGAACACAAGTACTTGCTTTTGGATGGAGAACTAAAAATGGTGAAGGAAGAAAAGGATATAGAAGTAATTATAGACAATGAACTCAGACTTGAAAAACATACATGAAAAAGTTTTTAAAAAGCTAGTTCAATGATGGGAATTATAAGAATATTCCATTTGTACCCCTGCACAAATCCTTAGTTCGAACCCACCTAGAGCATGCCAGTTCAGTCCAGTAGTCTACCTAATGAACAGCATCTTCAAAAAATCTGAATTCTTCAAAAAAACAGACTTGAAAATTAATGGTATAAACAGGAGATTCTACACAACTACAAACTCATAATAAACATTTAGGAGTCACATAATTATCTAAAATGATTACATGAGTCAGAAGAACAGGATTTAACATAAAACCGGTTGCAGAAGCTAAGCACATTTTTTCCTCTAAGGATAATATACCATCTCTAGAATATTCTTTAGGTTTAGTGGTCGCAAATGCAGTAAAAGCGCAAATAATGGCTTCTCGATTATTGAACCTTTCATTACAGATATGAAGTTCAAAATGATTGAAAATAAGATAATTTGGAAAAGAAATGTCAGATGAATATGAAAGATGCTGCAAGATTTCTTATTCAAATTTACTAAGCTTAAGCACACTCAGTCAAGATATTAGTTATGGGGCAGTCATGAAATATTTCATTTATTCAACCATTTAAATTATCACTATTGCCTTGAGATAATATGATATTTTCGCTGTTGAAGTCCTGAAGTCTCTAGAAAGTGCTCAACTGTTATTTGTGGGTCATTGGCCATTGTTATCGATAATTCTTTATAAAGAACAAGTTTGGGCCTCCATCCAGGTTTATTATTAATATTCATATTTCCAAACCTAAACCAATGCTGAACAATTGGCACTGTAGTGGGACATTCATTCCAAATGCTTCAGTAATGTTAGCAGCAGCATCTCACTACAATTAAAGGAGCCTGTCTTTGTGCATGCACTGTGATCATTCAACAACTAGCAATTGGACAAAGTTGATATTTGCTGGATAAATTAGTCAGTATACAAGACACCACTGAGTCAAGTTCAAAGTTGATCAGATCAGTGGTTCTAAAGATATCTAATCAAAAAAAAAAAAAAAATTAACAATTAAATTACTGATTATAGATCTTTCTTCATAGTTTCTATAAATTATCTCCACTTCTACTCAGCAGAAGAATCCAAATTTTGATAGAAAAATATCAAAAATAGGAACATAGAAAGGAAGTAATTGAAATACTATTTTCGTAGTTTCATACAATGGATAGAAAATTATTTTGCATGACAATTATGGCAAGCTGCTCCATACCACAAAGTTTGACCCCTCCCAAAAATGCACTTTTGGAATGGGCATCACCCTAGTATTGTTCCACTTAGAAATCATACTTGAAAATTAGTTCTACTTCATTGGTAGACATCACTGCCATGAAAGGTTAAAAAACCTTCGACAAATTGCATATTTACATTGGACCTTGACTAAATTTTTTTTTCTTTCAAATGCAATTACATTTGTAAATCTTTCACTTATAGCATCAACAAAAACCACTTCATATGTAACAATATAATAATATATGTTCTAACTTATTTTCAATATCAGACATCAACAGTCCTCAATCAATACTGAGCTGGGGAGGGATTCTCACTAATGAAATCTGACATAATTAAATAGAACCCTTACTGACAACATAAAAAGAGTGAAAAAAAAAAAAATATCCAAGTCTGCAAAGATGTCACTGAACAAATCAATGATTTTCTCAATTCAAACTGAATGACTGACATGAATACACAATGCTTTTTTTTAACCCAAGACCAAATAATGTAAAGGTCAATTAAATGCAATAAAAATAAATTCACTCTTCTAGATAAATCTAATCAGGGATTGAAACCCATTCTCTGTAAGCTATTGCATTGTTTGATGAATAATCACACCATGGAAACAAACTCATCCTTTAATTTTTATTCCACTAACTGATAGTATTCTGTATAATTGGAAAAGGGGAGATTCATGATTGTGAGAAAAAGCTATTTAAATGCTTTCCGTCTAAAAGACACAAAATCAACAATTATAATACTATGTCATGCAGATATCTGCCACACTACAATGTAGTGTAATATCAAGCAATACACTTTTTATACATGATATTATTTACCCAACATGTTAACCACTATACCTTTTCCCCAAATAAATTAAAAAGTAGGGCAAGCAAATTCAAAAATACGGGTCAATATGCCAAGTGACTAATAGCTAATCAGCTTTTGTTTTAGCACATAAATCACAGCAGTGTCATTATTAAAAATATTTCCTTCTTTTATCATCAACAACATTGAATGCTTACTTCTAAATATACTCTACTGAAATGACTGTGGGTAGGGTCTTACATGCCTGTGGGCAGGTGGCCAGATTAACCTAATGCAGGGCCTGTAGCATATGTTATAAAGGGGCTCAATATTAAAACAAACAAAATATTTGGATTATTGAACTTATTTTTCTGTTGCTTTTGTTATAACCGCAATGTTTTGTCTGATTCATTCTACAACCTTCTCCAAGTGTATCATTTATAAGGAAAGAGAGGGTGTCTCTCTCTCAGAGAAAAAAATATATATACCAACTGACTTCGCTCATTCCTAATAAAGAAAGCCACAGGTAATCCCATTCTGGAAACATAGGAAATTAAATCAATTCTTTCTTCAAAAATAATTCTTTTGTCAATAGAAAAGTGACCTTGAAAGAAGTGCATCTAAAACAATGAAAATCATTTTAGAAAAATTACATTATTTAATTCAATAGTAAACTTATTGATTGAATCATATAATCAGCCATTGTCATCAGGGTCCATATAGTCCCTCTTGAGACCTTAGTACACAGGAAAAGGACAATAGACTGAAACAACAGATTTACGCTGTATCCCTCTTTGACGAGGGGTCCCTGGAACCTGAGAAGCTCCTAAGGGTGCTCAGCCGTGACCAAAAAAGGTTGAGAATGACTGATCTACTCATATAATATGCCTTGTATCCATTTTTATTTTTTGTCTGTAACATTTGCCAGGGGAAATAACTATCAAATATTATAATAGAATAGTCTTCCTTATTATTTTTAGCAAATTGGTAAAAAAAAATCTAGGTTTATTCAGGTCAATCAAAGAAAATGCAGAGCATGAGGTTTTTAATTTTTTTCAAATACAATGCAAATCATTAAAAAATATCCATCATTTTTTGACGCCATGAGTAAACTAGTATTAAATATTGAATACAAAGCTTACAATAGTAATAGACTAATTATTTCACACCACTACAGTATCTGGACATAAGAGTAATAAACAAACATTTTCATAAGACTACACAGGCATAAACAATCTGGCCCTAATCCAAGGATTAACTGTAGCCAGACTAAAATCTATATTTCACCCATAAACTGAAAATAGATATGCTAGAAGGATAGGACTAATACTGCAATATGAATACAAGCTACTTATAGGCAAATGCATTGATTTTTTTGACATTCCTTTTCATACTTCATTTTCATGAATTTATGCAGGTTGTTTAAAATGGCATTAATTTATTGAAGAAAAACATGGCTTCCACTCAATCATTCACTCAACATACAAACACAGATTCAACAGTCATCATTGAATAACAATGCTATAATAGTATTCGGAAAAAAAAAAAAAATGAATATAAAAATAATCTAGAGAGATAATCTGAAAAATAAATCTCAAACCTATAAAGTTTATCCTTAATTTATGAAAGTGATTGCATTAATTCCTGACCCTTGACAATTCTTTCAAAAAAAAAAAAAAAAAATTTTCCCAAGTATGTGATAGTTCTACTTTTTTGTATTGTATTCTAGAACAGATTTATCAAAGTTTACATTGTTTAAAGAAGTAAATTCTACACAAAAACTTCATGTAATCATTCTTAATAATTACACAACATTCATTACAAAAAAATTACCATTTTCTGACATTTTGATTTTTTGTCAAAAAAGTGGTAGTAGCTTAATAAATCCACCGTTATCAAGTGGTCTCGAATTAACAGGCTGTATAGAAATTTTGAATAATAATTGACTATACAAGTAGAAAAAAAATTTATGTTCTGATATTTGGGGGGGGGGGGTCAATTAACTAAGGACTTTTTAACAACATTTTCAACATGCTAAACACAGGCTTATCATTAATAACTTACTTGTTTCGTCAATGTTATGACCTAGAAAAATGCTACCTATTCTAGCCGAAAATATATCTTCAAAGTCAAAAGAATGTATAATTAGCACTTTCAAATGTCAGGATGTGTTTCATGAGAAAATCTGTAACATTTGCAACAATAAGGATTAGATCCATGATTGCAATCAGGAAAAGAACATTGAACCACTACGATGGCTGAATGCTTGCTTTGATTCGTCTGCTACTCAAAAGAAAAACACGTGAAAAATCCATAAAAATCAATAAAAGTTATCAAAATTTTCCATCAAGTATGAACTACATGTCCTACACTGACCATCTGTGCAAAATTGCGGTCAAAATAAGGATGAAAATAGAAATCAACTAGATTCTCCAAGTACTAATTTAGTATGAATAGGATCGTAGCTGGAACCGGAAGTTCGTTATGACGTCAGACTTGGCCACTCTATTGCTGACAAATGATAATCCACATTTTCATGATTTTCAATGTAATTTCTGTTGTAAAATCATCAGTAAAATTAATAATGTCTTTCCATTAAAGAGTCATTAGTAATGCATTTTACAAATAATAGCCCTTTTGAGAGTGACAATTCCTCACCATTAAAAATCCTTTTTCTATTTTCAATATATTTTCATAGTAAAATCATTTGCAATTCATTTACATTATACATCCAATAACTATCATTGGATCAATTCCTGAACACTACCAATCCCTTTCATCCTGATTTTCATCTCATTCCTATAGTAAAATCATTTTAGTAACCCTATTCTCTCAGTAATGATTACATTAACTCCTCAATGATGATATCTTTTCCCCTAATTTCCAATGCACAACAGATTGAGTGCCAAATTTTGCAAAATTTAGTGCACAAACCTCAATTTTTTACTGCCACCAGAAATAATAAGTTATTCAAAAAGTCCTAGCTAATTATTGAGAGTATTGGAGTAGTGATAAAGTCGATGGGCAGAATTTAAAAAGCCCAAACCTTGCTTATGTATACAGGATCCAAATGCAATTGGCACTAAAATACAAACAAATCGTTTCATATCCCCACCTATTAACCACCAGAATTTGCTTTGTCACAGTATGTGTAATGAATAGAGTGAATTTTTCATGCTCTCATTTTATACATCCTACCCATGATATCATGAGTTATATAAGGCATCCAATAGAGCGTTATCATCCCCAAATGGGCAAAAGTTGACCAATAGATTGTCACATGCAAATCGATTTTGATTTAAGGAAAAGAAAAAAGTCAAGAAATAAGAGGAAGCTGCTCCCAATCGATGAATTACAAAATATATATATATATATATATGTGTGTGTGTATAAAAAATTTTGAATGTATGTATGTGCACATGCTTTTAATAAGAGAGAGGGCAAACAAAACAAAAGTTGACCAAGCAAGTCTGACTGACTGGCTAGCCCCCCACTCCAGCCTGGTGGAGTGGGAATATCTGAGGCAGTTTGCAAAAACTGACCAGCTGCATTAGCTATTTCTCAATTAGGTCAGTCTGATTTTTACCAATTCATCCATAAAAAATCTACGAAAGCTGATAATATATGACAATATGATATGAATGAAAATATACAAGTTATTTTCTTTGATAAGTTAACTGGAAATGAAAAAACATCTAGCTGACAAGAGCCGTTCACCATGACGTAAATCACAAATTCTGGTGAACTTAAACAGGAAACGATGAAGGTAAATAGTTGTCCAAAGAGTCAACATCATTAAAATGGGTTCGCCTTTACAAATTCTTCAGTGTACGTCATCTTACAAACACTCATTTTTTCTAAAATTTTCCTCCCTATTTCTATATCTTCATCTTACTATAAACCCTTTCTCTTTTTCAAAGTATTTTTCAAATCATTTATTCTATCAACCATCGTATGTTAAAATAAGATTAAATAAATGGGTTTTGCTCAACATTCAGTTCAGTTTACATCACTTGTATTTAACTTTTCCATTTTTAATGTTAATATTCATTGTCAACCAAGTTTTCCTTTTTTTGGTTAAGCAAATGTGATTGAGATTCAATATGTCAACCAAGCTACTACATAAAAATCTAACTATATTAAGTTTTTGACTTTCTGCTTTTGAAAAAAACTTTTTTCAAGCCTTCAGCAGCTCGGTTCTATTTACATTGTAATTATGATGCTGAACTTAACTGGTACTTTCCATCTATTGCATAACCTGCCAGTTCACTTTTTACACCATCCACTTGGTTACGTTGTGCAGGATGACATTTATAAAAGAACATGTTTCATTTACAACCAACTTTGTTTTGGATAATTTGAACTCATTTTTCATCCTTGATGTAGTCACATTTTGGATCATTCATTTTAACAGCCCTTTTCAAGTGTGAATTGTATATTGGTAAAGGAAAGAATCACTCCAATCAGTGTCTTCTTTCAGTGGTCCTGATTGTCTTTCATTTGTTAAGTGAACCATCAATTTTTTGGCTTGTATTTCTTACATCTTTGATCTGCAATCTTTACTCACTATCGTAGACTGAGTGCATGAGTAGCTGCGATGTAAAGCAACTAAAATTAATGAAAGAAATACTAATAAAAAAAAATTTTAAATGGTGGTTGAATATACTTCGTCTATTAAAATTAAAGTTGATACTACAACTTCTAATATTACCAGTGAACATTGAAAAAAAAAAAAAAAAAAAAATTAACATCTGAAAAATATGGTGCCAAGTGATCGGAAAAATAAAGGGTAAGTTCAAAATGGTTAGATTTGATCTTATGCCGGCTACAGGGCACTCATAGCTCATGTGGTAGAGCAGCTTGTACATAGAACTATCCAAAGGCAAAAAGAATGTGAAAGCTTATTCTCTATTTCTAATTTACACAGTTCACTCACTGCCATCAGAGTTCAGCAGCAATCAAGTGGAACCACACTACAGGGACAAATAGAAGGTTATAAATGTATATATACACAGAGGTGTTAAATAAAATCTAGAATTTCAAAAAAGTCAATATTTTCACCTATACTGGGGGTGAAATGGACTTGATCCAAAAATTCTAACTTTTTAAATTTCTTGATTTTTTTTTTCTACCACTATATATACACTACAAGGAGGCCTTATAAAAACATTCTGTCAACAATTATCAAGTTTATATTTTCTTAACCTCAGAAGAAGTTAATGACTTGGATGAACTTCATTCTGGTCATGAAGAGCATTAATATTTTGAGTTATAGATTTTGCTTGTAATCTCAAGTCAGCTTCTACATAAATTTAATCAATCTTTAAATTTGGTTTTTGTGACAGAATAGTGAAAAATTCTTTCATATATATCATTTGTTGTTGAGAATTTTATTAACACTTTTCAAAGTTTTTATGCTTATTGCAAGGTATTCCATTGATCAGCAACAGAACCAAAAATGTATGATGTGGAACCCAAGGGTTCCTCAAAACCCAGCTCTATATTATCCGAACATCAGTAATCCCTCCATCAAAACCCTTTCTTCATCTGTGCTAACACAGACTGCATCTCAAAATTCCCAACATTTTGTAAAAAATCATTATTTTAAATACCAGCCATCCATCATGTAGACAATTGCTGATGAAGACTCTTGCCAATAGACCCTTTGATCCATAGAGAGCATAAACCATTGACAATAGTCTAAGTTTCGGTAACAAACCAGGTTTTCTGGTCAGGAGTTGTAAGCTTGATCCCGAAGCTTTAATCTCAAGGAGAGGTCTTACTGCACCTGGTATTCCGAGTCACCCATCTAGGTAATGACCAGATTCTACGTTGTTCAACTTGAAGAACTGGTGTAGCCCATGTGATTTGATAGTACATCTCTCCTACACAGTCCAATAATTGTAGGCTAGATGTCTAATCTCTTCCCTCATCATTAATCTAACTCAGTATGCCTTATTAGTATCTTAATCCACCCTTTACATTCTTCTACAGAAAATATTAGGACACTTATCCTCCAGTACTTAAGAGAGATTAATTCCTGAAACCTGTAGCCGATGCATTCCTGATATTGAATTTTCATCTACAGGTATACCTTGATTAGTGGAGTTAATTCATTCCAATATTTTTCATTGTGTTCAAGGTCTTATAATTTATTATGTTTTTGTTAATAAGTAATCTTTAGTTACATTAATTTGTACAGTAATACCATAACCATACTACATCAAAACCTGTACAACTTGTTTCTGTGAATTTTATGCTACCTGCACCTTAGGCAAATAAATTTTGTTTCTCAGAAAAAATATAATTTCAAGCTAGTAATCTATATTTCAATGTGGCAACTAATTAGAAGAAAGAGAAAAGGACACGTCCAAGATATTAAGACACATGACAGACAGAGAGTAACAGGTTACATGAACAACTAGTAACAAAATTGATGTCTACCCTACAGTATTTAACCGTTTAGGATTGGGTGTATATGTTAAGACAAGTGCAGAAAGAAAAGTAATTAAAACCGATAGTTACTTAAACAGTGTTATCATTGATGAGCAGATGATTGTATAGTTGACTGAGTAATCCTAGGCCACTAATTAGAAAGATAAAATTAAAACCATACTTGGTGGAGGACATGAATTAAAAAGAGATACAAAAGTAGAGATGAAAATATTACTCAGTACAAAAAAGAGAATTCTTAGAAATTCTATGCAGCACCTAGCTCAAGAAAATGCTGGGGAAAGACTGCCTAAATAAAATTGAACCTCAGGTCTGCTATGACTGGGTCAAGCAGTGCAATATACTCTAGTTCAGGGGAAGTGACAGACAAGGGTCATAAAAACAATGAATACCGTGGAGAGCAGAATGAAAAAAATTTGCCATGGATTGAATCTGTGGCAGACCAGGCCTAAAATCTTTACCAGATTGGTTGGGGGATATATAAAATGGTCCACCTAATCCTAAAATTTGGCATAGGAATAGAAATAAAAGATTTAGAGTGGGCAAATAAAATTCTACTTTTCTTTCATATTTTATTTATTATTGTTAAATAATATAGATAGCATACAAATTAGAATTCTAATGATAAAACAAACATTCCAAGTATTTAATCATCAAAAGAGGCAGCCAACTTCGAGTGGTCAAACAGAAGATTTTCCTGTATCAAAGTACACCAGCCGACTACTGGATAGAATAAAGGGTTCAATTCAAAAATGCCAGATTACCAACCATGCAAGACACCTGAAGAAGGTCAGAGAGTAGAATGGCTGAAATGTTGTGACTATAACAACCAAGACAAGAACACTAGTCCAAGTAAAACAGTGTAAAACAAGTTGAATCAAATGAAAACAATGACTATAGAAATTGAAACAAAGAGACCAAACTCCATTTAAATGACAATAATATGGAATTCAATCCCAAATACAAAGAGTTGATGTTTGTCGATAAGAATGTTAGTAGTATAGTATTAAATAACACCACCAAGCCTATGTCATATCTCTTAATTAATCAATGACATTGACTTTGGGGGGATAATCTCCGAGCTTTGTATCATTGGATCGGAAATTGACTGGTAAATAGCTTTAAATGAAGCTGATAAAGACTAAGCAACATTGCACTAATTAAATGTTATGCTCTTTGAACTTGTCAATGCCTTACAAGTGTTCCAATAACTCACATCATTTGTGCTGAATGGGATGGAGTCACTTATTGTTGCTAATAGGGACACTATTCTTATATTCTAACGCTATATAGTAATTCACCTTAGAAAACTTCCAGCAATTTTGACATTTTGAAAGAGTAGGATGAACTAGAATTGAAACTATTAAAATACCAGTTTGTACATCTGAAACAAACTACAATTTACATTAATGCAAAAAGAGTTAGATTAGATCATGAGAAAATGAAATTCACAAGGACTATACCGACATGAATAACAAAGAGAAAGATTACAAACATGAATACCAAGTTTCCTTTGATAAAATTAACCGATAAAGACACAAGACTTCCAATGCACAGTGAGCAACCGACTTAATACTTTGAAGGAACAGGTCTGGTTAGTTACTCAATAGAAACCAACATCTTTTGGCAGTATGCCAAGTTGAGGGTGATGAATTGAAAAAATTGGGTGATGAATGAATGAATTACTCCTCTAGCCTTTTGTTGGGAGGTAATTACCAAGAGTCTGAATTTTGAAAAAATAAACGTGACCACTGCCGAACACAAACTAAAGGATGAACTTAGCATAAACTTAGATTGTAAACTGAGGGAGGGAGGGCTTTTCTAGACATAAAGAGAGAATGTTTAAATTTCTAGGCCACTAGCTCCATTAGTACTGCCTGTACATGTGACACATACCTAGCCAGCCAGACCAATTTAAAAAGATTGAGAAACCTATGTTAATGTTAACACTTTTTAATTACTTACAGCTAGACCATTGTTAGCATACCTTGATCAGTCTCAATCGTATTGTTTACAGACACTGGCCTTTTCCAGTATGTTGGCTAACTCCTGCACCATCTAATTTGGATTATTCTTGAGTAATGACTTAATTTGATCGTTATTAACCTCCACTATTCTACTCGAACATGGAACTTCATTTGGCAAGAAATCCCAAGCACAAAACTTATCATACCACTTTTGACATGTTTAAGCATTTACAGAACCTTTTTCATAAACTGCATGATTCATTTTTTGCATGAATTATGCTTCTTTCTTAAAATAAAAAAGCATAATATGATGAAAATATAGATTATTTTCTTCCATCTTCAATGTCAGAATCAATAAATAAAAACAATCTGATAAATTTTCTTTTGATGTACACTGGTACAACAAGTGTCATAATTGAATCCAAAATGATGTTTTGGAATAGAATTAGTAAAATTAAAATTAAATACAATACCATCAAATAATAAAAACTCGGCAAACAAAATGAAAAAGGTCAGAGTAGGGATCAACAAGGATCAAAAATTACTTAGAGAAGCACTGAATGGGATCCGACAAGAAATGGTGCCAGCAATCATGGCAGGTGTTCTCCAGGGAGACACCCTAGTTCCATTCCTCAATGAAGATCTCAGCTCCACACTCAAAAAAGCAAGAAACTCTCAATACTCTTCCAAAACCATCACCAACATAGACTATGTAGATAATTTCACTTTCCAATACTATCGATGAAACAACAAAACTGCTTCACCATGTTGAAGGTGTAGCTAGGGAAATTGGCCTCTACATCAATGCAGGAAAATCAGAATTCATTAGCTAAAACTAAGAAGGTGAAATCAAGCCACTTGATGGTAAGAATATATAATCAGTCAATGAATTTATCTATTCTAACAGTAGCATCCAATCAATTGTAAAGGACACCACGATCCACAAAGGAAAAGCCTGGGGTACACTTGCTGAACAAAATCTTGAAGTGGACACTCAAACGGGAGTTCTTCAGACACACCTGAATCTGTTTTGCTTCACAGATTCACAACTTTGACTAACTTAGCAATAAGAATCTGCTTTGGATGGTGCGTGCTCAAGAGAAGCAGATCTCAACATCGGCTGGAAAAAAACCCGACAAAGAAGCATTCATACAGACATCATCAAATACAACCCCTCTAAGGAAGAGAAGACTCCATCTTGTTTGGTGCAACAAAGATGAACTTGTTAATAAAACATGGCAATGGCGCCCATCATAGAACCCCAGTTGGCAGACCTCTACATGCATATATTGATCAACTGACTGACATTGGATATCTTCCAAAAGATCTCCCCTCTGGGATGGAGGACTGAACAAGATAGCAGGAAAGTGTCAGGAGCATCCAAGAAGGCCTTTCAACCTGATGATGAAAACCACTCATTATATTTTTAAAAATCTTGAAAGTATAAAGGTCCCAGACAGTAAACTGTTGAGAAAAAGTAGCAATTAGTTGTTCATTAAAATTCAAGTCTGAGATAACCAGTTTTAAAATGTGAACAAACAATGGGATCAGGAATAACTCACCATCCCCCAGCTAAGATCTCTCCATGAGCCTACATACAAAATTTCATACATTGAAATTCATCAAGTAATAACCAAGTTATCCAATTGAGATGAAGGAGACAACGATAACAGGCATAACCCATGATAGTCTCCTGTGGTTTTTTTCCTTCAGGGACAATAAATAAACAAAAGCATGCTAAGAAAAGATTTGCTGAATCATAGGAACAGTAATTCTAATCATGAAAAAGCAGATAAATATCTGGCATCGTAATGGAATCGGACTAATTTCAAAATCCAGCTGAAGCTGTTTACATTCCCATCACAGTAATGCCTTGAATGTATAAATCTACCTCTCCATATGCTTTGTCCCTATGTCCAGATGTCTCAACGAAAGATCACAGCATTGGTATACAATGATGGTTGATGGAGTAGAGAACAAGTGAGCAGGCACTTGATCAAACCACTCTCCCATAACTACCTCATCTACCTAAACATTAGCAACTGAAAGTTGTATCTACTTACACCTATATGATTTCAATATTTACGGCACTGCTACATTTGTAATGATTCGACTTAATGGCAGTTTCAACATCTTGTTCAATAAATCCTACCAGTGATATTAGTTACATTTAAACTTATATTATTTAAGAGAGAATTGCCTACTTCAGTGATATATTTTCATCAATAAAAAGCATATTAATCACTATACTTGAGTAATCTATGCTCCAAATCAAGTTTATATTATACTTGATATTACAGTAAATCATTATTGGATGTCCTAATTAAAAATATGATACCTATTAACCAATGACACATTGGAAATATTATATCAGATATAACTTGTAATGCAAGTAATGTTATTTGAAAATATTGGCATAGAGTTGATAAATCTGATACTGCTTCAACTAGTGTTCATTGCATTATCTTACAACACTTGATTTGTAGACACCAGTTAAAAGAGAGATTGTATGGTGAATCATGATATACCTATGTCATCAAAGTTAGGAGTATCTATATTCACTCATGTCAGTCTGTTCACACAATATCTCTGAAAGTTCCCGATGAATTTCAAAGACATTTTGTGGAAGGGTTAGCCATAGGCTGAGGAGGAATTGAATAAAGTTTGGGCTGAATCCAGGAATTGTTGCCAACTCAAAAATATTTTATACTAATTCTACTGCCGAATAAAAACTAAAAAGTACTAGATTTTTTTTAATATCCAAAACACGCCAAAAATGTTCAAGCACGTCCGTCCCATTTTGGCATTTCATTGCACTGCCAGAACAAGAAACGTGCTATATTTAGCACAAAAAGCGCTAAATTGGCAACACTTGGATGAAGTATTCACTCTCTGAGTGCTGTCTAGTTTTTATTGGTTCAATGTATACTACAACTTATATTAAATGCAACAGTAAATCACATGATTCGACAAGTGCTGACAAGTCTACATGACCAATTAATTCTCTCATCTTTCAACATGAAGTTTACATTACAAATCTATTCACCAACAGTCATTTCATTTAGAAGCATCATGTTTCACTTGCGTGGACGATACACCATCCTCAAGAATGCATCCAAAATTTGAAAGAAGAAAAAAATAAATAAATATAAAATAAACATCTCAGCACTTTCAACTACCCCACCAAGATATTGTATGGGTGGTTCACAGACGTGTAGATCATCTTGATTATCTACATTCAGCAGATTTTACTTTCTTTTACAAAATGGAAACAAAAACAAGTTTTTACAGCTAGCCAACCAATATAAGTGAGCGATGATTGGATTATGATGGTCTTGTTATGAATACGATTTAATTGGCAAATCTTATATATCACTGTTTTATCCCTTTTGTCACTTAATAATCTTTTCTTGAAGTCAAGAGTGAACTTAAGGTGCAGAAGCTGACCTCCACTTTGAGAAGAAGAAAAAGAAACAGTGCAGGTGAGATGGAAGAGATTCGATCCTCACAAGCAAGGAATAAGCCAACAACAATTTCAGACAATCGAAATCTCCTTTTCACTGACTTCCAATGAAAAACAGATAATGTACCAAAATTTACATTCTAGTCTACATATGGTGCTTAATCAAATTTTCATTCTCATTACCCCAAAAAATATATATTTTAGCACAGAAAATTAATAAAGCTAAGTAATGGAGTAGCAGTAACATCAGTGGGTAGTAATAACAAAAAACAAAATCTTCCCCTCCCTCTTCAGATATGATAAAAAAGGTTTTTTTTCAAATTTTCCATCATATTAACAAGGATGATATTCAAGTTGTATTTTCTTTCCATAGACTAGATAAATTATACGATTAAAATAGAAATAACTTACTTGTTGGAGTAATGACGTATATCTCCACAGTCAAAGGCAACAATACAAAACTTATATTTCTGTCGCTTTTCATAATTCAAATTGAGGCCATCTTTCACAACCATCTTGGCAGCACCAGTTTTATTGTTCAAGAGTTTCACCTCAAATGGCACTTCACGAGAGTGTGGGCCAATAATCTTATAACCGCAAATTAGTCCTGATTTTCCTTCATCTTCGTCCGTAGCAGTAATTTCTGGTTGTAATTTTACTTCCGTTTCATCTTCATATAGAGTTCCCAAGAACAAGCGTTCTCCATTGCGGACTTTCTGTGTAGATTCCAGGACAGGATCATGGTAGTTCGGTTCTGAAAAAGATTATAAACAGTCGTATTTAATATCCTGATTCTAAAACATTTCAGTTTCTAAAAAAAAAAAAAAAAAAAAAAAAAATCTCATTTTAATTGTCAAGTGGCAATGAAAAAGTTGGACAATATAGATAAACAAAAAATAAACATTTCTTTAGTAATTACAAGTAGTTATGTCATTAAAATCCTTGAAATTGATTCTGAGTAGCTTATCAGTTCAATAAGAAATGGAAATTTTTGTTTTTTTAAAATGCAGAAGAAAAAGATTGACTGATAGAAGCATTGGCGAAAAAGAAGGTTGAAAGAATCAGTCCACATACTACATTCATGTACCTCAGCTGACCAAGAATCAACATTAATAGTTTGTGGGGACCATTGATTGGGAAGGAGTCGGTGACGAACTTGGGATTCAGTGGGCGTGGTCCAAGAGATGAGAGCACATAAAAGCTCAATGGGAGTCTTCAAACCTTTCAATCAACTGTATATCTTCAACCATAACATTTAGATAATTCACACATAAAATACTAGATCTAATCTAATCAAAATGATAGAATAGAGCTATTTCTTTATTAATTCTTTGCTGCCACACAGATAATTAAAATATGAGGTCTGTATATCAAGTATTCAGCCTTTCAGAATATCTCAAAAACCAGTCACCCCGGCTTGATATAATTGGCAACCAATCAAAGGGGACCTTATTGCGTACGGGTGGATACTATCCTGTGAGGATACTTAATTGGCACTGAAATGCTACCGTGCAAGTTTGAACACTTAGTGACAGTCACATTCACAATGACTGTCTGCCCGTTCTTTACTCCTCATGCAAGGTTTCTTTGGCAAAATATTGCATCACCAAAGTCAGTCAGCCTCTTGCAGTCTAGATTTAGCTCCCCAAGATTTTTGGCTTTTTCCCCCAAAGAGATTTCATATCATGGAAGATATCAAGGAGAATGCGATAAGGCAGTTGATGCTGATCCTAAAAGAGGACATTTCAAGAAGTGGTGGGGATGTTGGGATAAGTGTGGGAGATCCCAAGGGAGAGTACTTCAAGGGGAATTAAAGATCCATTGCCCAGGGTAGGCTATTTTTTTTTGTTAATAGCCAACAGTAGTAGGAAGAGAAGTTTTTGGCTAATTGATTCTGATACTTGTAAAATACTACCAGTCCAACTGGCATGTAACCTCTAGATAAAATCAATACACAAGAAAAATTCAACCTCCTCAAAGTCTTGTATATCAATTTTCAGGCAATTGTGATTCGGAAGTATTCTGTGAGTATTATTTTCAAAAATCATGAAAGTCCATTTTTGACTTCAATAAAAAAAAAAAATGCAGATGTTGGACATTCTATCTAACATCATGGCAGCTGGTAAAAATTTGTTCAGAATAAATGTTCTTTTAATGACATCACACCTTTTCTCCTGCCATAGTAGCAGCTAAGGAGTAAAACAATACCACCTTCCTTCCTCTTTCTTTTGTTTAACGTGATTGGAACCATACAATCAAAAAGTGTCCTCTTGAAATGCATTTGACAACATCGGCAGAGCTAGCTCAACCTTCAAAAATAAGAAGATCCCATTAATCCTAAAGAGGAGGGGGTATAACCAATGCATCATCCCAATAGTCACTTATGGAGCCGAAAGATGGAACCTAACCAAGAGACAGACCAGTAAATTGAGAACCATGCAACGTGCACATGAAAGAATAATGCTGGGCCTCACATGAAGAGACCACAAGACAGCACAGTACATCCGAGAAAAGACAAGAGTCAAGGACATCATAGAATCCATCAAAAATCTCAAATGGCAGTGGGCTGGCCATGTTGCAAGAATGGCAGACAACCAATGGACATCACGACTCACGACATGGATCCCCCGAGATCACATGCGCAACCGAGGCCAGCAAAATATTAGATGGTGAGACAAGCTAGACAAGTTAAGGAAGTACTGGCTCCGCGACGCCCATGACAGAGAAGTGTGGCAAATCCTGGGGAAGGTCTATGTCCAACGACGGACATTGAAAGACTGATGATGATAATGATGATGATGAAAAAAACAGGTCCAGTTATCTTTACTTCATTAAAATTGAAACTGATTTTCAAGCAGGAAAGGCAGACAATATTCACACCATCCCAAATATTTCCCAAAGAACTAAAATTTAAAAGAAAAAAATTTTAAAGCAAAATTCTAATTTCACAGAATGCCAGCATAGACTGTACATAATAAATTATTTTTAGAAAACCATAATGAAAAAAAAAAAAAAATACAAGCCAAAGTCTAACTGAGAAACTGTATGTAATGACACTTCTCTAGGTTTGTAGCAAAATTACATATTATTATGAATATCTTTCAAAAGATACTTTCCCTGAGTCAGTTGAACTGCAGGGATGACATTATATACTCGGTTTGGCAAAGAAAACTTGAATAATATGTTGCCAAAATATTTGTTCATTGCCAATGGAAATGTTTGGAAAGTTCTGGTCCAACTAACAACCCATCTGTCTATTCAAAAAAAAAAAAAAATCACTTTTCTGTTTCTTTCTCCATAATACATGATAAAAATAAGATAAAATCTATACTCTGATTATAAAAACCATTTAAACAATTGATTCTTCCAATCTGAACAAGTTC
>OY735242.1:29457790-29547790 GCA_963457665.1 Thysanoteuthis rhombus | reverse complement strand
GAGAGAGAGGGGCAAAGAAAAAAACAGAGAGAGATGGGGGGGAGAAAAAAAACACAGAGAGAGAGAGAGAGGGTAGGAAAGAAACCCACAGAGAGAGAGAGAGAGAGAGAGGATAGGAAAGAAACCCACAGAGAGAGAGAGAGGGTAGGAAAGAAACCCACAGAGAGAGGGTAGGAAAGAAACCCACAGAGAGAGGGTAGGAAAGAAACCCACAGAGAGAGGGTAGGAAAGAAACCCACAGAGAGAGGGTAGGAAAGAAACCCACAGAGAAAAAGAAACAGATATAGAGATAATAAAAGGTACAGAGAGATATAGTTAAATATGAAGGAGATTAATATCGGGAGAGATGAGGAGGATAGAGAAAAAAAGTTGAAAATATGAATAAGATGGAGATAGATAAAGAGAGTGATGGTTTGAAAAAAGATTACGTTATCACAAATTTCGCAGAGGAAAAATTCCAAAATTTTGCATTTAATACATTTGTACATATTGGATGTGAGTAATTTTGTTAAATGTTATTGTTTCATGTTATCATGAATATCAAATGACATTCAATTCTTTATATCTGGGTGGGAGGATTTCCTGCACACATTAATGACTGTGGGCTTTTTACAGTGGGAATTCTTTTATGGGCTTTCATCACGTGAACAGTTTTCATGGAACCGTAGGTATGTATGTTTGTATGTACTCTTAAAACCTCAAGAACTATGCCTCCAAGATAGAAAAAATTAAAATAAAAAAGTTAAAATGAAAGCAAAAAAAACTATAATTGAATTCAGAACAACTATTTCAGCATACATTTTCTGGATGATTTCATTGAAAGAATCATTTTTAATAGATTTTTTTGCTTTTGAAAATTAGCCAGCCAACAGGCTATAATCAACATTCAGTCATTGTTTTAAATGACCTGCTCCTCCCCAGGTGCTGGGGAGGTGTACAAATAATATACAGCCAACTATTGTAGCTACTCTTCTTCTGGAGGTGGAGAAAGGGTTTCCGCAGGATTCAACTTAAAACCACCCTATAGGTTGGATGGGTTCCCAGCAATTATTTACGTGTGTATAACACTTTTCAATGAGCGTACAGATACTACACCTCTAAGTGCCAGGTAGCAGCACTTTGATCCTAGGCAGTGCATACAGAAGGAAAAGTACTATTCCATACATAAATGATCCTGTTGGTTTGTTTTTTTTGGTACTATGCTGAAGAAATATAATAATTGTCATGACAGCCTCCAAATATTAAAATATCTATCTGATCAACAATTTTTGTTCTTAAATGAAATAAGCAGAATTAAAGTTTTAATTAACAAACAACCGATTTAAAGAAAAAGAAAAAGAAAAAGAAAAAACCTCCCTTGATGTGCATGTTTACCTCCTTTTCTGCACCAAATAGAAAGAATTTGCTACACTAGGCACCTACTGTCGCACAATGATTTGTAAGTTCATCTCAGAGATCAGTTCTCACATAATGCCACATTAGTGGCTTTCTGCTAGACCAAATGCATGGACACTCATCCAAAGAGTGACCATTCCAAAATTAGTTAGGCAGATCATTACCTCATTCAATCGTCATGGATGCCCCACTATTGTGGCCCTTTGCCAGACCAAGCTAAGCTCAGTAAATAACCACTGGGATACTTCACAGTTGAGCAATGGTTAGTGAGATAGTCTCACATACCATTACGACTGTAGTGAATTTGATTTCATTCAGTCCTCATGAATGCCCCACCCTTGTGGCTGTGTGCCAGACTATGCTAAGCTTAGTAAGTACATGGACACCAAGCCAGAAAGCAATAGCAGTCGAGTTTGGCAGACCATTAGGCAATGTTAGAATTTTCAAGATAGTCAGAAAGGCTCTAACTGGAAAAATTAGGTTGGCAATCTTTATATCATATGTTTACCCCTATTTGGCTTAGAGCCATACTTATATAAACTTAATAAATACAAAAATTTGCTTTACATTCAAACAATGGTCTTTCTTATCTATGAATTAATTGAAAACATTCACTTTCAATGATTCAAGATTAAATTCAGTACCTTAATTAATGAACAATTTTATTGATTAACCTGGCTAATTCTGAATAATTAAAATGGATTTGAATCATTCCAATTCTTCATTTTTTTAGTTTCTAAAAGTTAAATAGGGAAACTAAGATGTGTATGAATGAATATTGAGTTCTTGGATAAAAGTGATACTGGCCAGTCATCCAAACTCTAGTCCAGAAAGCTTTGAATACTAAATATATATATATATATATATATATATATATATATATATAAAATAGAATAACTCCTTTTCCGAAAACGAATGTCATTTCAGTCAATTATTTCCCAATATCTTTTAACTTAATTTCTGTAATTTTTTTTCAGTGTTTTTATGATATACACAGAATTAGATACGATGGTAGGCAAGATTTTTCCTTGTTTGAATCATCCACCTTTTACCACCACATGCCCACATTGACATGAAAATGGGAACTATACATCTTTAGAATATTGTATTTAGTTGAACAGTGTTATTCTACAATTGTTAATGTAACAGTCTTGCAGCATTTTGCCTCATGTGCGTCCATTCTTTAGCCTTATTCAAGACAATATAAATAGTTGAACACGCTAGACTCAGTTACTGCCTTGTGGCAGAGGATATGCATATTTTGTTGGACTGTAGTTGCATTATCCAAGGCAGTATAGAAAACATTGAGTAACTATCAGACAGTTGCGATAAAATGCTAAAAAATAAGATGAAAGAAATACCAGTCAAAAATTAATAATGGCAACACTTTATCGAAAAAACTTGGAGACTATTACATCTAATATTACTTGTGGAATAAAAAAAATCATTTGGGATTTGCAATAAAAAAGCAACAGAAAAAAGCCTTAATTAACTAGGGAAATGCCTATTCTAAAGGAGTAGGTTTGGAAGGGATCTTAATGGAAGGGACTTAACTATGTGTGGAGCAGGCTGTCATAATTGTTACATATAATAATTTTCTGTCCATCATACAGAACTACAGCTTGATAGAGTTAGGCATATAGGGATAGCAATTCTGTCTGAAACATACTTGTGGCTGAAACTACAGCAGAGCAGTTCCAGCCCTATACTCCACAAGAAGGCTACAAGAATAGACAAATATACTATATATAACAATATAAAATCAGTCTCTGGGTGAATACCTTCTGGTCCCAAGTAAGCACCATAATTTCAGACTAATTATAAAGGGTTTAATATGGTTATGTGGAATAAAAAGAAAAAAAAAGAAAAAATCTCAAGGAATGATCCTGCAAAATAAGATCTTGGTTCTTCACAAGCAGAATCAGGAGTTGAATGTGTTGAAAGGTATGCAACGGTTGAGCGAGAAGGCTTGTGTCCCATTGTAAGTAAAATCCAGGAGAGAGGGCATGGCATGTATACTATTTCTGTATCAGTCTGACAGATTTACAAGGACATTCTTGCTACTGTACGTAAGGGTCAACCTCAAGGATCCATTGTAAGTTTTCCCTTATGGTTTATCCGAAAAAGTATTTCTAGGACAGACAGCTCATATTCTATCTACAGTTATAAATGATACTCCCAGTTGTAGGTACAATGACTTACTAGTTCTCGCTGAGAAGTTAGTGTTTAATTTTTACTGATTTATCCATTTCTCCTTTTAGCAATAGGTAAATAGCAAGGCCGATTGGGTTCTCTAACCCTGATCTCCCAAAAGCAGTGGGTAAATAGAGTAGACTCAGCTCTCTTACATTCTTTCCAAGACGGCGGGTTGCAAACCAGACAATTCAGATTCTAAACCAGGAGTGGAGCCCCCAAGACGGACTGGTTTCACATCTTCTAATGTGTCAGGTCAATGATTACTCTTGGCTGCTGATATCATGTAACCTAGTACTACCAGTTACATTTTACTTGGAGAGGAGATGGGCATTACCAAGTAATTCCTAATGCCCTTAAAAAATACCATCCTCTTTCTTCTTTATAATTCAAATATTAAAAATGATCAGGTTTCCACAGATCACGTTGTTGTCAAAACACACCAGTATTTTCCTAAACAAACTATATCAAGTTACTACATATGAAATGTAATAGAATGAAAGATGATATTAACAACAGAAAATTGTTAATATTTAAATCAAAATATTACACATTAGAAGCAATAACCTTTTTCCAATAATCCACTGAGGCTAATATGTCATCTCTATACAATTCTCTATGTAAAAGGACAAGATAGCTTCCTTATTGAATTTCATCACGGATATGTTCAAAACACTTGTGAAAATGATAATCAGAAGGAGAAATTTCAGGCAAATATGGAGGATGCTGCAGACTTCATAAGCTAAGCACTAAACCTATTGAACCAATACCAAACAGTTTGCATTGTAGAAGCATATATTCTAATTTTTTACTGTTTATATTATCAGCAACTTCTGCAGTACTATGTGATAATTTACAAAACATACTTGAAAATTAGTCCAAAGTCTTGGGTAGAAACCATTGCTGTTAAAGGCTCAAAAGCCTTCAATAATAACATATCTCTATAAGGGTGGATCATGTAAGTTCATAGCCAGATAGCTGAATTTTGATCTGGAATTTTCACAGTATAATGTTCAATCATGAATAATATTCACTTCTGGATTACGTACACTGATGAGGAAGGAAGTAAAGTTGAAAAAATGAATGCTTTTTCCATCAAGTAGCGGATACATCCTCTTACTCTGTAATGTCCATTCAAATATTCACCGCAAAGCAATTGAAGGAGGAGAAACTTCCATTGTGAATCATAATTTAAGGAAAATTTAGGAAAAAAAAAAAACACTAGAGAGGTCATAGGAAACAATTTAATTTCATTGACCAAGTTCAAGATTTCATTCATTCTTATAAATGCCGAGATTTTCAAATGCATTAACACCAAATAAATTCTTGTGGGTATTCCTTAAAAAAAGGGTTAAGGTTATACTTATATTTTCAACGACTGTTTAGTTGTTACCAGCAAATAGCTAGTAACAGGTCTTCAGCGAGCAGAAAAACAATAACGGCTTAGAATGTGTAGTCAGCAATAGATTAAAAGGATCACTTTAACATCCTTCTCCTCAAAAGGGAGCTCTTGAACATCCTTCCCTTAAGCCAGTCTAGGAGAGGATATTATGATGATCTTAACAGCAAGACCAACTACTGTTTTTTTCTAATCTTCAACACCCTATTCTAAAAACATAATTGACATTTGGAAAAATTTGTTCCCAAGTTTTTTCTTGTTTCTGCTGGAAAGAAAAGAGATAAAACAAAATTCAGTCATTTCTAAGTCACAGTTTACACTTATACCCAGAAGGTGCTATTTGGTTTGTTTTTTTATCCAAAAATTTTTAAAACTTGAACCTTTTTTTCGTTTTAAATTGTTTCTCAAATGAAGTTTATAGTCCAAAAATATTCCGCCTTTCCGTGGTGAAAAATAATCATCTTTTTTTTTGCACCAGGGAGGTTGCTGCGAGAGCACTGCCTGTTGAAATAAAGTACTAACTACAGTAAAACTGTTCGCAGAGAAATCATGCAAGTTCAGAAAAAAATATCAAATTTGGAGGTAAACTATTTTAAAGCATGTTGAATCTAATAAAATTCAGACATAAAGGTCAAACAAATGATTCATTGGTCAAAACATTGGTTTAAAATATAGTATTATTTTATCATTACTTTGCATTTTCATCTTAGACATGTTTATTTATATGATCCCCTTCCTCTTCGTAACAGCAAAAGCTCCTTGGCAGAGGCAAAGCACAGTGTACTGTATCTGAGCATCTTTGCACTCATGGTGGCTTCGGTGTACGACTTTGCAGCCACATTGGATTAGTTCACAGGATTTTGATACTTCAGGAAGGTTGGTCCAGTATGGTCGGCATATCAAGTCACTCTACACCAAACCCCAGTGGGATAGGTCAGAGAGGACTGGCTAGGTATCAAGACTTCGGCAACATACATATACCTAGCTGACATGCAGCACATCAAACATGTTGTGTACTGTAAGTGCAGTTTGAGTTGTAGGAATATTTTCAATGACATGCAACCCGTGGCCAAATAGCTTTTCCCAATCGCCATTCATTCTACACAAGGAACTGTACATGACTTAATCTCATGCAGCAGAGTCTTACTAACATCATTTAACATTTCAGAGTGCTAAGCAGGCATTTGTAATAGTTCAGATATCATGGACAGAGGTGTATCAGTAGTTCTTAATCCCAAAAGCTATTTAATCTATCATAGAAAATCAAAACAATCACGTTAGGATCAACTATTCTTAATAGGACTCTCTTGTATCCTTCCTTTTCACAAGAATCTGTATGCTTCCATTATTAGAGAACAATTCTATTAAATGAACTAATGATGCCTTTATTCTTGTTTAGTGCAAACACTAAACAAGAATAAAAGCCAAGAATTATGGCCTAGAACTTGAAGAACCCTTCCTTGTTTGCATCAAGGCTGAAAAAGTTACTCAGATCATTGGTATAGTTGTATCTGGTTGGATGCCTCTCTCCACAGATCCCACTCTTTGGTCATAAAGACCGCACACACCATGTTTCAAGCTATTCTATTCAAAGTATCTATTTCTTAACACATCGATTCTGTCAACTGATTCAAACTTGGTTACTGGGTATGGAGAGGAAATATAGTCAGTTTTTCTGGCCTTTAGGTGACGAATTCCCTCCCTGTGTAGGTTCTTAGTGGGGATTCAATACACTATCTAATTTCATGCTAAATCCATCCCTTAGTTTGTTTTTGCCGCTTTTTTGCCAAATTGAGACTTCTTAAGGGATCACTACCCAAAAAGGCAAGAGAAATAAGTTATACATTGATACTTTTATAACTTTTCTAATTTATCACCCCCAACACGGTATGCTACCAAGACATAGGACACATGACAGTTTCTATTGAGAGAATAACCAGACCTGTGTTATATGGTTCATTGATCGAAACTTTCATAATTTTTTGCCTGATTCTTATAGTATGTGACCCTCAACAACAGGACTATTCTGTAGATATCAGAATCTAATGAAAACAAAGCAAATGACAGACATAAGAAATGAAAAAAAAAAAAAATGAAATGACAGTCAACCTTCCAGTTGTATTCAATTTCCTCATGGAGTACAATATTCTTTTTAGTTTTGAAAGAATACATTTTCTTTTCAAAATTGTATGGATGAAAATACAAATAGCAACAGTACAAAAATGTTGATTCTTTTATTATTGTCATTAGAAATGACTCAAGGCTTTTTTTTTTTTCCTCAATGAATGCAATCAGTATCTCCTTTGTACGGTTTGAACCTCTAACAAGATTAAGACCTAGCCATTGCCAGACTATAGATATTGACCTTTAGGACCCATTTTTCGAACAAAAACTTCAAGATTTGCTCCTTTTTTTTTCCAAATCATACACAGAAGACAATCCAAACACACGGTACTCCTGCAAACTCTTTACAGAAGTTCCTTTGCTTAATTTTTCCAGTATCTCCACTTTTTCAAACATAGATAAGCTTTTTACCAAGCGCCATTTTTTGTACTTCTTGGTTTTTTGGAGGACATCCAGAAGGGCTAAAATATAGCTGATTATTGAATTAACAGGGCTGTGTCATTAAAATACTTGGCTACAATATAAACAAATTTTAGCATCTTAACACTGCTAACTGCACATTCCAGATCATGGTAGTTGCCAGACCATAGAATGCCAAATTAAAGAGTTTCAACCAGAATTTTCTTACAATTCAAAAAGTGCCTTCACTATCACTGGGGACAAAGCTCATTACATTGCTTAGCAACAAAAACAAATCTGATCAAGATGATGTTCATTTCAAAATAGCAACAAGAGTTTATGATAAGAAGAAAAAAAAAAAAAAACTGATATAATCAGGAACATAAGTATCTTGTCTAGAGTCCTTGATGTCATAACTGGAATCCATCCTCACTGTCCACTTAGTTCAAGTGATTTCATTTTTACACTGAAGTCTGTTTACTCATATCTTGTAAAAAACACAACCGCTCCGACTTACAACTGAGATCAACTCCATTCCGTTTGGTAGATCACATCTTGAAACAGTCAAAAGTCATAAAAATATTATTTTCATTATCATTTATTGCCCATGTTTCATTCTAAAAATACTTGGCAAATTACTTTGTATGTAACTAGCTCCATTTTACACACACACATATATATATATATATATATATATATACACACACACACACGTACAATCAAGAGTAATATTCAAGGTATTTACAGAGTATATGTTTTTGTTTTTTTTACAAAGTATGATTTTTATACACTCATACTTATTCAGCTTTTATACACATCGACCAAGCCAATGTTTATATTTACTAATATATTTTCTAATTTAGAAGCATAACTTCATTCATATGAATTAATCATACCCACATATTTCAGTTGTATGTATAGATGGCTGTAAGTCAGAGAGCAGGTGTAAATATCACACACACTGCAGATAACTGGCCTAAATTTTTCTTGATAACCTCAGTTGCATTGGGCTCTTGAGTGAAAAGATTACCATCCTTCAAGTTCTTAATCAGCAACTTTCTTTATCTCAGATTTTATGAATTGTTTTTGGTTACTTTTCCTAGAAAGCTTCCTCTTAAGAATACTGGATTATTCATTTATGTATTAAACTAGCAGAGTACCCACCAAAAAAGACTTATTTATGCATCAGCACTTCTGCCCACAATCTGAGTATAGGATCTGTGCTCTCATTGGAAAGTATTGTACAAAACAAGCCATATATAAACTTCAGTATGTATCCAATGATTCATAATTTTTGTGTAACAGATACTACACTTTGATCTTAGGCAGCCAAATGGATAGTGACACGTTGATTCTTGGCAAAAATGCCATTCCTTACATATATAATCCCAGGTACTGGATAGTGTTTTATTTAATTCTTGTTATCAAGATACCTGCTGCCCCAGACATATATTACAAACATATCAAATTACAAAATTATCTTGAAACATTTTTCTTTGTTTTACTGTTGCTGACAAATGTTGGTTCACGAATATGTGTGAATGCTGCCAGATACAAACTATGGGATCAATTCAACATAAATTTACATTACAAATAACCCCTTCCAAAAACCTATTTTTTGGAAGAATTTAAAAAGGAAAAAAAAAAAAAAAAAAAACATAATAGGAAGTAAATGTTCAAATGTTCAGCCCTTTAGCTCCATTGGTACATCTTGTATATGTGATACTACAGCCAGAAATCATCTATGCTAACAGTCTTGGTTGATGGTTTATATTTTATATATACATATATTATATATATATATATATATATACATATATATATATATATATATATATATATATATATATATATATATATATTATATATATATGTGTGTGTGTGTGTGTGTCTATATGAGATCCTTTTGCAAATACCATACTAGAAATATTAGATGTACTCTCAGGAGCCAATTAGACTGGCGGGGGGGGGTGTCTTTATCTCTCTATCAGCAAAGGGGTCAGGAAAAAAAAATCAAGTGGGTGGAAGGTTAATAAATGTGGGGAGGTCAGAAAACGACACAAGACTAATGTAACAATATTTCAAGTACAATAGCCCCTCTAATCCTCTAATTTCACAGACTTGAAGCAAATAGAGCATTGAAGATATCTTGCATGATAAAGTGGAAAAACATTTAGGGTAGAAAAGTGAAGATTGTTGATCATGGAAATATTTCCAGTGTATGCTTATAGATATACTAGAGGTTAATGATTAAGTAATCAAATTTGTATTTCTTTTCCTGCAGAGGAATCATCTTTCAGTCTACTGACAAACACAATGTTCATAGTGGGAAAAATTTCAGAAATTCAGAAAATTTGAGCCAGCTTTGATAACATTTGATTCAAGAAATTCTTAGGAAAATTTGAGCCTGATTTTCAAGAGAGTCTATGCTTGAGAGAAAAAAGGTTTTCTTACATAAAAATGTTTATTTTAATCATAACATCAAAAAAATTTTAATAGAGAAAAAGAACATGAGAAATCTAATAAAGATGGGGGGGGGGGTAATTAAGCACCAAAGAATAAAAGAAATTCATAACCATATATTCAAAAGTCATTTTACAACAACTCAGAATATATATGATGTACAGGGTTTCCCAAAAAGTTCATTCAATTTATTAAATAAAAGAATGAGAAAATTATTTTTATTTACTTTCAACATGGATTTTATTGAACCTCACATTTTCACCATCTTCTGTAATCTTTCAAGCAACTTCATAATCCCAGCCTCCCAGAATGACCCATCTTTGTCAGCAAAGAACAGCTTTAGGTGCCTTTTGCAGTCTTCCAAGGAACTGAAACCCTTTTCAAAAGCAAAATTCTACAAAGACCAGAATAGACAGTTGTCCAAAGGAGTATTCTCTGGTGAAAACTTGAAACAACAATGTCTGGTCATAAAAAGGAACATGAGGTCTAGCACTATACTGATGGAATAATATATTCTCTTGACTTATTCCAAAGGCTTTCCATCAATTAATGCCTTTAGTTGGTCTGATTAGGAGCAGTACCAGTCCGAATCAATCATGCAGTTTTCCAGAAGGATCTCAGAGAGTATTCCTTTCCGACCCATCATATACAGAGCATCACCTTCTTTGGATAAAGACTAAGCTGTGGTACAGTTAGTTGCTGTTCATTTTACTTACCTCAGGAAATCGGGCATTGTAATGTATACAATTTTTTTTTCACCCATCACAATTTGTTAAAAAAGATTTGTTTTATTTTTATCAAGTTTAATTTGTGAATCACACATGGAGTCTAGCAGGGTTTGGGTTTTTTTCCGCTTGAATAATGTGGGAACGATACATCAAAGCGACTAACATGATCAAAATCATGAAAATGATTTTCAACAATTTATCAAAGTATTCAGAGTACGTTTGCCATCTCCCAGGTTGTATAATGTTGGTTATTCTCGAGCAAAGTTTCCATTTGATTGCTATCGATTTCGACTGGTCTACCCAACCATGGAGCTTTGTTCAGAAATCTCCAGCACGAAACTCGGCAAACCACATTAGATATGTTTAATCATCTCTATAAACTGCAAATATCATTTTTCTGTATTAGAGTTTCAATTTTACCGTTATAAAATATTAGGAAAAAAAGCATGATACTCAAAATCTACAGTCTAGATTCAGTGGGGGGAAAAAAGAGAATTTTTCCGACACACAATGACAATCAAAGTATAACTAACTCCTGATGACTGAGGTGGGATTTAAGCATAAGCTAAAAGTTACAGCTTAAGGCCTAAAAAATTGAAAAGGAACGTTTCCAAGTTCGGTGAGACTTTCTAGCATGATTTTTTCAACGAGGGGCATCTGAACTTTATATAACTTGAGACTTGATGAGGCTTCAAGCTTTAGGGAGTGCCAAACGTACACTTGGAGAGGCCCAAGTAGATTTTCACTTCATGAAAAAATAAAAGTTTAATTGTTCAACAATCTCTGATCAAGTGGTCTAAAAATATAAACGGAAGTTCTACCTGTTTTTCCTCGAAGAGAGTGACTCAATTTTTCTTTATTCACCAGTTTCTATTTTTGAAAGAAAAGTTCTGAAACCGAGCTAGAAATTTTCCTGATATGCACTTTTTCTCTTCTGAAAAAAATTCCTGCCTGTAGAGTAGGATAGGATATTTTATTTCATTTATCTTAATCATCTTTATCTGCATTAAAATTAGTTACCAACCATTTATATTTCAATAATAAACAATGTCTGACTTCAACTTGTTCATTCACTCAGTGGGAAAATATTGGTATTATCAATCGAAATTTTAAATAATATGCAAACAATATAAAACAGCAATGAAAAATTTTCATTCTCATGGTTTCCATAATTCAACTCGAAACTATGAAAATTGAAGTCTTTTTGTCCTGGTGACCAGTCATTTTCGTTGAGCCTTGATATAAGTAATGTACAGTGTAGTTATTCATTTTGCTTAGTTAGTAGTTCTTTCCTAAGTATAATTTTATTGCTCGGCATATCACGATAGTAGCAAGCATATACAGGAATTTATTGATTAAAAACTTGCTGGCCGTTTGGCTGGAAACTTTATCCTTATTAGAAAGATTGTGTTTATGCCAAGTAAGTGCTTGTTGGTCGAAAAGATCGTTCTGTTGTTGTAGTTAGGAAACATTAGGCAGGGTTGGATGTTGACAGGGAGAGGCCCTAGAGGCCATAGAGGCCCTATACTTGAAGGAACGGAGTGATTTTTCTATTTCTCAGTCCTTTAGGATGGACCCTCAAAGCAAAGACGATAATTTTGCAGAGAGAAATATCTCCTACTCTAAACATGAAACAATGGACTCTTCCACAGAAACCACTTCGGTAGTTTCTTTACGAACAGAAATTAAAGAAAAAAAAATTGTATGAATAAAAAAAAAGGAAATTCTAAAAGCAATTTTTCACGTGGGGTCAACTAAAAATTCATAAAAGTTAAAGACTAAATAAGATGATCCCCATCTCTCGTCTTTTTTCCGAATTCTCTTATATTTATCTGATCTTAAGAGGTAACACAGGGTTGAGAAATGAAAATGATGAATAGGAAGGTTGGTTTTAGTGATATTTGTGTGGGTTGAGTAAGTAGAAAAAGATTAGACGAGGTTAGCAGCTGCCAAGGTAGATGAAAGCAGCCAGGTGAAAAAGAAAGAATGGATATGGCGGGAGATATATACACATATATATAAATATGTATTTGATGACTACGCAGTGTTAAGTCAGTAGTTTTGAAAAATGAGTTTTTTTTTTCCGCGCGCGCGATATGTTCATTTCATAATTAATTTATGAAAGTTTCAATACATGGAAAATCCAGAATATTATTGTCAAATTTATCTAAATAAAAAATAGATTATATTATCCATGAAAAAAAAAATAATTAAAAAAGGTGTAATTGAGTTCGAGTGAGGAAAGAAAAAGCACACCTGTGGAGGCCACTTGATGATCCTTTTATGTGTGAAAAAAAAAAAAAAAAAAAAAGGTAATTAATGGCGAATTTAGGAAAGGATGTGAAAAAAGACTAATCGCCATAATCTCAAGAGAGATTAGGAAATCTTGAGAGGCAGATTCAATGACCACGGGGATTATTTCTACTTAAATCCCGGATACCTGCGGAATTAATTTCCTCTATTGAAGAAGCGATTCAATATTTAGGTCACAATCACATGCGGCTTTTCGGGGTTTTTAGTTGAACTAATTCAGTCATTTAAAAAGAAAATAAGTAACAAAACTCCAATTTAAAAATAAATTATAATTCAGTCAACTTATTTCGAATGAATAGATAAGTCGTACATCGGGGGGAAAATGTACAATTCCCACCTGTGAGATTTTATTGTTTCTTAAACCGTAAACGAAATGGCAAAGAAGAGAAGAGAGACAATTCAATATGAGGAAGGAGATAGATGTATGGCTAAGAACTGCAGTCTCTTCCCAAAACCGGCGGATTTGATCAATATCAGTCAATTCCAGACATCGAAAATATTAATTAAAACTTGTTTTTCGTTAATGTCTTGGATTAGATTAATTCTATTTCTCTAATAAAAATAAAACGTTGAAGAAATTGCAAGAAGCGTGTTAGGGTTGTTGGCTACATCAATCGCAACTAACTACTAAATAGTAGTAGCACTGATAAATGAAGAGCCAGCAACTTGATTTCATTTCTTACGAGGAAAATTATCAAGATTTATCGGATGAAATTATTGATTTGTCTCTAATTTAAAAACAGTAATTGTCGCATCGATTATTAAAGGAAAAAACACGATTCTTGCTGATCAGTAAAAGAGAAAATATATTTTCACTTTTGAAATGTGAATTCAATGTCCATATATTTCCAACAGCGAATTCAAGCTAGAACAAAAGGAAAATCAGTTTTTCTCTAAAACAGAAGTAGAAGCGAAGAAATTTGGTTGTTTTATCTAAATCTTGAATATCCAAAGAATAAAATATTGAAGAGGAGCCTAAGAAATGAAGAATGAATGAATGGAAACACGACTTTTTGCATGGACGGTAGTGGCAAAATGATTATTGATTTTGTGGCTCATTTGAGCGCACTAAAAACAACGTAAATAAAAGAAAATAAATCTACTTTTTCATTTCATAAATAAAAGGACTATTAATCAAATAATAGTAACTACACGATACAAAGTGAAAATGAATAGAATATTATTCACAAAGGGTTTGGGGGTACTTTTCGGTAATGTTTGTTATATTGAGCTAATGTTATTTCATCAAATAAGCGGACAATCAAATGTTAGATCCGAACAAATTCATATCTTCCAGAAAAGAAAAATCATAATTGAATGATAAAATAAAACTTCAAATAAGGGTTGAATACTAAAGAGATTGCTAACATTCCAAAATAAAAAAAATAAGTCATCCTATATTTTACAGGACGATCGAAGATAAACACCAAACCACTGCTGCAAAAAAAAAAAAACATATCATTGAACAAAACTAAAAATCATCTTTTCCTGAGATATTGAACTGATCTGAGGATAAAATGTAAAGGTAATTAATAAAAACCCATTACATATGGATGCTGGACCATCAAAACCAGGTCGATGATCTTTAGATTAATAAAAGGTAAATGATGGGAAATCGGTTCATCATAGCAAGAATAAACTGCGCATTTTTACAATAAAAATTGAAATGGTGGTTTAACCATTTTTATGCAAACTTGAGTTGCAATCACATTTATTAATACGGAAATGAAAGCACGGACCATCTTATCACATGCGTCCATTTTTTTTTAGCTTTTTGATTGTTACCCCCAAAAAGGAGGGCCCTACACCTGTGTGTAGGTGTGCAAAAGTGGTTTGTTATCAGTATCACAAAACGAGAAATTTAGAAAAAATAAATAAATCATTTTTTTTTTTTTAAATATGAAGAAAAATACCTGTGATCAGTATCGGACTAATCGATAGGGAAAAGAGATCTGAGTAAAAATATACAATAGTTTCAACAATCTAGTTCAGTTTTTTTTTTTTTTTTTCAACTTACCTGAGATGGCTGCCGAACACAGGTGCACCATTAACAACACTCCCGTTAGCAAAAGTCCTCTCTCCATCGTTCTAAACTCCGTTCATCAAGTAGATAACTCCAAACGAAATGAAAAAAATCGACGATGAAGAGAATAAATCCCCGAAAGATATGAACAGGATAGGATATTTCTGAGTCTTATTGTGAAAAAGTAGGATCACTAAGTGTCCGGATATATCTATTCAGGTAGCCTCAATATGGCTAAGTGAGAAGCTCTGGTTATGATAATAAACAAGTGGCTATGACGTAAGCTCTCTCGACCAACCTCCCACCGATTATTAGCGCCGCAAACGGAATCAATAAACAGAAACAGGATTATTTCTCTAAATATCTCGTCCAAAAATAAAACATCGACTGATTTTTATTTTTATAATTGTTATATGTCAATCATCGCAATATATTTCACTAAATTATAATTTTATTTGTTGCTTAACGGAGCGGGATGCGCATTTGTTGGAATATCCGGAAGTTTTCGCTCGTTCCGTCTTCCCCCCATTTTGTCGTCGTGGGGTCTGGAGGGGAGACGAAAAAAATAATTTTTTAATTATATCTCTAATAATTTTAGTTCTAAAAATGTAAAAATTTATATACTACCTATTCAAGGATTTTTAAATTTTTTTTCCAAAGCTATTATGTTTGTTAAACATGCCTGCTTTGTTTGTAAAGTCAGATGGAAAAAAACTTTAAAGGATTTTTTATGGTAACCTTAAACTTCTACAATATTTGCTTAATTTTTACCCACAAAATACGGAACCTTCGTTTTCTTTTGTTTTCAAATTTATAATTTTTGTTTAATTGCAGTTAAAGTTTCCCATCAACTCACAAATATGTAAAATGGACTAATTATAGATGACCGATTATACTTTATTTTCGTCTTACTTCGCTTCTTACCAACACTACTAGTATTTATCTTTCATGGCTCGTCGAAATTTTGTTTAATTTTCGGTATGTTTTTATTTTTGTTTCGATTTAAGAAAAAAAAGAAAAGAAATTTGTAAATTTCTACCGAAAATTTTGTCTCTATGACATAAAGGTTTTATCTTTTCTTGTCATTGTCTCTGTCCAACGATATTTTTACCAAGATAAAAAGGAAGAAGATTTTCAACCACAACAAAATAATGTGTCAAGAAGAACCTTTCCTTTCAGCTACCACAGGTAGGTTGGTAAAATTCACTCATTTATTTTACAATAATCGTCTTTTAAAATGTTAACGAATATTTGTTAAAGCATTTTAAACACTAAACTTAACTCGTACATTATTGATGCATTATATATTGTACCCTTCTTGTTAATATCTGTTGTATGTATACGTAGATGAATTTCTCTGGGGAGATTATTGCAGGTGTGTGATTTTCAACACTAAGGGTAAAAAAGAAAGAATAACTTTGATGTATGTCATACATTCAAAAGCTTGAAGCTGTTTATTTTACATTTTTTGAACAGTTTGATTTGATATTTTTCTCCACTTTACTAATCAAATATTAATTTTGTTTCTTAGTTTTGCTGATGAACAGATCTTGGAGTCATCCTTCAATCTCCAAAATCATTTTATTTGAGATGATAATTAAATACTAAATAATCAACTACGAAATTCTTAATTTTTTTGTCTTGAAACGAGCAAATGCCTGGGTTAAAATCTTTCATTTGAATATTTAGTTTCTTTCTTTTTATTTTAGATGAAAACATTACCTTAGAGTCTCTTTCACAACTACAAGGATTTATCTCACCTCCACCTTTATAACAATTAGTTTCATTTTACTTGATAAGCATTTTAAGCTCCTCTTTGGTATTTAGATATCTTGTAGCATAAAGCTAAATCACAGCTGATGAATAACTACAAGTTCTTTTTAAAGGAAAATCTCTTCTTCCATCTTGGATTGTTTAAAATGCTAAATAAACACTAAACAGCGACAGTGTCTTGAAAACAGAGATAATATTGAGTAGTGTTTAAAAAGGCCTGTAAACAAAAACATTTTTTATCTGTGTTTACTAACAATCATATGTCTGCTTCTTTTCCCCTTTTATGATCATCAAATCATTCCAGCCCCCAAATAGTTTATTGTTGTCCCTTTGGCCATCCGTAGAACAAAATATAGGTCAATAAAACTTTCACCGAAGTGGTACCTTCGTTCTTAATGATTTGAGTAATGAATTTTTAATCTCTTTCTTTATTTACTTCGTACATATTGCTATGATTTCTTTGAATTAAAACTCGTGTCAATTATATCTTAGTTCCTTGTGGTATTTTACTTGTCTGCATTGCATATAAAAACACGCAAATATCTGATTTTACATAATTATGATAACATTTATTTCAATTCAATTTCTACTTATTTTTGCAACATATTTTGTATGTTATGGAAGCCACTAGTTGAATGCTTCAATGACCCGGTCTGTCTGAAGGGTAAAGTTAACCCCCTTTTCCTTTTCCTTACCTCTATACATTGCTTGATGCTAGTCAAGATTTTACAAATTGAGACACGTAAACAAATCTTATTTTCAATGTAATTATTAATTATGTATTAATCAAAGTTTGTTTTGTTTAATCTGATATCACTTTTTTGTTTATTTATTATCGTACCCGTACTATGGTTAAATTATGTTGGCTTCATTTGCTCAACAACAAAAATAACCATTGACCTACACTAAATGAACCATTTGATCTCTAACCAAAAACCCAGCGTCTCACATTTCAGCTGAATCATTGACCACGTATCTTCCTTTCAGTTATTAACCTGTTTTATTCATTTTACACAGATTTATTTGAACTGTTGTCTTGATGTTCGTTGGTTTTATTTTCACAAAAAATCACCAAGATGAGAACAACAGTTGGTTCTGATAAATTAGTGTAGAAATGTTAATGCCACTTCTCTCTGAAATTCAGACAGAAACGTTTCTACTTGAGGCATGAATGCCCCCCCCCCTGCTCCCACAAAGGTGACAAGTGTGGTAATGCGTTCCCTTACTTTTCTTTTCTTTTTTTTTTTTTTTTCTTTTTCTTCCAGTTGGAGTGTACGGAAATTCTCTATTGGAACAATCCACCAATTATGAAATTTAGCCTATATATTTCCAAATACTCATTCCATATGGCTTCAAAAAGGCCCTGAAATGGATCAAACAATTTCAATTGAGGATGAAGCTTAGGAGCAACAGACAGCCCTGTTTTCCCTTATATCTTTTTATCTCAACATTACAGGCGGTGCCGTAGACAAGTATGAATAAATAGAAATATAGATAAAACTTTGTATCATTAACCCATTCAGGTTGAAATTAAAAGTATTTATTTACTGTTTGAGAAAGATTTCATAATAATTCTAAGTTCAAAATAACTTGTTAGAAATTGTTTTATTAAAACTGATGCATGGATGGGGGTGATAAAGTGACTCTTGGTTCTCAGTATTCTTAACCCAATGATAGACCAAATGTTGTCAATTTCTCAATATGGAAGCACATACAAGATATTTACTTTGATTGTACTGAATCACTATCAGGAATTCATATTTATATTTTCATGAAACCTATGTTTTCGAGACAACTGTTCCTATGCCTAATCAGTTGAACAGATTTAGCTCAGCAGAATATCCCTTTCTCTTTTGGAACGAAATTTGGTTTTATCTGATTTGGCCATAAATCCGAATCTTGCTTCTGACTTCAAATCTTATATCAATGAATATTTACATTAATTTTATAATAATCAAAATATTGGCACTGGTCAAGTGTAATAGCAGTAGTAATATCAATGCAGGTTAAATTAGTGCTGATGTTTACAGATGCCTAGACCATCATAACTAAAAGGGCGAAATTTTGATCCAAAAACAGGCATCCCTGGAATGGAACAGTAAGATTCAAAGTCAGCTTACACAAAACTCTCTCATCCAAGATTTCTCAAATAGGTTTGATGCTTAAGACATTAAATTACCTTGCAATCAGTTACGCAATTCTATGAGTTTTATTTATCATCGATTATTTCTTAAGTGAAATATTAATTCCATTGTGCAACATAGTAAAATACCCAGGAGACAGAAACTCAAGCTAAGGTAATTAAGAACCAAGCATGGAGAATTCAGATCAAGTTATTTTCATTTTTCTTACTATAGGGTGGGAGACCCTGTACGGGAGCTAAACTGACCAAGGTGTCTTAGTAGACCATTTGCCTGCAGTGCAATGAGGTGATCTTTGCTTGCTTAACCTTCGTCAAAACATCATCTACCATACTTAGGAATAATAAACATGTTAATAGATAGAGAATTAATTGAAGAACAAGTTGATCCTAGAAAAGGTTTCATGGAAAAGAAAAAAATCTCGAATGATTTCAATGACATGGTAGCTATCTGGTCATTTTTCAATCACATTTGTCACGTGACCCAGCTCCATACTTTTATTGTGCTTTTTTGCAAATTCAGAAAAATTCTCTTATTATACTATATTAAAGTAACTCGTCTTTGCTCCTATAAAAGCTTGATGTTTTAAAAATCAGTTTACCTTATTTATTGATTCTAAAAAAAAATATTTGTATGTCCTTTCAGAGAGAAAATTCCAATTTGAAATCAATGTTTCTATCAAAAAAAAAAAAAAATTCAACCCCTCTCCCACTATGGGTTTGGGATTTTTCCAGTTTAATACAAGATAGATATCTGAAGGAATTCACAAAATGATTTTTTTTTTTTTTTAAATAAGTTAGGTGAATTAATTCTAAAATTATCAAGTTTAATAACTGTTCCTAATCTTTGGAAATTATTTTTTAGTGCAGAGTTGAGTTACTTTATTATAGTAAGTTATTGAAATTCTTCTCTATTTACAAAATATATGATAACAGTTCTTTTTAATTTTCATGTACTCAGTTAACTCAAAGTAAATATCCTGAATGTCCTTCCATACTGCGAAATAGACAACATTTAGGGTATCGTTAATTTTAGGACACTTAACTCAAACATAGCTTCCAAAATCATAACAGGATGTAGAAAGGTTAAATCTAATTACAAGGCCATACAAGTTAGATAAGTGTTTAAAACAAGTTTTCGGCTGAACTTTTCAAGTTTTTTTCAAATAAACCTTAAGTTCATTTCTTCTTTTCTAATTTCTTATGCATACAGAGAAATGACTAAAATGTATTGTAGCTTGTGGGTGGAAACTTCTCCTTTGTGTTCGTCGTATTGTAAGTGAAACCCTCACTTCTTTTCATCACAATTACTCAGACCATCAGTCTACAATGGCACAACTATAATTAAGACGAAAGTCATACTCGTCAAAAATTAGTAATTGGTTGACAATGCTTCATCTAAAAAAAATGAAATACAGATGATAATGCTACTATTAATACTATTAGTGTATGTAATAACAATCACAAATATGGCACTGAGCAATCAACTTAGTATGAAAGGTATGATTAGATTTGATTTTCTGCTCACCCTGAAGTTCTCGTGGCTTAAGCTGCAGAAAAAATGATACAAATAAATAGGCTCCCCAAGGAGTGTGAGTTCAAGTCTTACTGTCGCTTATCCTTCTTCTTTTTTTTTTTTTCTTTCTTTTTTTAATCTATGCTGTTTACTAATGGTCCTAGATTGAAGAAATATTCGTCAAAAATTGATGATGGCTCTCATCTGTATGTTTGCTATAATTTTGTGAGTACGAAAGAAAATGATCCTTGAAAGATCATGTATAAATATAGTAGAAAATTCTGAGAATCATCTATAATATTATTCTGCTTGCTTCTACCTCTGTTTGATTATTATGTTTTCTGTAATTATATAAAGGCAAATTACTTCAATAATGTAGCTACACAGATGATAACGCTCGCAGACACCATGTAACGCAGGTGATTCTAATTTATACACAGGGATATATATTATTTTAGAATGTTTATTAGAAACAGTCAACCAAAACTGTCACCTTGGGTTTTTTGCTGGTTATGTATCACATGTGCAGGCCATAACAATGAAGCTAAAGGGCTGAAAAATTGAACATTTACTCATGTCTAGAAAAAAACGTTTTATGGAAATTACCTCAAAAAAAAAGTTTTTAGTGTTAGATTCAATTTGCAATGTTCATTTGTGCTAAGTTGGTCCTATTAGTTTTTGTTAGGTGGCATTCATGCTTCTTTTTTGGAAATTTGGACTTTTTTAGTGATCACTGCCCAACTAACGGTAAGAGAAGAAACTCCATTTATCACCCCCCCCCTTTTTTTCCCGTTTTCTAATTTATCACTCCTAAAAGACATTGGCTGCATGACAGTTTCTATTGAGTGACTAACCATGTCTGTTGTCACCTGACACACTAGATTTTAGATGAAGAAAAAACTTGTAGTCACATTCTACAATCTGCAGATACTTGAGCTGAAAGTGATTGTTCAATAATATTTTGATTCTACAGTCAAATGCACAAAAGAAAATGTGTTCTCCAATTCAATGATAATGTAATTAATGTAGTTATTTACTTAGCCTAGTTTAGGTTTACAGAAGGCCACAATATCAAGTCAACTATTATAGATGTTATTCATTAGGCGGGGACTGTGATACTAACTCGCAAACCATCACTGATCTGCATATTTATGCATCTAAACAGTAATGAGAAAAAATTGAAAAACATGGAATTTTCACGGGTCCTTCCAGATAAGGTTTAGACTAATATTTTCATCCTCATCAGGTTTTATCACTCCATTCCAGCCAATGCATTCTTCTGCCTTCCTTTGAAATCTAATGATAAAACTAACAAGCATACACATATTTCTCCGAACAACTTGTAGAATAATGATAATGACTCTTCTCAGATAAGATCATTCATAGCTGAGGATTAATTAGGTCCAGTCGCAGAGGACCCGTTTCCCCAAGCACCACCTCCTCCATTGTACATGAGGTCAGGGTTATTCCTTGATGCCTCAAGGATCCAGAATTTTTAGACTCCCCCACCCAATGTACTGAACATAGTGCTATAGTGTGTGGGGTACTACATTAAATAAACTGCCTTGTACCATGTATTGCAAGAGTGCAACAGCAAATAGATACTATGATTCTTACAAGAATTTCTGGCAATATTTATACAGACCTAGTTTGACACCAGAATATCTGTTGGCATGCAGTTTTTGGTGAGGTGCAACGTACCACCAGCTGACCCCAACCTTTAAACCAAAGATATATGTGCCATGGCCCATTAAGAAAGAACAATGGGAGCAAGGCACTCCAATGTAAGAGGGTGCGGGTTCAAATCACACCAGAGGCTTGTTTCTTTATTTTCTGATTATTGTTGCTTTTTCGTTCACTATTGTAAGTAATTCGGTCTGAGCAAAAAATTTAGTTCCCAAATTGTCATTCTTCATTCACTATGTCAGTTACTAACATCTATTACTGATTATATACATATACATATATATATATATATATATATATATGGAATAATAAAAAAAATTTACCTATCTCTTGAGTTTTTCACTTCACCTCCCAGTTGTCATTTTCATATATATATATATATATATATAGAGAGATGTTTTGTTTTTTTTCTTCTTAAAAAAATCCTCTCATAGAAATTCAATTGTATGTGTACACACACACACACACACACACACACATATATATATATATATATATATATATATATATATATATATATATATATATATATATATATATATTCTTGAGTACTGATCTTTTTGAACTTGATGTAGAAGGGCTGCAGTAGAAAAGGTTGATTGTTTGAATGTCATGATGAACTAGACTTGATGGAAGCTCTAGAAGCAGCAATGTGTTCAAAGTTGCTAGATTATCTGTCACATTATGAATCTTTTTTCCCCTTTCCTCTTTTTACTCATTCTAAAAATATGCAGACTTGTCATTTTCTGGGCTATGTATGTTTGTCTAAAACATTGCTTTCTCTAGGACACGAATAATCTTGCATACTGGAAACAAGTTGCATATTGCTGACTCTTTATTTCATTGCCTGCTTTGAAAAATAGCTTTCATAAATGATAACTAGGGAGCGCAGAGAGAGAAAGAAAACATTCTTCTGCCAATGACTTTGAAAATCAGTTCATTTCCAGCTACAATGTCGGGGAGGTAACTGTAAATGATTCCTGGATCAGCCCCCAAGTTTAATCAATTCTTCCTTGGCTCTTCCACAAAATGTCAGTGAAATTCATTGAGAAGTTTTGTGATATTATATGAACAGACATAGATGCAGACACTCGTGAGTTTCACTCGCAGAGATAAAATATAATTTTTTCAACCATTTTTATCTGAAATAGTATCTTTATGCTATCTAGAATTGGCAATCCAAGAAAAAAAAGCATTGTTGCAAAAAAGTGATTTTTTTTTTTTTTTTTTTTTAATTTTTTTTTTTTACTTTTCAAGAGTTATCTATGTATAAAAATATATGTAATGTGTGTGTGTGTACTGTACACCAACATCCTGATAAGATTGACAATCTTTTTATAGAAAAAAACAGCAAAGATTGAAATACATCCATTGCTCCCATCATACTAAATTCAAGAAAATATGAATTCCTCTTTCTCTCAGGTTTACTGAACAGAGAATCGGATGTGAAAAATTCCTGGAATTTGACACTATCACTGAACAAATTAAGAGAGCATGACAACATTTCATCCTTACTTTTTATAGGCTTTTTTGTCTCTCTCTCTCTTCTATTTTCAGAAAAAAGTTAAATAATTACTGCTTTGTGAAAACTGTGTCAGTCAAGGCTGTAGTGCAGATTTGTCTAGACCAGTAGTTCTCGAACTGTGGGCTGTGGCACAACAGTTTTCTACAACTAGCTTCTATGTGTGCTGCATGATTTTTTCGAACATGTGAATATCCGTTTTATGCCTTGAACGTCCAGTATATATATTGTCTATCCCTCTTCCGACACGCAATCTCCAATCTAGTGGTTTTGTTTTGATTTTCTGAAGTCTCAGCCGTTTTAGCAACGGATGAAAAAAGGAGAGCTGACTTCACTATGCATATCAGTTAACTGACATAAGTTTCATTCATTGACTACTGAAAATATTTTATCAAACTGTTTTTTCATTTTTACAGTACATGGACTTACAGTACTCTCCTTCATCTCTACATCAAAGGGTACTGCTATATAGAAGCATATTCATATATATAATAAAATTCCATACCCTAATTATGGCCTAACATATATGTACCAATATATATTAGTATTTCAGTTTAGTAAAGAGTTGATGTGCCATGTAAATAAAATATTTCATAGTGTGCCATCATACAATGAAGTTTGAGAAGCACTGGTCTAGTTAGATGTTTCATCCTCAAAAGCACAATAAATGAAGCAATTAAAACTGAACATTTTGGATGTTACAAATGAAAAGCATTCTCATAGTAATTATTTTTTATTATTCATTTTCATTAGCTGGAGCATTGTAAGGCATCAGTATCAATTTTTGACCACTACTTTCTTTCATATTAACTTTTTAGTTGCTCTTTATCACAATTTAATTCAGACTGTAGTATTACCAGAACAAAAACAAAAACCTAGTGCTGAGAGAGATCGGAAATTGAGATTAGGTTAAAGGGTTAAATTTGATTTTCTGCCAAGCCACAGATTTCTCATTGCACGCAGATGAAATAAGAGCAGCTAGACATTTACCAGGCTTCCTTAAGCAAAAAGGGCTATGAGTTTGAATCCCACTGGGAGATTATTTCATATTTCTGATCCATGCTGTCAACACATGGTTGTAGGTTAACAGTCTGAGTTGAGTTTTAATGAAAAGCTATAAAATAATTAAAATGAAAGTAGTAGTAGTAGTAGTAGCAAAGAATTGTTAGTGATGGTTTACAATCTCATTGCACTGACACAATTTTTTTTTGTTTTTTGACTTGTAAGAATAGCTTTTATCATAAAATAAATGTTTAACACTAAGAAATTTGTCTATAAATAAGAATAGATATTATGGATTTGTTTCATTTCAGAGTATCTGAGTTATTGTTAAAAATAGTATTTAGCAGAACTTTTTTCTATTTCTATTTAAGAATTCTTGTTATATTTTACTACTAGTAACAAATTCCATATAAATGCCACCCCAAGTGGCATTTTATATTCTGCTGCTTTCAAGGAGAAATCAAGCAAAGAATCACTCTAGGATGGCAAGCCTTTGGCAAAGCAAGCTCCACTTTCAAAAACAAGAAACTCCCATTAGTCCTAAAAAGAAGGGTATACAACCAATGTATCCTGATTGTCACCGATGGAGCTGAGACATAGAACCTAACCAACAGATTGACTTTCAAATTTAGAACCATACAACGTTCACAAAGGAGAACCTCATATGGAGAGATCACAAGATAGCACAGTATAATAGGGCTCTAACAGGAGTCTGAGACATCATACAATCCATTAGGAAACTCAAATGGCAATGGATTGGTTATGTTGTAAGAATGGCAGACCACCGATGGATACTGCAACTTGCAATATGGATCCCTGTACATCAAATGCAGAACTGAAACTTACAGAAAATGAGATGGTGATACGAACTGGACAGGTTCAGAAAGTATTGGCTCTGCGACATCCACGATAGAGAGGTTTAAGGAAGGTCAATGTCCAACAATAGATGATAAAAGACTGATAATGATGAACAAATTCTCTAAAAGTGAGGGTATAATGCTCCATCTCTTACTCAATAAATATAAACCAGAAATTTTCATAATTAAGTTAAGTTTTAGTATTTGGTAAATACTCGCAAAAAATGATTTCGCTTATTTTTATGCTCTATCATTCGGCGAAAATATATTTAAAAAAAACTGTATTCGTTTCCAAGTTCCACTAAAAATGAGGATGTGAAATAAAGTTAGTGTGCTGTGTTTAGATTCCATATTTCACATAGTATAAGCAAGGATTACATGCTTCAGGAAAACCTCTATAATTCCCCAACTATCAAAAACTACCACATTTGCATAATGAATCTAAGAATAATGAGTTATGGATTGGTGAAAACCCCATGTTAGTATCTTCATTGATTCAGCTTTAAAAAGCATGACGATCAGGCCTGATTGGGTTGTGCTTTTTTTATTCTAAATGAATCTTCAAAGTACAATTTATCGAATGGTGAAAATGGCTTGTATCTATTGTCAAACTTTACCATAGTGGACTTTTATTGCGATTAATCAGATGTTGAAATTTTTCTTGGGTTTCCCTATTTAAAATAGGATCAGTTTGCAGATGAATTAGTCCCCATAATAGACAATTGTTCTGTTTAGTTTACAATAAACACTAACACAAAGAAAACCATTATTCCCCCCAAAATAACATTAACTATTTACCTTCATCTTAATTCTTGCGATAAAAAACAACAACAATAAGATAAAGGTAAACAGTAGCAAAAATTAATACTGGAGTATATATTTTTTTTCCTTTCGGCTAAAACTACTAAAAATATCACTAAAACTGTACATAACTAAATCATGATGTTATTTATAAGTACAAATAAGTTTCAATTTTCATCAACACATCCATAGCTCGGTGGTGGTTGATATTCGGTTTGTAAGCAGTAAATCATGGGATTTCCCACTTGGAGTAACTTCTTTTCTTTTCTTTTTTTTTTTTTTTTTTTTCTTTCTTCACTTTCGAAATGTGGATCTCCCATTAGGCTGAGTACACCCTCTCTGACTTTTTTTCTTTTCCTTGCTTACAAGGCTGGTGGCGGATTGACCATTAGTATAGGTAAACGTTTTCTTTCATTAAACTTGAATTGAGTTTTGACTTTTTTTTTTTTTTGTATGTAACTACAATGACAGATGACGCTGCCTGTGACACAGTAACATACGCTAACAATGACAAATTCATTTCCCTCTTCTAAAGCCCAACTTAGATTGACTTGTTTTGTTACAATTTGCTAATCTTATTTACAAGAACTATTATTAAAGGAGATGATATTTGGCCCCTATTTTGGAATAATAATGTCTAGAGAAATGACTTCTGTTTTGTTTACTTATTGAATTCCTATTGCAGCTAAGCTTGTCTTTAATAGTTTCTAGGGTATGGGGCAATTCTGTAACCCACAACTTGGTCACAATCAAGTACCATACTCAGTCCGCTCAGTTCAGATGCTCCCATGTCATGTGACACAGGAGGCAATGATTTTACCTCCATTTTTTGACGGATCCACTGAGACCCAATCATTGTTTGTAGCAATTGTGGATTTTTATTTTAAAACTTGAACAGATTTAGTTTTGGTTATCCTAAAATTAAAACTCTGTTTAATGAGTTGATTCTATACATCTCAAATAGTAATGAATAAATGTATATATGATCGTACTTTTATAACTTCACAACTACACGTCCCAGACAAAAAATAAAACTATAAAGGAATTCGGCATGTTTCAGTCTATCTACAGTACATATCTATAGGTAAAATTTTGGAGAAAAGTTTTTTATAGAATTGTTCATGTTTTTTTGGGTTTTTTTGTATCCAAAAAGTATCAGCTCCTAGCAATAGTCAGTGTTTCAAAAGAAAGGTCATGTGTTTGTCCCCAGAGGTTGGGGAGGTGGCTATGTCTAAATAGTATCCTGCTAACAGCTGTAGCCACCCACTAAATATGACGTGTTTAAAGCTAGTATTTACTAAACTTGACAGCCTGACACGAAGCCACAAGTGTCGAGTACTCTGTGAGGATCAAACACAGTATAGTAGTAATGGTCTGCAAGACTGACTTGCTACCCTAACCCTCCACATTAAGGCATCCACTTGGTTTGATCATTTTATTTTGCTTTACAGCCACCTACATTCATTTATCAATTCTTGCATTCTCTCTTTTCAAATCCAAACAAATATTCCACTGAAATATAATTTCCATTTTTTTTTTTCCAATTTACCCTAAAGGAATAATCTAAAAATTTTACATATTTTTCTAAGGCTAATCTATTAAACTAGTTTATAATTAAATCTATATTATTGGATGAAGTTTTGTAACACATTATTTGCGTTAAATTTTAACTAGTTTTTGCCTCCCATCTTAATTTCAGTCTTCGTGATGTATAAAAAAACAACTGAAATTGAGATGAAGGTAAAAACTATTCAAAATTAATGCTTATTAGAGTTCATAGTTTTTATTTTTATTTTTTTCTATAAAAATATTAGCATAGCACCCATAAAAATGACAGGATTCTTAACATGTGGATCAGCATCTCTGGATCAGAGAATCTCTGTGCTCTCTGGGACTTCTGTCTATAAGTGTAGGGTAATCTTCGGTTACCTCTAACACTAATCCCCGCCTGAATGCAAAATGTAGGCTCAATTTCAATCCAATAGTGCTTTGAAGCGCGAACCACTGACACCAAAAGTAAGCCTATTAATTCTCAGTTCTAGAAAAAAATAATCTCTTGGAGTTTTAGGAGCAGTTATGTGGACACATGGGTGCACACTGGTCTGCGCAGGTCTGCCCATGAGTATGTGCTAACTCGACTGGTGCAGGGTCATGAAATCTCAATAAAATATCATTTGCTTCCCAGTGTTATTATTTGAGGATTATTTTTTCCCAGGCAACACTAGTTACCCATGCTGATATTAAATATAATGTATATATTAAGCCTTCATCCAGATAACTTCCAGTCACTAGCTTGCAGGATAAATGGTCCAATACTAATGTGTACATATATATATATATATATATATATATATATATATATATATATATATATATATACTAGTATACCCGTGTTGTCAAAAATGATGACGGGTTTTGTTTTTGTTTTTTGTTGTTTTTTTTCTAAGTGGGGGGGCAAGGGGTAAATTCTGTCCATCCAGGTTGTTAGGGGACGACACAACAAACCAGCTTTCTCCATTGTATACATCCTGATTGATATCTTTAATTCTTAAAATTTCAGCTGCATGTTTGCTTATTGGTAAGTCATCAGACTGCTAAAATCTCTTTTATAGTTCAAATCACAGCTGAGTTTTATGTGTGTGTGTGTATATATATATATATATATATATATATATATTCAGCATGACAAAACAAATAAATAAAACACATTGGTAATAGTGTTTTGGTGGATAGCATTTATTTTATATATGTTGATACTTTCAGTTTGTCCGCATTGTTGACGCAGACTGTCACACAGTATGATCCTGTTTAACACTGATTTGTGATATTTCTCTTCAAACCTTTTTTGATGTAGTGATATATCAACACCTAGTGATATTCCACCAGCTCCAGAGAGTAGCTAGCAGTTGAGATACACTGCACTAATCCATTCCATTTTGTTGAGGCTCAACATCAGCTGTGTTGAAATAACTTGCACCATCTCTGTTCGTGCTATTTCATAATGACCCCGTATATTTCATTTGTTTAGCCCTGTAATTTTTAGGAATGCATCTAGAGTGTTAACCGAGGTATTACTGTATTGTAGCAGAGGAGGCAATTTTGAACTGAAGAGTTCCTGCTTAGTGTCCACCTTACTTACTTCCTCTCATTTGCCAGCTATTTTCTTCCTAATCAGCTCTCTTGACATGTGTCCAGATTACCACCCTAAATGTATTGATTGGCCTCGGGATATTAACCTACATTCTCACCTCCTGCTGATGACTTTAAACTCTAACATTTGCTCCATCAAAGTTTTTGTTTCATTCACTTGTCTGTCGGACTTATCGTGTCATCTCCACGTTTTGTTTGTTTGAATTTGGCTGCAGGTGAGACTTGTTTTAAAACTGTGTTTTAACATCTTACTTACCTAACTACTTCTAAATAGCTGTTTGTAGAGTTTTTATGTAATCTTTTGCAGCTGTTCTCATTGTTTTAATGTCATAACTTATCTTCTGTCTTTACTGTTATTCTTTTTCTCTCTTTCTTCTTTCTATGGTATCCTCAGTTTTATACTGAAGAGTATCTCAGAATGAAACCCGCTTTTTGGAAGCAACACCTATTCAACTTTCTATCAACTCATTTTTAATTGATTTCCCTGCAGAAGCTTTCACCGAATCAAACTTAGTTGTAAACAAGCAAAGGTTGTTTCTGAACATACATTGATTACGTTTTAATTGTTCCAAAATTAATCACCTTGTGTCAAATACTATTAATACTGTTGTTCTCTAGGCCTGTCCAAAAAGATATTTCTAACACATTCTTTTATGGTGGCACCAAAATTGTTGGCAGAATTGTGGTCAAGTGAATTTCTTGGCTACCTGCCAAATCCATCTTTTCTAAAAAAACCCAAAATTTTGCAATCTGTGTGGGGCTTATGATGCATCATACATAATCCATTTCTTCATCAATGTTTCAGTGATCCACTAAAAGAGGCAAATATTAATATTTATAAACAGCTTGTGCGGGGGGGGGGGTCACATTGAAAAATTCAAGAAAATCCAAGACCATGTGCTCACTTGTCTATACCAACTGCAAAAAAGTCAGTTTTATCACGTGTCAACTTTTTATAATAATTTCATATTTGGATGGACTTGTTCTGCTGTACCTAGTGTTAAGCAAAATGAATTCTATCCACGTGTTAAGTAAGTAAGTATTTGGAATATTCACTTTTATAAAAATCATTTTGATCAACTTAAAGCAGTGATTTCAAAACTTTGAAAACTTGAGGACCCCTTCTGTAATGGAAATATTCTTCTGGGTCACTACTTGAGCATTTAGTTTCTAGACCAATTAATGAACTGCCATATTTAGACCTCAAAAAATCATATTTATTCAAATTCAAATATATGGTGCGGGTCTGTGTATAATAATTGTTTTTCAATGGCTATAGGATGCATGATTCTGTTTCTCTGCTATAAGATTCTTAATGTCTGCTTCAAAGGGAACACTCCTACAAACCCCAAGTGAACCACGTACACTTGTTTCAAAACCAACCTAATAACTTGGAGCCTTCAGGTGAACATTGTTTATTGAAAGTGGTTCCCAAACTTTTTTGAATCTTGGCACCCTTAGTGTATAAGAATTTTTTTCACAATGCCCTAGAATGTCAGAAAATACTGAACAAGTACATTTATGTTCATGAGGTTTGTTTGAGTCAGCAAAAACTCAACATTATTTTTTTCTTGATTTCATTCAACTCAATAGCTTGATCACACTATCATTCAGTAGAATGAATCTTCAATGAGGCCAGGAAGATTCTGCCATTCTTTTTATACAACTGCTATGTACTGAGAATGTTTGACACTGCCCTAAAACAATGCTAATTATAAACCTTGTCTATTGACGGATCATATGGTACTGAAACGGTGAAGTTCAATACGAGATGGAGTGATTCCTGATGTCTCGGTTAGATGTCACTTCTTATTGTGACTGTGCATTGAATTATGATTGCTTGGAATAATTTGAATTTTCAAATATCCTTCAGTGCCCCTGGGAGCTGACTGGGACGCTGCAACATACACTTTTGAAATCACTGGTTTATTTGATAACTTTCATATCTGAATCACCATATTTCACAAAAAATTAATAAATATAACAGTTTAGAATGTATTCATCCACTATTCATTTTATTTCCATTAACTTCTGATTCTATAATGTTTGGAATAGAATTTTCAGCTAAGAATTGATTTTAATCTATATAGATAAAAAGTAGTGTGACCTTATTCATTTGTTAATCTATGGAACATCAGAAGGGATAGGCTAGAGAAATTAACCTTTCTACAAAACAGGGTTCTATTCCATGCTCTTATAAAGACTTTTTTTTAACTTATCTTTTTATTTGATGAAAAGTCCCCTTAGGTAGCTATTTAACTTGATGTCAAGCATTTCTTATAGATTTTATATGATAATTATTTGCAAATAAATACAAGAAATTATTTGGCTTGCATTTTATACGTGGAGTTATCTCCCTTGAGAAATTGAATCATTTTATTATTGATTAATGGGATAAGTGCTGACACAGACCTTACACTATGATTATTAAATATCAAATTGGACAGAAAATTGCTTTATTCACCAAGTTAATGCATTTCAACAGGATTGCACTAACAAAAATTCTGCCGCTGTTTGCCTTTTCTGCTGTGTTACAACATGCTGAATCTTTTACCTATTGGGACACTATAAGGGATTTGAATTACCTTTGCTATAATTTCAATTGGGGAGGGGGCTATCAAGGTTGACTATGGATGTAACACGGCTACTGCTCAAACAGGTAGTTATAGGAGAATGGTTTCCTCAAGAGCCAATTCACTCTCTTCTCCCTCAATCATCATATCATGCCAGTAACAAGCCATTTTTGTCAAGATATCTGGCAATGGGACACTGCAGGGAGAAATGGACTCATGCTTCTGCCATGGGTATTAATGAGAAGTACCCATAAGCATCCGCAGCTGAAATTCAAGTGTTTGCTGATCCCATTTTCTCTGCTGGTAACTGTTACATCACCCTACAAATCCTAGTTTTATTTATCCCCATACATCGTGTGTTTGTATACTACTCGGACACAAATTTTAATTTTACCTGTACAGTATTATATGCTTAGACAAAAACAAAAGACAAATATCTTTGTTCAAATTATGAAGTTTTCTATTAAAGATAATAAACAACCTTTCCGAAATTTTTACTGATTTTTTTTAAAAAGGAATGTATACGATTTTGTAAAATTATTAGGTGATAATGACTTCAATCACCATTTAAAGCTGATGTATAATTTTGGATATATTAGAAATCAGAACTGTCAATATCAACATCCATCTCTTCAGTTATCAAGTGTGTCACATGTGCAGGCCAAACAAAAGGGACTGAAAATTCAAACTTATAATTATGTCTAGAAAAAAGTCTTGGCTTTTAGTGAGGGTTTCAAATTACATTATAAGTTTATGGTAAATTGGTCCTTTAGTTTGTGTCCAGCAATGTCCACACTTGTTTGTTGTTTTATTTTATTATTCAGCCTTTTCTGTGATCACCACCCAACTAAAGACAAGAGAAGTAACTTATTCATTGATCACCTCTTTTTCCAATTTTTTTCATTGATCACCCCCAATGCAGTACACTGCCAAAATACGTTGGTCACGTGACAGTTTCTATTCTGTGACTAACCAGATCTGTTTTGGATATTTTTTAAACACAGGCAAAGCATCATCATTATTTTAGCAAACCTTTGATAATTTCCCCAAAACTGTTTTCTAGTGATAATTCAATTTAGTTTTGTGAAGACTTAGTGTTTCCACGTGTGAAAATTGCGTCTGAAATCATGAGGACCTCCTTCAACTTGGACGTCATTATAGATAAACACTATGACTGCATAAATCATTGGTCGCTTGTATAGTACCTGTCAAAAATGACAGGATTTATTTACATGTAGATTGGTACTTCTGACTGTATCAGTGCTCTCTGCCTAGGATCAGAGTGTCTTTGTATGCTCATTGAAAAGTGTTACTCAAAAAATATATATATTGATACACATTGTGTCACATGTGGATTGTTTGAATGGTGAATGACTTTTGCAAAACTTAGCATTGTCTGTAATCTATTTCAAATATTTTTTGACAAAATTAACACAAAGCAAAAAAAGCTTATTTCAAGTAACTAAATAATAGCTCCTTTTGGGGACTATTTTTCTAGCAACCACTTCGATATCAATCTGCTTGCTACTATTATACTAATTTGGGAAAATTAAAATCATGTAGCTCGGTGAGAAGAAAGGGAGGAAGAAAAAAAAGAGAAAGAAATGATTTTCATTGAAGTGCTGCAGGTCTACAAAGTAGGTGTACCTTTCGAGAAAAGGTCAAGAAATAACACATGTATACAAAAATCTTATCCATTTCAACAGGGGAAAAAATTGCTGACAGAAAGAGCCTCAGGGGAGGGGATGTGGCTAATTCAATCAAGCACATCACACATAGTGTTCAAGTAAACACTTGTAGCCAAATATTTATTATTTATAGCAAAAATTATATCCAAAATGGCAATTAGGTAGCTAAAAATTTTCATTTCTAGCTAATTTTATAGCTAGAAAGTCCATTCATATGTATGAGTTCTTAGTAACCCGGGGACTTCATATGTACCATAAATTATTCGATAGACTGTATTGTATGTGTTCACACATGTTTGATTTTGTTCATGAAAGTGCTTGAATCACATTTTCAGGGAAAAATTCCTTAGGAACGTGTCGACAGTTTATATCAAATATCTAACTATGATTATTTTAAATACCGACTACAAAGGATTGTGTTGCTATGTTATCAGGAAAAAAACAAAATACTCAGCAAATGAAGATCAATATTTACACAACTATATATCTATAGGATAAACTGGCTCTTGAAAGGCAACCACAGATAATTAATCAGAAATGCTACTGTCAAATTAAGTTCATTATTAAATTTGTTATATTGGACTCTTAATCGATATTATGAATTCCAACCTATTAGTCTGTGACATAACAAACACAAAGAGAGGAAGGGGGTAATGTGAACACCTGAACACAAAATTGACTAGTAACCAAGTTATGTTGTGTGTGTACATGTGATTGCTAGCTGCTACTCTGATCTGATTTAGACTGCTTGTACATCAAGAAAAGGAGGAAGGCGAGCATGTAAAATGAGGTGGAATTGAATTCGGAGGGAAGCAGGATAAAGGATCACAAAAAGAGGGGGGATGAAACCCAAAGATATTTGCTATAGGAGAGAAGCTACGTGTCTTAACAGATTTCAGCTGCTGGTAATATAACTTCTATTACTACTACTAATTCATTGTATACCAAGATTAAGACAATGGTCTAAATTGGTATTATGAACTGTGAAAATACAGTTTTGTTCCATTGAATATGGCTTTGTTGTCCTTTAAATTCCCATAAGGTTTACTGATACCACAGTGCCTCAGACCTACACCCAAAGTTTACATAAAATTAGTGAACCAACGATTTAATAATACCCAATATACCCTACAAGTTTCAATAATACCCAACATTGCCCAGTAAAAAAATAACTGCAAATATACACTGTTTCCCCTCCATTTTAAAAAAAGAAAAAAATGGTGGAGGGTTCCCCCTCACTTTTGATTTTTAAAATTGGTTGAAAAAATTTTCCCATTGACTTCAAAGCGTAGAAGCAAAAAATGAATGTTCACCCTCAATTTTGACCCTTACAGAAATTCCCATCCCCAAATTTCATGGGGTGTACTTACAAAAAATGGCATCATCAGGATATAAAGTTATGTGAAAAAATCTTTCCCAAAACATGTGATCAGAATGAATGTTTTACGACATCATGGCATTTTCACTAGCTGGACCAAAGGTGTCTAGTTCAGCATGATAATTATATAGTAAATTGCTAACCCCTTTCTAAAACCCCTTTAAATGTTACAAATCACCAGAGTTTTTTTTGCACTTAACAACCTGCATATTTCGAGATTAATTTGTATAATTACCTCTGCAATTTGGGAGGAGAATAACATTATTGCAAACTTTCACAAATAAACATGTATATAAACATGCAGAACTCCAGAAAATTCTAGATTTTCAACAAGCAAAAATTTTTCCCTTGTTTAGCAGATGGGGAAATTTGCATGCGTGCGTATACATGGCCCCCAGGCCATAACCTCTATCAAGCCTCACTAAATCCAGATGCATATCTTTAATATATCTGTGAGTTATTCCTCTTCTATTTTGTAAGCAAGTAGCAACAAAGGGAAAGAGAAGTTGAGATGCATACTTAGCTGGAGAGATAGGGAAAGGGGACAAAGGGATGATACAGGGTTGCCAAATTAGCTACTTTTCAGTTACTTGTTGCTAATCTTTTCCAAATTTAGCTGATAAATGTTTAATTTTCTTTTTTTTCTTTCTATGGACACAATTAAATTGAACTTAGAACCTTGTTTTTTTTTTTGTTTTTTTTCAGGTAAATTTATTCAACTATTTTATTTTTTGAAGCATTTTAAAATAACTTGACAGGTTAACGAAGTAGATGATTAGTTGTATCAAATTCATGTGCAAATAATCCCATCATTTGTTTACAGGTACTATAGGTCAAGGTTTTTTGATACCTATCCGGATTTCTGGGGGATTTTTTTTATTTTTTTTTTTTTTTACTTAATTTCAAGAAATCTAGATAATCCATACATTAGTTTTCAATTTTTTTTATTACCTGAATCTATAGAGTAGTGAACATCTGTGTTTTGTCAAATTAATTTCCCATCACATCATTTCCTACCTTCCTTCCCTTTCCGAAGAATGAACTCTCATTTCGATGAGCTTGGTCATTTTCTTGAGCCCTAGTATGATCTTTTTTCCTCTTTCTTTGACATTTATTGAAAGTAACTACAGTGTTTCAAAATGAAAAGATCAGTTATCAGCTTCGAGATAGTTAATGATAGAATTATTATCTGATTCCAGCTGGCAGTTTTCTGAGTGTCATCTTACTAAGCCCTGCTATGCCATGGCTAATCTGGTTGCTGCCAGCAATTATAATCTGATATTTATCTCTCTCTTTCTCAATCCAATATGAAAATACCTTCACTGCATCATTATGTCTTCTCCCTAATAGCATAAGAAGGGATTGTCCCTACGGTATTTAGTATCATTAATTAGAAATCATTAATCAGGCTTTATAGCCTTACATCCCTCATTTCACTATACTAGCCTTTGATCTTGCTTCATTCTGTTATTGATTTAAATTGTATTCAATTTACTTAGGGCTTTAATTGGTCTCCACATTCATCAAGTGATAGTTTTGACAGATGTAATGAGATGTAATGAGATATAAATATTTGAACTAGACAATGCTCAAAAAGTGCATACCTCTGCTGAAGTCATTGTCACTATTGCAACAATGGTAGGAAGGTTATTGTAAAAATATTATCGGATCCACCCCAAAATTTAATCATGTCTTCCATAGCCCATAAGCCAACCATCCACAAAATGTCATTGGCATTTATTGAACTTTCAAAGAGAGAAACAGGCACATCAATACATATACCTCTTGAACTCGGGTTGCTGATTCTGATTTCCATGCTGATAGTACCTTGTTCTTTCTGATCAACTGATCAAGTTGAATATATAAGACTGTGCTTTGCAGAGTCCCAGGTCACATTCCTCCCTTCCCTGTCCCGAGGGAATGTTCCTCCAAGTCGAGTACTTTCCATTTGAGAATCTCTAATATAAGATAAGTAGTTTTTAATTCTAGAATACTTACCACCTCATCAATGAATCTACCTTTAATGAAATTTGTTTTTAAATACCATAAATCAGTGGTTTTTGAAATTCAAGGACCCCCTCTATAAGGAAAATGATAGACAATTTGACCTTTAAAAATCTCATCATTTCTAAGTATGAATCTTGATGTGGTACAGGTCTGTATTCAATAATTATGTTTTTCAATAGCTGTGCGATGGCTTATAATGTTTCTCTGCCACACAATTTGCAATTCCAAGTTCAGTGGGAACACTTCTGTGAACAGTCCAGCCTTATTTCTCAGACCACCAAAGTTCCACAGACTCCATTTCTCAAACCACTGCCATAAATAAATAGGAATAATATATGAAAGAGTGGATCAATTTACGTATTCTGAATCTTTCTTGAAACGGCTGCATGAAGAAGTATTAACCTCCCTTATATAAACACTAGTCGGTTCCATTGTACACGTGATTGAAAAGGTACCAAAAAACAATTTCATTTGGGAAAAGCCAGTGCTCTATTATTATTGAATTATTTTTTGACTAACATTTTTTCATTTTAATTTCAGTTGCTCTTCGTGATAACTACTCAGATCTTGTATTTATTTTTTTTAGTTTTAACCACATTTTGGCAAATCCATTCTATAGCCGTTGAGCAACCATAGCCATCTAAGATGGCAAAGGGTTCTATCCTTTTTTATTTGTTAGTTTGTTCCAGCACTCCTGGCCTCACCATTTTGTCTACTGACTCAAAAATTGGTATACTCCACAAGAATCCACTCAAAAATCTAGTTGTTTCTTTACTCTATTTTAGATTTTTCCTGCGGCAGTGATGTCATAAATAGAATTTATTCTGATTATATTTATTCCTCAATGGAATTTTTTATTCAAATTTTGACGCTTTGGTTGTTCAGTTATTGACTTTGATGGCGAGTCTTCTATAAATTTGAAAAGAGTCATTATCATTGAAGATTTGTTCAGACTCATTCTTTGTGAAGATTTTGTTGTTACTATAAGGTTTCAGCAGATCCAGTCTACAGATTTCTTCAAGTGTTCAAACTGTAATCTGCACAATCTTTTCAATAGCTTTTTCTCCATGAAAAAAAAAGAAAAATTTTCTCTTTCCTTACAGATTTTACTCCTGTAGTAGAATAGATCAGCTGAAGTCTGGTACTGACAAAAAGCAACACAAAAATTGAGTTCAATTGTCTAATCAACTCTCAGAATGATTAATGCTATTTATATATTTTCATTTCATTGATGAAAAAACCCTTTGAAGAATGGCATTGGATTTGTCCTGTCTCTTTTTGTCTAGAACTGACAAGCCAGCAATGTAAACACATCGTGATTTTACATGTTACAACAGCCTTTTTATTCCTTTGAATTTCACTTATATCAAGTAATATTGAAATTTTTTGAAACCCTTTAGAAGCAATTAAAACCATTTGGAACTACAGAGAATCTCAGATGTCACTATACACTTATTTCCTTTCTTTCTCAGAACAAACAAAAACCTCTTAAAATTGGTACACATAAACTAAAATGTTTGAGAATTCTGTTATTAAGAATTACTTTACTGGTAGACTTTTAAATATGAGCCAATTCTTCCATAGTACTTGAGCTGAACCAGCAATTGACACTGGCATTTCAAACATCAGCAAGAATTCCCAATTGTATATTTGCCCAACAATTTCTAATTCTTGCCTCGAGTTCACGAAGTTCTCTTCATCTTTTTGCATAAATATAATGTTGCACCTCAAAAAGAAATGGGTACTGCTAACCCTTGCCAGACTGTGATTTTTGCCCCTCTATTCCAACATTATTGTCATCACCATAATGTGATAACTGGAGTTTCAGTGTCAAAAAATTTCAGAAATTCCTGACATTGATCTATCAACTGATATCAATTTAAATTAGATTGGACTGAAATTTGAAAAGAAAATGTTTAGTCACATTTGAGATATCCTGTGTAGAGATAAAAATGCTATTTATAGATTTGCATTTTGATAACCTTTTGTTTCAATTTTAGGTTGTGTAACAAACATCAAGATGAACCAGCAACTGAACAATGAGAATGGGTTGCTTTCTCTAGAGTTTTTACCTTTTAGCCATGTAAGTTTTTTTTTATTTTTGACTTTTTACCTTTTTTTCCCTCTCCAATCACAAAGGTTATTGTATAGTTTTTACTATATTGTAAAACCTTTTTTTTTTTTTTTTAATCATTAAATCTCTCTGATGACAATCTGAGGCATTTCAATTTTGGAAAAGACAATTATTATACCAACAATTTGAAATCAAAACTTCTTCAAGAAGGGTAAAGATAGCTAGCTCAAGTTGCATAACATCAATCTACACAATTTTGTACTGTACCAGACCATTTATCCAGCTTCCAGAATTACAAAAAAAATGGTTAGTATTGAATTTGGCAGATTTTGAAGCAGTTCGCCTCTCAGCTGTTCTTTGATTTAATTAGTAATTGAATTTGTCTCCAGATGAAGATCAGTGGATTAATTTTGATTAAACAGATCCTTTATTTCTATTATTATTTGGACCATCCTCATCTTGGTTGTTTTTCTTGCCTAGCATATGGGCCGACTGCTTCAGTAATCCTAGCATTGAAATGGATACCATATGGGAACCTCTAATAATGAAAGACAGAAAACAATAACATCAAATACCAAAAACTGTCACCTGAGGTTTAAGGCTCCTAAAAATTAGCACCGGTTGTCCACATGGTACATAGCGTAGTGGTTACAGAATCAGACAAAATTACTGCAAGGTTCAATCCCAGTGTGAGACAATAATAATACTACTAATGCTAAGGGGGTAGTGCGGTCAATATACCCCCGTCGGTTAAATAAAGGGTTCGTTACTTCCCCGCACCTACCAGATGATACCTGATGAAGGCCGTAGAGTACAATGGCCGAAACGTTGTATGAAAACAACCAAGATGAGGATGGTCTGAATAATAATAGAAATAGTAATAATATCTCATCTCAAAAATTCAAAGATATAAACAGATCCTGTTTTTGAAATCAATTAATTTGTATGTTATGAACGGTTTCATTCTTTACTTTCCTTTGTTCACTTTTCATCATATGTTTTATATTCCATATTTCAAATGGAGTGATAAAGATCAAATTGGCCCTACTTTAGAAGTGTATGATAATTTGAAGGCCGTAGAGTACAATGGCCGAAACGTTGATACAATTCTATTCTTTACTTTTCATTGTTTATTTCACATTTTAAGCATCTATTAACCCTAGGTCTGGAAATCCAGGTTACCTCCAATCCTAATCTAACCAGAAAAATGGATCAACTTTGTCTTTTCCTGTGATTCCTTTGCTATCATCAGGAATCTGTCATTTACCAGGCATAGATATCATTTTAATTGGTATTCCAAACTGATTGATAAATTCATTATAAATTAATTTTAAAATATAATTTTGCCTAATTCATCTTGTATTTTTACAATGTTTATTTTAAAACTTCAAGTATATTGTCCTTGTATAATTCAACTTGGTTACTTATCAAAAAATGATTTTAAGCTGACATACAAATTCATTTTCAGCCCCTAACCCTGTATAATCTCAATTTGTTTAATTAAGTTGAGGATTATCTGGTTTGTTTGTTGTTTTTTTTTTGGGGGGGGGGCATTAGTTTGTCACTTTTTTCCATACAAACATAATAGATATTTACTAAACTGAGCTTAGTCTAGCATAGTGATTCTCAGTCCCAGACTACTTTCCTGGTGTTGTAATCCCAGGATTCCTCAATTCCTCCCTTCTTCAGAATTGTCATCTAGCATTTTTCACCGTTATACTTTCCATTATATATTCCTCCCCAACTGAAATTTCTACCCTGGGAGCCAAGTGCCTCCAGTTAGGGAACCCCTTGTCTAGCAAAAGGCCCCACTTCAAACATCATGATAGCCAAAATAACGAAAATGAAGTTTATAGTATGAATAATCTTGTACATAATCCTTATGTCAGTGGTATCAGTATGTTACAAACAGAATAATTATAACAATCGGAGTCCTATTACTTGTCTTCTGTGATTTTTCTGCTTTTCAAATGTTAGTTTTTCAGATTTTATTCATTCTATTCTTGAACTCTGATCATTCTATGACTTTCCCATTTTCCTCATTCCAATGTTGCTCATTGTCAACCATTCTGAGCAACTTGCCTGTTTTTAAGTCACAAGAAAATAAGATTGTAACATCACTAGCACACTCGTATGAAAAGAAAATCCATTCATTCTTGACATACTAGATATTCGAGCTGAGTACATTGTTGTGTGGGTAATTGAAATTCACCAAGAATGCCATGTTTTGTGGTTGATTGTGTCTTGGCATCTCTTAAGAAGACCATGATCTCTGTAGATTAAGTTTGGCTTTAAAAGTAGCTACTTTAAGCATTATGCTTTTCTTGTGCATTAACATTTGAAGTAGGTTATGTGCTATAGATTTGTGACAATCAAAGAAAACACATTTTCTAGCTGTAAGAAAACATTTTTTAATGGATATAATCAAAATGCTTGGACACTGTAAAGAAGTCTTGGACTCTACTGAGTACATTCTTCACTGTCAGAGTCCTAGACTGAGCTGGCAGGGTAAAGCCTATCATTCCCCATGTCTTGCACTTGGAAAAAAACAAGCCTTGGGGAAAGCTTATGTCCAGTAATGAACTTCTAAGACCTTGTATGATGATGATAATATGCATTGGAGAAGGGAATAATGGACAAATGCTGACAGTTTGTATAGAGAACTTGAATAAAATGGCCAAAGCCCAAAATCAGTGGAAATATTGTTGTTATTAAGAAATATTTTATAAAAGCTAATGATATAAATCCAGTATTTTTAGAACCACAGACTGACACAAATGGGAACTGATTACAAAAACAAGAGTCAAGAAAGCGGAAATGAAGGCATTTGACAAATTGGAAGCAAATAGCTATTCTTGAAAGTACAAGCAGTTCAATGTTAGGATGCTACTCATGACTTAATTTCTTATGTATAGATTTTTTTGGACTGTTATCCTCATCGCATCAAAGCGTAGGAACTGAAAGTCTTCATTCTACTGTCTATCCTTGGGTTTCTGAAAACCAATTCAGACATAAATTAATAATTTCTTTAGTGTATTTGTAATATGACATGGTCTTCAGTTTTAAGTGGTGCAGCAGTAGCTGTTCTCTGCAGAGTCTGAAATTGTGACTTGCAGTTTATTTGGATTATAAAGAAGGTGACTTGTACTTCCTGAGGCTAACTCTCTCTTTTTTCTGTTTGTTTATGTCCTGTGGCTAAACAATCAGGATAGCTGAAGACAAACTGGGATGCTGTGGATAACATAGACTGATTGCCAACCATGGTTTGAGAGCCCATTCTGGCCTGCTATTTACTCATAAATTCAGGGAGAAGAGATGGATTCATGCTTCTCCCAAGAACATTTGAACCAGTGTCTAAAAAACACAAAATACTAGAATATATCAGCTTCAATAAACTTGGTTCTTTAGTGCCCTTGATTATTTTCAAAAAATCACAATTCATTCAGTAATCATTGGTTTTACTTGATTATTTTGAGTGCCTTACTTGGTTAAAATCTTTATAGAGAAGTGGTTCTAAGCAAAAAAGCAAGTCCGGTAATAACTCCTGTGGATACTATTCACAATAAATCTATGTAAACCTGTCACTGCGCCATTTGACACAATAGGGTTAATGAACCACATTGTTTTTTTTAATTAATAGAATAGAGTAGTGCTAATTGTTCTTTGCATTTTAACAGATTTTCTTTTCAACCTTTGAAATTTTTTTCATTGGATGAATAAAGGATAATGTGTTTTTTTTTATTATAGCAACAGGGATATTTTAAGGAAAGTCAATGATGTCAGTATGTTGTAACATAATGTGTTAATGGATTTTTTCAAAAATGTCAGTATTTAAAATTAACTGCCGCAGTATGCAAATTATTCAAAGAATAATTTTGCTCTTTCAAAGGAAAGTCAAATTACATAAGTGAAATTAAAGAATTTTATTTTTAAAGAAAATAAAAATGTTTTCTTCAACTAACAAGAAAATGTTTTTTGCGAGTTTGTTTATTGCCTTTTAAATTTTTTGCCAATTTCTTGAACTTATTAGAATTACTCGCAGATATTTTTCATGTTGAAATAATCATAGTTTTAATTAGTTTCTAAATAAAAATCTGCATTGTGTAAAGTATTCATTTTGTGCAATATTCTCTGAAATTCTCATGAATGTAATGTTGCAAGTGTTCATTGAAGTTCATCTCAAATTAATTTTTATTTCATGAGTCAATATTACTTTTTTTTTTTAATTTTATGACATAATCAGTCAAACTGCAATGCAGTAGCTTCCTTATTCTTATTCATCAATTATTTTAATATTTATAAACTTGTCATTATTATAAATATTCTCAGTCTCCCTTTCTTGTTAGAACTCAAGATTCTTGAGTAATAGTCTGATGTTTGAAAAATATTTGATTACATTATTACTGAAGTCTATTACTTATGAAGCAATATTAACTTCCAAGTACAGTGATTAATTAATCCTCAGATGTTAATATGTATACAAAGACCATGTTGATTAAATACAATAATCATTGGTAAAAATTACAATTGATACATGATCAATAATAAGCAATTCAGATTGTCCCCAACTTGAGAAAAACGATTTGAGATTATTTTGGGTTAGGGGCTGAAAATGAGATTGTAAGTCAAAGTATTGTAACTGGAATCCCTTGTAGCATGAAATGGATTACTATAGTTTTGTCATATTTGAAATCTAAAAAAGAAATGATCATAACTTCAGAATATCTTGTTGGGGATTATCTGTATTTATATAGTTTTTTGTTTGTTTGTTTTTTTTTTTTGTTTTTTTTTTAATCTGTACAGGTCAACAAGTTCATCATATATTTTCCTTTTATCCACATTGTTATTGTTACAATTTTGAAATGGCGATAATCAAAATTTTTACTGTGTACGTAATTTGATGATCGCAATTAATTCAAGTGTTCTCCAAAACCCTGTTAAGAGATATTTGTATTACCAGTAAGGGTTTGTTTAATGATGCAAAGTTATGGACATCATAAGAAGAATGGAAAAAACCTGTAAGACCCAATTTAAAGTAATTAATCAATTACTGGATATGATGGATTAAAAGTTTGACTGCTTTAATGGTATTTGGAGGCCTACTGCTCACTGCCATTCATCCAAGTCCGATAACTGTTCATATCAAGCTTTTGTGGACAACCCCCAGTCATAAAACTAGTTCATTGGACAAAATATAATATTTGCATTGTTTTTTTTATTTTCTAAAGTTGAATTTCCATCTTATTTCTCTTTATATACGATATGTTTGTTATCTTCAATTGTTCATCTACCAATTGTGTGATTGATATTATTTGCTTTTGTTTCTTTCCAGTGGTGACACCCCCAACCTTGTGATTAACCATGCATCACCCCTATTGCTGCCTTGTTTACTGGTTGGGTGTTCTGCAGTTGGTGGGAACATTGATTGCACTAGTGACTGGTTGCCAGACTGGCTGTTCATGCAATATCAGTCGGTTACTTGAATGTTATGATATTGATAATCTACTGGACATCCCTCCTGGTGTGCGCAATGTCACAGTTCATGGAAACCTTAAGAAGATGCCACTTGTTTTTGCGGAGCAGTCGGATGTAGTGACTTTAGACCTTAGCTTTAACGAGCTTACCGAAATCCCTGCTGATTCCTTCGTTGGACTCTACCATCTATTATCTCTGGATCTCAGCTTCAATAAGATTTCCAATGTCTCGGAGTATGCATTCCAGGGTCTACACAGTCTCATTTACTTGGATTTGAGCAACAATAAAATCACAGCATTGGCCAGCAGTGTTTTCTCTAACCTCACTCATCTCGTCCATCTGAAGCTCAACCTGAATTACCTGAAAGTTCTGTCTGGCTATATATTTGCTCCACTTCAAAATCTTCATGTTGTGGATTTGTCCAATAATTCTTTAGTTCATGTTCCCTCTTTTACTTTTGCAAATAGCAGTGTCCTCAGATCTGTTGACTTGAGATATAACCACTTACGAGTGTTCCACGAAGATGTTTTACAATCGTTTAGCAATCTTGATCAGGTGCTTTTAGAAGAAAATCCTTTGGATTGTTCCTGTGCCATTGTACAGTTTTTAGAAATTTACAATAGTAACCCCGACCCATTTTATGATTTTGAAAACCTCACTTGCAAGTCCCCCCCTTCCCTTGATCAGTATCAAGTTTCTCTTTTAAACTTTTCCGATATCGTTTGTGAATCCCCTGTCATGTCTTTTGTAAGCACCAATGTGACAATATTAAAACATAAGAATGTTCGGCTTGACTGCAATGCAACTGGTACCCCTTGTCCCAGCATTGTCTGGGTAACGCCGTGGGGTGATCTGTTTGCTCACGATGTTCACTTGCCCCTATTAACTTCAATTTCCCAGCCCATACACATGGCGTATACCTATTCAGACACCAAGTATACCTCTGATGTCTATGTTGCCAGCAATGGTTCTCTTTACATCCAAAATTTGCGTGGTTATTTTGGTGGGAGATTTCGTTGCCTTGCCGTTAATCCACTAGGCAATAGTTCGGCCACTCTTCATCTTACTATTTACTCACTCATCCCTTCTGTTTACACAATGAGCTTGATTGTCAGTTTTGGCGCATCCCTGTGCTTCTTAGTTTTAGGAATTACCTTTGGGTCAATCCGTCTTCTTGTCCACGTCATCAATAAGCGTAACAAGAAGTGTAGCAAGGTATCTGTTAAAGATTCAGAGATTCAACCGACAGAGATGAATACGTCCACTGAAATTGAGAAGATCAGCAGTTGCACCAATTCTGATTTTTCTTCATTTGGTTCCATACCGTACCTGGACCATTCTCCGGGGGCTTCACCCCTCAAGTGTACTACACCTGTGGCTGGCTCAGAATATTACGAGAAGGGCAATGCAGATATGAACATCCGTGAGACACTCGATGAAGTGAGAGCACGTCTCATGGACGGAGTTGAAAGAAGAATGTTGAAGATGCGGTGGCATGTACAGACAATAAGAGATACAAGTAGCCAGTATATGCACTCCATTAGGGATACTGGTAGCTATTATGTGCAATCCCTGCGGGAGTCAAGTAGTTATGCAGCAAATCGGGTGCGGGCAGGTGTCGTGCTTGGTGTTGAGCAAGTCAAATACCATGTACAATCCATCAAGGAGCTGTGCGGTACGGGAGAAATGGGGTCCCACACGGTGTCCACAATCTCGGTATCAACGGACGTTGATACACAGCGAAGGACAGAGATCATTAAGTCGTATACTTATGTGTGATATATTTAGGACAAAGATAACAGGACATTTAAAGGAAACTATTGAATGACAACAGAAGGACTGAGGAATGACAACAGAAGGACTGAGGAATGACAACAGAAGGACTGAGGAAGTCGTGTGGTCACCCATACCAGAAGTTGCCTTTTCTTTGCTACATGCATAACAGTGAAACACAATGTGGTCTCAATGAAGGGTGCTGACCCATCCAGCTGTTGGCTGGCCAGCTATCTTTCCTACTCCTGCCATAGATTGAGTAAATGGCATAAGAGGAGGGCCACCAGATCTGGTTTTGTTTAGTTCTTTACCTCATTCTCTCTCGCTTATGCATACAAGATCTACCAACACATTGATTCAAATAATGCTACCTTCATCCCATAATAGTTGTTGCGTTTGGAGTATGAAATCTATGTGCAAATGTAACAACAATCATGGGACTGAGGTAGTAATATTTTACTATTATATATTGATTCTTTCAAACCTGTTTCCTCATCTTTGTTTTCTTTATCACATTTCAGCTGCTATACCTTCCAGCCTTCTTCAGGTACAGGTTTGATCTGCTGTCCAAGAGTAGAGCATTCCTATAAAAGCCAAAATAGTGTAGTGTGGAGACAGAAAAAATGGTGGTGATGTTATGTTAGGCTGTTGTCAAAAAGTGAGGTGGTGGGAGGTACAGAACTTTGAGGGAGGGGGAGGAAGAGTGTGCACACTGTCTCTATAATGGCTGCAAAACACACTGAATACTAAGTTTGCTTTTTGCCTTTTTTCTTTAAAATATATATCTGTTGCCATCTATCACCCCTCAGGAACTTCAAACGGAACCTTCCATTTGATCTGCAACAGGTATATGGTTCTCATTCCTATATCTATCTTGATCAGTGCTCTTCCTAGGGAAGTTCAGAGTTTGTAACCATTAATTCTTTCTCTTGACACCAATCTCTACACTAAGCCAGTGCATAGTTTAACACTACCTGACTCAGAGATTGAACATACAACTTCAGGAGAACCAAATGAGCTTTACCAGCTTATGTTCTGTAGGGAAGACCTAGGATATGACAGGTATAGAAATGCAAAGAATATACCCTCATAGATCCAATAAAGGGTTCTCTTCTACGTTCCTGGGAGATTTCCAAATGTGATAGTCTTGAGAAAGGCCACGGGGTACTGCAATTGAAGCAATGTGATGAAAGAAACAAAGATGAGGAAACTGGTCTAAAAGAATCAATGTATTATAGTAACAGCAGCATATCGATAGACATAACCTAGATATGAACTCTATATGCAGCAGATACCTGAAGAAGGCAAGAGGGTACAGTAGCCAAAACGCTGTGATAAAGAAAAATAAAGATCAAGAGAGTGGTCTAAAAGAATCAATGTATAATAGTAACAGCATATCAGTCGACCTAGCATAGATATGAACTCTATATGCCACAAGTACCTTTGGAAAGCCAGAAGGTACTGCAGTCGAAGCATTGTGATAAAAACAACAACGATGAGGAAAATGGTCCTAAAGAATCAATGTGTAATAGTTACACCTCACCTCTGAAGTTTAGATAAAGATCTAATATATTAGCTTGGATAGTTTCAGAGGATGAGGTTTCAAATAGTCACAACTATTTATTCAGGGATAACTTACAATAATCAAGTAATAGAGAGTCAAGTTATGTATAGGCATGTTAAAAATACGTATACAAAATTAATATTGTTACTTCAACTACCAAAGAGAAAATATGTGGTTAATACTGCATTGAACAACTTACAGACCAATTATGTTGGCAATGTTTTAACATCGATATTCATGAAATAAAATATACAGTATGATGATGTCAAATGAAATTATTAGAGTGTATCAAAAGTATTTTCATTTTTTACAAACCTTTACTCTAAAGTTTATTTCATGTGCACATCTAAAGATTATCTATGACTCTACTGTATATTATTAATATAAGTTTTTGAGTACTGGTGGTCGGGTTCTCCTTACATTCAAACCATCATGATCGATAACTGATGGCCATCCACTTCTAGGCTATATTTCAAGGGACAAGTCACCACCCTTAAAATGCTTCAACCAGTTTTGGGCTGTACGGTCAGATATTATTTCATTTCCTTCCACTTTCCAAATTCTACGAGCAGCTTTAGCGGCTTAGAGGCCAAGTTTGAAATAATGCCTCAAAATAGCCAGAATCTCAATACTTGTATTTACCACAGTTATTTAGTACTGATAATATATATAATGATATGATGGAGTCACAGATAGTCTTTAGATGTGTACATGATATAAGCTTTGGAGTAAAGGTCCGTAAAAAATGAAAATACTTTTGATACACCCTAATATTTGACATCAACAATACTGGTTGAAAAAAGTAAACAATATTGGTCTAATTACAACGTAGTGATACGAGAAAATTAGTTTTACTATTAGATAGATAATATTATATAAAGAAGAATAATTCTTTTTGTATCCTGGGCAGATGTTGCACAAAACTGAAGGCGACATTTTTGTATTTCAGCTCCTCTGATTTGGTCTATCCACTTGAACTCCCTTTCATTCAACAATATAACCATTAATGATGACATCACATGTTACCAATTCTCATGACTAGATTTAGTGCTCACCAACATAGATTTCTACCTTTCAGTCTACTTGGACACTAAGACGGTTCTTCATGTTACATCCATAACAGATCTTTGCTACGTCTTGATTTTCGTTTCTCTAGCGTACATTCCCTTCTTGGTCGTCTCTGATGACCAATTTCGAATAAATTACCGTATTTCCCGGTATGGAGTACACGCCGACCTAAAGGACAAAAAAATAAATAATCTTAACTATAGGATAGGCTTATGAACGGAAGTGCGAGCTGGCCAAGCAATTCACAGCACACACGATGGGATTGGTGAGCAGAGTTTTTAAACTCCAGCTGAAACAGTTTGCATTCACTTCGCACTAATGCCCTTGGAAAACGCCTGAATCAATCTCTTCCCTCCTTCCAACACATCCTGGGTCAGCATGGCCAGGTAAGGCCCATCACTCCCACCTTGTCTTAAAAAAGCAGTTTTTAAAAAAATAGGCCCACGGAAAAAGTAATCTTTGGCCTGTAGAAAGCAGGGTGAATTTTCAAAGGGAAAAAAAAATGAGTGTCTTTGACGCTGGGAAATACGGTACCTTCTGGTATTCAGTCATTTTTACCTTAAGTGACTTTAGTATAGTTTCATTTTTAATATTGTCATGAAACGGTTCTATTGACATACAAAAGAAATGACTAACTAACCCATTCTGCTCTTTCTTCAGCTGAGTTGAAACGATACTTGCACTTATGTCTCAGTGCTTGCGTTTACAGAACAACTGTCTACCTAAGTATACAAAATAGTTGAAGAGATTCAGTGAATGATCCGTTTCAAGCAACAGAGAAAAATAACTAAGATGAAAATGTCTGAAAAATCAGTGAGTACCGTCTATGCTGGATTATAAGACAAATGGTTTACAGGGATGTTTGTAGGACTATCACTCACTGCAATTCAACCAGGCCCCATAATTGTCCACTTTGAGCTTTGGCAGAGGGCTTCTTCCTTCTCTCTCTTTTTTTTTTTTTTTTTTTTTTTTTCTTTTCCTTTTTTTTTCTTTCTTTTTCCCTTTTTTTTTTTTTTTTTTTCCAAGTAAATTTCCATCTTGTATACCGGCATATACAGTACTTTCCACTTTACTCTATTATACAGTCAATTTATTCATATGGTATAAATAATTGCTTATCTTTTAAGTTACTGGTCAATTCTTTAGCTGTCAGTTCAAATATTAAGCATCTTTGATTACTAATTCTTATTGTATTGTTTTGCTGGATAGAGCCTAACTGGTGGCAAACCAAACACAATAGAAAGCTGTTTTCATTAAGAATTCTACTACGTGTTTCTATCTTGCATTGGATAACCGCATGAAGCATACAAGCAGTCTTTTGTCCTTTCTCCTTCTGAGACTGAGACATTTTCTCCTGCTGCTGTAGGACATTCATCAAAATTCATTAATTCATCACATTGGATGCAAAAACTTCAAAAAGAAAAAATACTCATAGAATTCCTTCTTTTTTTTTTTTTGTTCCTTCCCCCCTCCAATTCTTTTTTTTTTTTTTTTTTTTTTTCTTTTTCATTTCTTCCTTTAATCACTATGAATGTCGGAATTATTTTATCTAAAACCTCAGGTTAACACCTTGAAAGAAACTTTGGAATGTTTTTTCTCTCTTTTTTTTTTTTTTTGTCTTTTTTCCCAATTTTTTTTTCTTTTTTTAACATTCTGATAGAAATATCTTGATGATTTTGTCACTGTTGAAAATGAAGAATATTCAACACTTGTTTGAAAATGGTCTTTTTACTATGGCTGGGTGCATCAGTATCTTAAGTAGATATAAAGTCATATCTACCAATAGTATGCACTTCAAGTTTGTTTTTTTGGGGGGGGGTCCTGGAAGCTGTGTACCTGCAAATCAAAAATAAATATGAAAAAAGACTTGCATCCATCTAGTTATTTTTTAGTATCCAAGAATGGTAACACTTTCTGTAGGATATTCCATTTTTGAACTGTGTATAAGGTTTTTCTGTTTGTATTTTGTGACAATGATTTTTGTTAGTACTTGGATCAAGGAACATTCTGGAAATGAGAGAAATAAATGAATGAAGGTCTACAGTAATAAAATATGTCTGTGGTCTGTCTGTGCAAATGTAACCAAGATGAAGGGTTGTGCGATTGATTTCTCTTTATACTTTCATTTCTTCAAGTTGAAACTAAACCTTTTTTAATGTTCAGCTTTGCTTGATGGCTTAACCCATTAACTGTAGATGACTGAAATCCAAGTCTAGTTCTATGGCCCATCTGTGAACCATCAGTCACACAATGGACCCTCCCACTTGAACTTATAAGCAACTTTTTCTGCCCGTTTCTATGTTTCTCTGTCCATAGCTTTAATTGGAAGGATCTATTGTTAACAGAGGAAACAAATTGTTCAGCTTATTTGATGCTACCCTGTATAATCGAAGTTACCGCTGTATTAAGCTGCTCCTGCTGCAGTTAATGGGTTAAGTTAGCTGTCAACATTGCAGATATGTAATACTCACTTTCATTTTATAATTTACGCTGTCACTGTAGTAATATATATTGCTGAAACAAAGCATGTGTATCCCATGAGACAGTTATTTTTGTATATTTTCAATGTTTTTGGTCTTTTGACCTTTGACAAACTTTTAAATGCTTTTGGTAGTTTGTTTTGTTATGTTTTTTTGTTCTGAAAGATATAAAACCTAACCCACAATTCATTTTTATGAATAAAACCAAAATGTTCAGTGAATGTAAAATGTCATATCTTTTACCATGAATTTATTTTGACATCAGTGGTCAGGGCCGTACTTAATACAGTGCAGTTGCACGTAGCCCCAAAATTTTAGGGGCCCACCCCAAAAAATATGTCTTGAAAAAATATTTTTTTATTTTCAATGTTTTAAATTATTTGAGGATCCATTTTGTTACTTTGAGATAGAATATTGATTCATAAAGGACTTCAAGTAAAACATCATAATTTTATGAATATATCATTTTTCTTTTGATGTATATAATTTAAATTTTTTTTTTTTTTTCTCCAAAACGATAGCCAACTACAAAAATAGAAGGCTCTTCAAATGTTATGCACTGGGTTCCATCAATTTTAGAATCTACCCTGCAGGAAGTGATAACTATTGACTTTCTATTCTTCAAGAAAAGTTTCATAAATGCTCTCATTCATTAAGGGATATGGTAGGGCTCATCTGATAAATTTCTGGTCTTGATTCATTCAGGTTGGTGAAACTAAGATCAACTCGTGATACACAAGCAGCCATAATGACATTATTATACACTGTGTATGCCGGTATTTATGAAAAATGGTTTACAAGGGTATTTAGAGGACTACCAATCACTGCAATGCATTCAAATCCATTACTGTCCATATCAAGCTTCAGTTGATGGGCCCCCTAGTCTATAATTCCAGCAAAATGAATGGTGTGATATTTGCAGAAGGTTACAACTAATTTGATTACATTGAGCGATTTGGCTGCTATTTCATGAACAGAACCTTTTATTTGAATTGAATATCCATTTTCACTTTAGGGAGATCACATTCCGGTCAGCTGACGAGACTCAATCAGATTATTCCCAATGAATATCACATGTTCTTTTAACTTTGATCAAATTGTAGAATCTCTCTTTTCTAATAAAAAGATTCCATTTGACATCATTTGTTTATTTCTATAGATTCCTTGTGGAGCATAGGGCCACAACCACTCTGTTGTGGTTTAGTAACACGTAGGTTTTATGGTGTGGAGTCGTTAGTCCCCATGCCCAACCCTCCTCCTTCACCTGGGCTGGGGACTAGCTATTGCATCTGCCTAGCTGTAGGTTTGTTTTTTTCCGTTAGAGTAACCTTCTCTTAGATGAACTGCCTTACTGGGCTAAAGGGCTCTAATTGCCCTTATATTTACCTACAGCTATGGGAACAAGTGAATCGTGCTCTTCTTGAGGGCATTAGTGTGAAGTGAACATGAACAGCCTTAGCCGAAACTGGGAATCGGTCTGACGATTCTGTTCCTGTGCCAGTAACAGTTATGCACTCCTCACCGCCTACATCATTTGTATGTATTTAATGTTTCTTTTGGACCAATGTATTAACAAATACCAACAAGAGATTTTCTGTCAATTTTTGCCATATTGGCTGCTGCATATGTTTGTACTTTTCAGGATATACTGTATTTCCCTGCATTGAGGTCACTTCCAAATTTTGACTTGCAAAATTTTTTGGTGGAAAATTCTCAACATTGAAGTTTCAACACTTTCACTTACTTTACCAAGATGTTTTATGGGTAAATTAGCAACATAAAGATCCTCCTTGTCATTTATAGTCAAGGTCATTCGAGGAGTATGTAAAAACCAGTAATGTTGATATACAACATCTGAATTATAGTGGTCCATTCACTTGTCTACAATAGTATACCAATATGGGAATGAAATTTTGTGATTCCATATATATTTTTTGTTCATCTACTTTTTCATACTAGGTAAAACTTCTACTCTTCATTCAAGAGTTCAGATTACTATCTAACTTAGGCGTATCCCAGGAAGAAGTAATCTATGGAAAAAGTAACTTAAGGGCTTGTAGGATTCAGGGTAAATTTTCAAGACTTATGGTGTGGGTGGCAATAGTATCTTCGACACCGGGAAATACGGTAAGTCACGATTCTATTCTTGGATATTGATCAAAGGTGTATACTTATATATATATATATATATATGACTTACATGTGTAGTTATCCTCATTACTCGGAGATTTCCTTGGAATATTTCAATGACTAATGAAGTTGATAATAGTACTCTATCAGGAAATTGTTCCTGGGATTGATGAGAGTTACTTCATATACTGGACTATAAGATGGATGGTTTACGAGGGTATTTGAAGGACTACCTCTTACTGTAACTTGTGCAAGCTGAGGTTAGTGCCTGTAACGAGCTTTTGTAGATGGTCCCTTAGTTAAAATTCCAGTCCATCGGACACGGTGTAATATTTACATAGTCTGCTTGAGTTTTTCACTTAAATGTCTCGTGTACTGGCATATATGTTATATTTGTTTGATCTGCTATTTTTTAATTTGGTATTTATTACTGATAGTCATCACTCTTGAAAATACCCAACTACTATCTCTGTTTCGTAGTAGTTGTTCCATTTGCATATTTAAAAAAAAAAATACTAACCAATACTAACCACTATTATGGGACAGAGGTAGTAAAAATACTCTTGATATTTCAATGGATTATTCAGAAACTGATATATTGAATGAATGTACACTTGGTGTGCCATTACCATCGGGGAATGTAATTATGCTCATTGGCAAGAAGCATCATTCCAATTATTGATTGAACAATGTTTACTGTCTATCCACTTTTCTACTGCCATATTATTGCATTCACTTTTTGTTTCCTGATTACTTTCAGGTAGAACTTAGATTCCCACTTTTCACCGTCCCTACCTGACTGTCTCGACTATTTATGGTGTTGCTGTTATATTCTCTCTTTGTGTTATTAATTATGACTTCTTTTTTCTGTAACTGATTCCAACTAATATTCGCACTATCAAATCTCTTCTTACTTTTTTTGTTGTCAACACATGGTTTTAGCTGCTCATTTCTTCAGCCCTCCTCAGGTTTGCCCAATTTCTTTGCGTGGAGAAAACAAAAAGAAAGGGTGGCCTCTTCTGTTGAATTATACATCTTATGATGGCTGAAGAATCGATCAGCCAAAACATGTTGACATAGAAAATTGGAAGAACTGGTTCGATTGTCCAAACCGAAGTTGGAATATTAATAACTTTTCTCAAAGTTTTAGACAATACTATAGCTTTGTATCTGTGGAGTGATATCACCTAACTTGATTTGCTCTCCTACTTACACTTGGAGCAATTTGTTTTCAGGAGTGTAGACATCAATTTTCAGCTGACCAGAAACTATCTAAGAATTCATGGATTTTTATTTAACCTTGATTGTCAAGAGCGGATCAAAGAATTAATCCTAAATAATAACAAAAAATGAGTGCAGGTAGCCTAACAGTTAGCAACCCAGAAAGTGGAATCAGCGAATAGAATTCAAACTCCAGCTGACAGTTTGCATTTACTTTGCAGTAATGCCCTTGGGACAGGTATGAATCTATCTTCACTCCTCCCAGCTATGAGTAAATAATAGGGCAGACGCTTGGCTCTTCGGTTGTGATTAGCAACCAGTCTAGGAGACAGACAACTCTGAATTCAAACCGGGAAAGTCCAACCCCTCATCCAGCATCATAAGAGCTAAAGTACGGAACTAGGTTCAATGGGCCTAGCAAACCAGAAGTGGACTATGATGAACTCCAAGTAAAGTAAATGAGGATAAAAATGGACAGATGAAATAACATGATGAACGTCTACGCCAAGTGGGAGAACTTTTGAAAAATTTGCAATGTAATTCCTGCTCAATTAGTTTTTTTAACTTGTTAATTTCTTTAATTAACATGATTTAGAGAAAGATTGCTCAACAATCCCTTTTACTCAGGCACTTAGCTAAAGAACCAGCAAGATCATGAGGTTATATTACAACCCATCTAAATAATGACCTGTTTGTCTGTCTTCTATAGATGGTAGAACTGTTCAATGTAGAGCTACCTAATTTGGTATGGATACTTATTGGACCCAGGGGAAAGTTGTGGGGAGGATGTTTCTTAAATCACAAAATTTGAGGACTTTCCAGGACTATATGTATCCATCTGGTTACTATTTACTTTAATACAATAATATAGCAAAAACTTGATTGTGTATAGCTGTAACAAGTGTCTTAATGACCAAACTGCTTTTTACTCAAGATTAGCTCTTTAAATTTGCTGAGAATTTACTTGACTTTATTGCAGTGATTTTTAAATAGGAGTCACTTGGCTCCTGGGAGAGGAATATATAATAATGATTTAAATTACTAGATGACAATTCGAAATGGAGGTGGGATTGAGGAAACCTGTGATCTCAAGGGGAGAAATGTGACCTGGGATTCTGAGAACCACTGACCAAAAGCCATCTTGGAATTTAATGGTTTTTAATTAAACTTTAACTCTTGAGTGGTTGCTGGTTGATTTCTGTTAAAGTTATTAGAAACCATCAACCAAAATTTCAATTTTTAAGCTAGTCTGGCTGGCTGTATGTATCTATCCCATATACAGGTTGCACCAATGGAGCTAGAGGGTTGAAAATTTAAACACTCACTCCTTATGCCTAGGAAGAGAAAAAAATTGTTTTTGACACTGAAGCACACCAGGTTTTTTGTTGGTGTTGAATTTACAATCCAAGTTTGTAAAGTTGAATGCTTCGTTTGTGCTTGGCAGCAGTATTTTGGGTCTGTTTGTTGTTTTTTTTTTTTTTAAATTCAAAATTTTTTAGTGATCACCACTCAATAGATGAGAGAAGTAATTTATTCATTGATCATCCCCAACACTGCATACTATCAAGAGACAGTCACATGATGGTTTCTATTATGTGGCTGACGTGTCTATCAATATTTGTGAAGAGTGTTTGAATGTCCTCTATAGATGGCCAAGCTGTTTAATGTAGAGCCACCAAATTTGATATGCATACTTATAAGACCCAGGGGAAAGTTTCAACAATTTCCAGGACTATATGCATCTAGCGGTTTTGCATAATTTTATTCTGAAGGATAAAACATTCACAACCTCACCATCCGTTCTAAGGAATCATTTTACTTTCATTATAACCAGCTGCAATCAAAGTTTTGATCTTCAACCTGAAGTAGACAGATACTTCAGCTAGTTAGTAATGTTATTTTGCTTGTTTGTTGTATAAAATTGGGAAATTAAATTCTACACTCCTGAAATCTCTTTATATATCCTCTACGTGTAAGAGTAAGTACAGAATGTGTCTATTTTTTTGTTCTCTTTATCATAGTAAAGAGCAGACTCCCTTTTTTTTCTCTTATGCTTCACAATCTTGAAGTCTTTTTCTTCACAATGCCATTTTTTGGTTCCTGTTGTTATTCCATTTCTGAAGCCCCTAAATATGAAATATTTTAGGGTCTATGAAGCCAGTCTCTGTGGAAACCTCACTGTTCAAATAACCTAAAAGAATTTCTTTTTTTTCTTGAAAACAACTGATAGATTGTTCAAATTTTTCTAAAGAAATTGTGATATATCAATAAAACCCCAGAATGGGGGCAAAAAACTGGTCATAAGCATTATAGCTGGTGCAAATTTCCAGTCACTAAATTCTTTTATTTTCTTATTTGTTCAGAAAATTTATCAATTTCTCAAGTCTACCCTGCCACAAAAATTAAAACTAAAAGTGGTTAACTACTACGAAGCCCACCAGATTAAAAAATAGCTGGGTTTCTTTGGAAGCTGGATAAATGGTCCAATACTGTACGCTGAAAGCTTCTTTTTTTTTTTTTTCATGTTTGAATTAAGGTCTCCATTAACGCTTCTTTATTAGGGAAAGTTGCTACTCAGTTGAACCAATAATTTTCATTGCCATTTAATCATAGATGAAATACTTATCATTTTAGATATTCTCTGTCTCATATTCATCTGGATTTGTAGTTCTCAACCTGGTAAGGCATTTTGTGGTAGTGCGAGAAGAGGGTGACAAACTTTTTTGTTCTATACAACTTTTTATTGGGGGAGGGGGCAGCAGCCAACACATTAAATGGTTTTATTAGTAATTAGGTTTATTTATGATATCTTGGTACAAACATTTAGTCTTTACATCTGATGTATTTTGATATTTTGTTATTTACACATTGTCATATTAACTTTGTTAATTTCAATTTTCTAGCCTTAAGATTAAGGTGTGCTAGAGAGATTTTGAGATCTCAAAGTGGCCCAAGTATTGGAAAAGGTCAAGAACTGCTGATCTAGAATACCTGCAGTTGTGTGGTGGATAGCAAGTTCTTTGTGCAATCTCATGACACTAAATTTTTCTCATCACCACTTGACCTATAAATTTGTCTTCATCCCAAAATCTATATCAGCCAATAAACATCTCTGAGCGTATGACTTTATCTCAAACCCCATCAACCCTCACCCAAACTCCACTTTTTAAGTATCCTTTTCTGTGTAAAAGTTTAATGATGAAAAGAAATAGCTAGGAGTAATGAGCTGTTTTTGCTAGTGAACACTTGATAACTTCTTTTCAAAAGTGTTTGTGGCATTGAGAAAGTGATGCAAACTTATCTTCACTTTCTCTCTCTCTTCCCCCCACCCCCCGAGACTTCTGAAACTTGATACTGTTCATCAAGTTCTTAATGTTCTTAAAAGATGCCATTCTGAAACCAATAACACCCAAAATCTACTCCAATAATGAACTGTGTAATTTTGTAACACCAGACTGAGTTGAGGGTAAAATTGTGCTGAAAAAAATACTCCCTGCATGCACTATCCCTAGATGGTCGGATGTTACTTGTATAATGAACAGGGTAATTTTCTTGGTTTGCTGTTCAAAACACTTGATTCTCTCATTCGGCTAAAAATTTTGCTGATATAAGTACTCCCTTCCCATCCAGGTATGGACTCTTCTACTGAAAAAAAAAATTGCTAGTATCTTTTTTCTTAGAAACTCTTCTCATAGAAGCTCAAATGTATCCATCAATTTTTCCACAAGTAATAACCGGTCCTATAATATTGAGTATTTATGCATGATCAAGTGAACAAGGGACTGATCTCCCAAATAGCAAATAGATGACTGAATGGTGGAGGGCTCACAATGGATTCATGTGTATAGAATTCATTTTGGCACTGGAATATGATTAAACATAAATTTCAGTAAAGTCATTTAAAAAGTCTATCTATTCAGAACTTTTTTTTTTGAATAATTTGGTTTTGTTAATATCATTATTGATGTATTTACTAGCATATTCTATTCTATATTTCATTGTATAGGGTGGTGCAAAAGTCCAAACCGAAACCTCACACCAATCACTAAGTTATTTTTAGATAATGTTCGACTTCGCTATTTACAATAAGTGTATAAATTGATGTCCATCTACTTCTAAACACTTTCTTACTTGACTCACACAAGACCTTCATATATTTGTCAGTTTTAACTTTTTTGAGCAAGATGAGAAAAACAAGTATCTAAATACAGACTGATGTTTCTTTGTGTAAGTCTTTGTGGAACTCATATTCCTAACTTATATCAACTTATCTGCTATGGTATACCAATCTGAAAGAAAAGAAAAAATACAATAGATATATTCCCTAATTAAATTACCTATGATCCAGACTTGTGCACCACCTTATATAAGTGGAAGATGTGATTCATACTGTACCATAAGCAGTGACCTGGTTTATTGCGAGGGACCAGTTTAAAATCTTGCCAAATTATGTCAGTGTTTCTTGCTCGTGATTTTTTTTGAATAGTGCCAACCCAATGGCAATTTTATAATTGCCGTTCTGTTTTATAGAACTTGCTTGTTCTTAACCTCTCTTAGGAAGACCTCTTGTCTGTGTCATCATCAGTGTTCCCTCTAACCTGCGCAGCAGTGCACAAAAATTGATGCCGTGCAGTAAAATTATAAAAATTCTGTTAGTGTCACATAAAGAGTGTTCAATAATAAAACTGTGGCCAAAAAAGCAATCTTCATATCACTCTTTCTCCAAGTAATCTCATTTGATTGCAGGTTTATTAATATATATATATAATTATATTGCATACTAATTGGTGTATGAAGAAAAAGTATTGGATTGAATAATAAAGAATAAAGAAAAATCAATGCACCTAATAAATCTTTCTTTTTTTTCTTTTTTTTTTTTTAAAGTAAAGTTTAGATGAAAAATCAATGATCATCTGGAAATAAAAGATATTATCTGTACAGTCAGTTGTTTACAGGCTTTTTGGTCCCATAAAGGACTTTAAAAAATTAGAGGGAACACTGGTCATCATCCATTATAACTGAGCCGACAGTATGACCATCTGTTGATGGTGAAGGGTTCAAAAAAGAAGTATTTAAACATCTGGTTGTTCCTGCCAACATATTCCATTCATTTTATCATTGTTAATGCTACACAGACTCGTCTCTCCGTACAGAGTGAAAATAAATTATTTCTGCAAAATTGGTGCATAGCCACACCTTGTATTTAATACTTGAAAACTAAGCTCACTTTGTTGTTCTTGCTTATTTTCCGGCCATTGCATTATCCAGGAAGGTAGTATTTAGTTTGGTGCATAAATTCCAAGTCACTGTTTCTCTAGTTGTAATAAACTACTGCCTCTGTCCAATAATAGTTGCAACATTTATATATATATACAAATGTGACAACCATTATTGGACAAAGGTAGTACTTAAGAGGCATTCTGCAGAAAAAAAATGATTATAGATGTGCTAATAATCTGTTCTTTTGTCTTATGTTTATTAATGTCACTTCTCAACCGTCCTAAATGCATTGACATCTTGCCTTATAGACACCTCAAAGTTTAACCCTTTATGTACTAATGTTTTGTGGATTAATTTGAGACCTGTATACCTGGCAGTAGTTGGAAGTACAATTTTTATCTTTCAATAAACCTTAGTTTTTACCTAAACGCAGTGATGGAAATGGGTTTTAGGAACCAGGTGCTGTATTTCACCATGTATTATTTGTAATGTATGAAAAACAACCAAGATGAGGATAGTCCGAATAATAATAGAAATAATGATAATACCTCATCTCAAAAATTCAGAGATATGTATTATTTGCTACCCTAAATAATATACCCCCACTGGAAATTGAGATGTAGGTAAAGCTGTACATCCATTCCCATCCACTTTCTCCACTGCCTAAATTTTTCCTCATTATTCAGTGTTAGTCGTTATATTATGGTCTTCAAATATAAATTTTTAAAAATATAATTCCCAAAAATTCAAATTTTCAAAAATCAGGGCATAAAGGGTTAAAGTAGGAATTGAGTTTGAAATCTTATTCCAATTTTATTGATTTTCCCAAAGAATTCTTATTGTATTTACTCGTGTATAAGTTGCACTTTTTGGTACAAATTTTTAATTCAAGAAATTTTTGGTGCGACTTTCACTCAGTTGGATCTCCAGTATCCAAAGGGTTTCGTCTTGAAGAGTGTTGTGATATCAGAAAAAAAATAGACTTTATATTTACGAAGCACGATTCTGCAACATCGGATGTAAATAATCAGTGTTTAAAATTGAAAAATTATTATCAGTAGAAATTCAATAAAAAAAAAAACATCTGGATGCAACATAGAGTGCGACTTATATACGTGTAAATTTGTTTGGTTTCGGCTTGATAATTTCCTATTTCTTTGTGTGCAATGTTATTTTTTGACCGTGCAATTGTGTCCTCACCTACCTAACAGTATTTTTGCTTCTAGTTTGTCGCTTCTAATTAAGACTCAACTCTTTGCACAGCCAGGTCTCTAAGATTCTGCAACCTCCTCTTTTAAAGAAAAGCTGTCGCCTGCCTCTCTATGTATCTCCCCCCCCCCCCATTCATGAAAAGCTCCCCAAATCAGCAAGGTTGCCATTTGGTATTTTTCAAGGCCAAAATTTAGCAAATTTGGTACTGAACCAAGCTTTGGGGCTCCATAAATAGAGATTTGGTACCAAAAGAAATTTTGAGAAAATAAATAAATAAATAAATAAATGAAACAATCCCTCTCACGAATGATATGTGATACAACCTGAACAAAACATAAAAAGAAAAATCCATTATTATAATCCATTTTTCTTAGTCTAATGATGGATTTTAAGTTATTTGATAATTTTTTGAATTTAAGCCACTTTATTTGGTACCAAAACTATACAAATTTGGCCTTGTGTAGCAAAAGACATTTGGCAATCCTGCCTTTCTCTTAAATAGGTTCCTGACAGACTTAAGAAACTCAATAGCAAACAGAATTCTGCCACTTGAATCTGATGTCTCCAAATTTTTACCTTTTACACTCACTGTAAAACTAGCAGCACAAAACTAGTTTTCAAGAAATCTACTTTTATTTGGACTATTAGTAATTTCTATGTATAAAAGCCCATGTCCATTGCTTTGTAATGCACAGAACATGTCATACTATGTTTTTGGTCGTATCTAAGAGTGTAGACCAAATACACTTTTCATATTTTGTGTACATAACCCCAAAATATGTCGGCATGAAATGGTATAATCTATATGTTGCTCTCATTTAGGTAGAGTCTAAAAACAACAAATTGTAGCGATGATCACAGATTTTTTATCAAATTTTGAAACATACTGCAATAATCTAAATATCTTCTGTGAATTTTAAATTTGGGTTTTCATTGCAAGGAAATAACATGAAGTTAGTTATAAAAAACTAAAAATTAACTTCACATAATTAAAGCAGATTTTACACAGTTTTTATGTCTATTTTTGTCATCCAAAATGAACTTCAATTGCACCATGATCAATGTCTACTGACAGAAAAATTTCAACTCAGTTCCAAGACTAATGTTACTATTAGAGAAACATAGAATTTGATGGATATTGGTTTATGATTATCCAACTTGATTTTGAAAAATATTACCTTTTTACTAAAAATATACTCAAAAATACTTTCTTTTTTTTTTTAACTCAAAGGTCAAGTGGGTTTTGAGTCAGTTTTTCTGAGACATTTATGATGAAAGCCCGCTTAGATTTACAATCATCCCATGGGGCAGCTGAAGTATGGATGACCAAAAATGACTGAACCAGATATCACCCACGTTGGCAAATGTATATTCCCATCATTAAACACCGTCATATGACTGGCAACACTAGTTATTAGTTACTAACTAGATATTTAATTCGAATTATATGGTCTCATACATTTATTTTCTTATTTTAATATCCACAGCACAAATCTTTCTGCACTTATGCAGGTTACTTAACATTAAGATTTTAGGATGATACTTTTAATGAATAATTGTTTCTACTTGAAATCGAGTTTTACTATAAATTTCCATTTTTCTTCTTTTTTTTTTTCCTCTCTCTCTCGCTCTCTTTCACAATGACACAATTCTCTGGGAAAAAAGACCACGAACTTGCCTATGGAAGACATAACCCATACATTCCAAGAGTTGTTCAGACTGGTACTTGGACAATTCATTGTCGGTCAATTTGTGAGGTTAATCAGTTGATAGGACATTTTGTCTCTGGTGCCTGCTATAATATGTCTTTGTCATTTTGAACAATACTCATCGAACAAATGATCTTATCTCAATTTAGCATCTTTGAATACAGGGAGGAGAAACCATCCAGAAAAGAAAATACAAAGATATGAATCAATGTATTAAAAAAAAATGTGATAGAAAAATACAATACGGAGCAAAAAGTTAATTTCTTCAAAGCAGTTGCACAATATCTCACATTAGATATTGAAATATTAAACTCAAGTTTTAGCTTTTTAATCTTGAACATCGTTGGTGATAAGCTGTCCTATTGACCTCATAACAAATTAACCACTGACCAATTTACCGGTGAAGAAAATTGACCAGATGCCATTTGACTATCGATCTCATTCTTTTTCTTTTTACCACTATGTTTTGGCTGGTGGAATTTCCCATATCATCTGAGTTACTAAAAAGTAATGGGTTGGTCTCATCAGTACCATATATACTTTTGTATAAGTCAATCTCTGGTATTGATTTATGATCTGAAAATCATTGATTTGTGGTACTCTGTGTGTATAGGTCAAACCCAGTTTTCGAATGATAATTACTGCATGTAGGTCACAATATGCTTATATTATATGAGAAGCTGCTCAATTTTAAGTTGATGAGCTTATTTATTAAAGATGTTGCATGTCTTTTCATTGATAATTAGTATATATTTTATATGATCCTTATTTGCTGGCAGAAACCATAAAATACCTTTCATTTTTCAAGCCAAGGGTTACTCAGTGTCCTTTCCCCTTATGTTTGAATTTTGATTTTATGAAATTATTACAATTATTTTTGCCTAAAACTTAGGTCTTCAAAACTCTACGTATGCTCGAGGGCATATTATATATTTGCCATCGTTTATTAGAATCTATTAATATAGGTTTCTTAAGTTTTTAAGTCGGTCCGGCTAGGTATGTGTGGTGTGTAAAATAGAATCAGAGGGCTGAAGATTCAAACATTTACTCCTTGATATATCAAAAAAAAAATTTTTGTTTTTTCAAAATTCCCCTCTAAAATAGGCTTTTAGTAGAGGGGGCAATTAGCAATATAAATTTATGCTAAATTAATCCTTAAGTTTGTTTCTGGTATGATTCATGCTTTGTTTTTGAAAATTAAGACTTAGAAGGTGAGAGAAGTAACTTATTCATAGATTACCCTTTTTTCAAATTCTTTTATTGATCACTCCCAACACTGCTGGGTTTGGGGGGGGGTAGTTTGTTTGAATAGTGTGATGGTTAGCATGTCTGCCTCACATGCAGAGGGTCCCGGCTTTGATTCTTGGCATAAGCAAAAGAGTGTTCATAACTCTTTATTAGAACAATGTATATCTATGTATAGAACTATGTATTCAGCAGCAAATTGAGTACACTTTAAGCTGTATAATTAGGAAGGGAGGTATCTCTTTGATAGACTTGCATCCTGCTAAGGGGTGGTCATAAAAACTTTTCGATATAAAGTCCTGGTCCTGACCTGACTTGAGACTTGCAAAAATCATCAAGTTGACGCATGCGATAGAAGCCAGGACTTTGTCACTGGCCGTCATACTCCTTTGGGGGTTGTCTCTCAAGAGACGTGATGCTTTGCCTCACTGGGGACAGGGTGCTCTCCTTCTACATGAATTGTACACCTGAGGAAGGCTTAAAAAATGATCAGTCAATACAAGAATGAGATCAATAGTCAGAACAACTCCTGTAATGATGATGGCTCGTCACAGAATTACAGAAAAACCAAAGACAGTTTATCAAATAATCTGAAAAGCATTGATATGATAAAAGGCATTGCGGAAGGATCCTAGTTATTATGCAACTCTATTTAAAACAAAAATAAAAATTGATTTAATATCAGTTGCTACTGAAACTGAAAAATTCTTCACTTTACCAAACTGAATTTTTTTTTCAACATAACCTGGACACTAGTATTTATGTATTTGTTCTTTTCTTTGTGTTGTTGAATATTCTAAAGAAATGTTTAATTTTTAACCAGAAAACTTTTATTGCAAATGAATTGAGCAGGAATGTGTTTATCTGCGATTATTTTCATGATAATTTTTTTCATTTGTATCTTTCATGGTGTAGTTAGAATTGCTTTTCTATTGTTGCCATGGCTACACCTCTGTGTAGCGAGGGAACATATCATTTAAAGTCATTTTCCATCATGCAATATTTATAAAAAAAAAACTTTAAAAAAATAGGGGAAAAAAGGAAAGTTTGAACTTTTACTTTTTGTCGGTTGGACTTCTTTTTTTTTTTTAAATTTTAATTTTTTTAAATCTGTAATAAATTGTAATTTTCCTTCACTGCAATCTCGGTTATTTTTTTTAAATTGTTATATTTTTTCCTTTCAGGAGTTGAGATTTGTTTTTGCCTCTTTGAAAACATTTTCTTTGTATGATTCAAAAAGTTTTCCAACAAGTCCCCCTTGCTGCTTTTCAGTTTTTTTTTGCACAATATTTTGGCTGATCCATTCTTAGACCTTCCTCACATATACCATCCGAATGATAAGAGGGACTGTACTCTTTTATTTCCTGTAATGTCAAGTAACGATAGTGAACTGAATTTTTTTTTTATTGCAGCAAGGTTTATAACATAGAATGCAGATATGTGGAAGTCATTGTCTTATAAAGAAATGAGTCAAAAACATCTGCATCCTATGTTTTAAGCATTGCTACTATGAAGAAAAAAAACATTCTGTTTGCTATAATCACTTGACATTGCTACAAAAAGAATCGGTTCGCTTTAAATTTGGATAGTATACCTCAAGAAGGCTGTAGAATGGATCTGCCAAAACATTACGTGAACAACAGAAACAAGACAGAGTTTAGTTATTCAAAAATACTCTTTGAATGTTAATGATCTGTCTCAAAATTATAGATGGTATTTCTTGACTGAATTTTGTTTGACAAGGTGTCTTAATGATTGTATGTCGGTTGGTTTCCGATGAATGTCTTCATCTTTGTTGGTTGGTTTATTGCTACATCTTTTGGCCATGTCCTCTCTTGACTTCCATGGAGATTTGTTGTGTTCTAAAATGTTAAGCAAGATTTGACATTCCAGAACACAATAGCCAGGTTGGCAGGAAGGTACACTCAGGGCCAGACTTAAAAGTTGGCAAAAAGGGCGATTGCCCCAGGCTTCCTTAATACAAAAATATGATAGTTGAAAAATTAGTTTCTCTATTAATTACTGATTCAATTGTTTTGAATAAAATTACTGTTTGGAGTATAGGAATACTAAAAAACTGTTTTTTGCTGACATGTATGTAAACATGTACCCAGGTATTTTCAGATATATAACTCGTTTAACCTTCCTATGTATGTATAACTTGTCAGTTCCAATTACATGCAATAAATGGACTTTGTGTAATTTTGTGATTTACCGTGAATTTCAATTTCTGAGAACCCCTGAAAAGCTCCAGGTCCCGAGGTCTAAATCCAGCCCTGGGTACACGGCCAAGACATTGAAAACAAGAAAGATGAACTAATTAGTCCAAAACAACTCACATAGAATGGTTTGTAGAAGCATCTCTTAAAAATTACCTGTTATTAGAAGTTCTAATTGATATTTTTTTTAAAAGTATTTTTAAGAAAAAGAAAAAAATATTTTACAAGTTCATGTGGAAATTTTGCAGTACTAACACTGTGACTCTAACAGTGGTTCTTAGAATCCAAGACCACATTCCTTCCTTGGTGGGTTTCAGCTATTCCTCCCCCATTTTGAATTGTCATCTGGTAATTTTTTCACCAATATACATTCATGCCCTGACTGCAGTTCCTCCTCTGGTAGCTAAGTGCCTCCAGCTTAAGAATCACTATTTTATTAGCTGTGGACATCAGGAAAGACCAATCTATCCCAGGACTTCATGAATAAAATACCAATCTAGTCAGTACAATGTTTATGTCAATGATCTGATCAACTGGACTAATCTTGTACATAAACAATCATAGTCAAAACACCCTTGTCAGATTTTAACAACAAGAATGATGGGAGTAAGACTCTATGTAACTGTCTAGTAATAAATCTTTGTAGAAAAATTGAAAGACCCTTGAAAATCTCTCCTGCTTGGTTTGTGATTTAATTAGAACTGTGTTATCATCATCGATATGTGTCCTTCAGTTGCCAGTTGTTTCAGAAGGGAGAATAAATAAATCTTTGGACACTTGCAAAATTACAAATGTTCATTTAATACGCTTACATCACATGTAATTCAAAGTAAATATATTGATATAAAATTTACAAATACTAAGAAAGAAAAAAGTGTATATTTCCAAACCTTCATGGCAATCCTGAAAGAGGGCTTGGTAGACTGATTCAAAAAGTGGGAGATATCAAGAGGAGTATTTCGAGGGAACTAAGGTGCCATTGCCCTAGGTAGGCTGTTTTTTTATCAATATAAAATTAAATGACTGGATACTTTTCTGGCTGACCTTGTGTGTGTGTATGAATATGTATGTATGTGTGTATATAATTATTTATGTATATATATGTATGTTATGTATATATACATGTGTGCGTTTTATATATATATATATATATATATATATATATATATATATATATATATATATATGATTATGAATTGTGTTATATTATATAGAAACTTATTTGAAATGATCTCTTGTCATTACATGGTTAATGTATCACTTGCCCTAGACAACATAAATAGAATAAACAAAGAAAATGGAGCTGGTGCACTAGGATGAGTGATACATTAACTGTGTAATGACAGAAACTTATTTGAAATGATCTCCTATGTAATATAACACAATTTATAATCATTTTGTTGGATCATATACATGTATTTATCCCTTAATACGTGTATATGTATATCATAAAACTTGAAGCATAGTATTCTGCATAAAGCATTTTTATTAATTGATAAATATAGTTAAATTATAAGATTGCTAACTGGATTATAAAAAGATTTAAAGAACTTCCAATTTTATTATACACTGAATGAAAATCAATTCATATATAGGTACCATACAGGAGAAGAAACTATTAGTTTCATTATTTTTTTTTTTTTTTTTAACTATTATAGGCTTGAAAAAAAAATGGACCCCAAAATTTATTCAATCCATATTAGCCCATTGCCCACCCTTCCACAATATTTAATTGAGATTCAATGTGAACTTTTGGAGATATTGTGTGGATACACCCTAATGAATGCATATAGGTCTTCCATCTTTATCGGCAGGAGTAAATAAGCACTGAAGGATGCTAGTCTTTATAGCACTTGATATTCTTGATTGATAACAAATTCAATGCAGACAAAGCATCGTATGATTTTGATGAGGAAAAGAAATGCATTGCTTGAAAGATAATACATTAACTTGTTATCTAAGTCCTTGGAATTTTTTTCAAAAACCATTCAGTTATTCATCAAATGATTTTCAGCTAACATTAATGCAGCCTGCGGTCACATCATTTATGCTTCTGTGATTTCAATTGAAGTGATACTTCAAAGTTTGTTTGTATTGGATCTTGTCCATCTCTTTTCTTAGCTGCCTCATTATACTTTCTATTCTCCACTATTGGGGAAGAGAAATATATAATTTATATATATATATATGTATATATATCCTACTATGATGCTGTAGTTAGCATGCCACAGACCAATTTGAAAGCCGTGTAGTGTGTTCAAGCTTTATAGATACCCCGTTATTGTAGCATTGTGCAAAGCTAAACTATGCTTAGTAAACAACTTTATGAATATATATATATATATATATATACATATTTGAGTTTTTCAAATGGCAATGGGCAGGCCATGTTCCAAGAATGAAAGACAACCGATGGACAACACATCTCACAACATGGATCCCCAGAGATCACATGTTAACCCAAGGCCGACGGATCACAAGATGGAGAGATGAACGAGACAGATTCAGGAAATACTGACTCCGCAACACCCATGATAGGGAATTGTGGCGAATCCTGGGGAAGGTCTATCCAACGACGGACGTTAAAAGACTGATGATGATGATGATGATGATATACACATTAGTTAATCCCCTTGAAAAAAATTCTGGGATTTATTTAGATTTCTATAAGGTTTTTTTTTTCTTTTTTAGAAAGGCAATTACTGAATTTGTTTCAGTGAAAGAGTGTTTTGATCATTCTATTGCTGGGTAGGAGATACGTTTATTTGCAAAACTGTTACTTCTGAATTGGAGAGATGATACATGGAAATCAAGCTCATCTGTAACAGTGGTCTCTTCCATTGAAAAGTTACCCCTGCACTTCCTTTTGGGACAGACCCTGACCTTACCCCTTCAAGTGAAATGGGGAGGTGCTGCCAGGAGGGATTGATCCACTGGAACTAGATAGCTCTGCTTCGGACCTAGTCTGAAACTTACAAAATCAAACTCTACTATCTCTCCCTCAACTTAATAGAATATCAGTGCTGAATGAAGGTTAAATTATTTCTTGATAGAAAAGCAGATTTTTCTTTAAGAATGTTCAGACCAGAACAGAGGTTGAGCCTGTTGGCATAAGCCTTCAATTTTGAGGGTGCCTACTCCATCTGATACAGGCAAATACTATTGTATTCACTGCTTCTTATTTCAGTACAGTACTCTATTGTCTTTTGAAGAAAATTACTTTGCCATTACCTTTTATTAATGGTTCCAGTACTTTTAATGTATTATGTTACTTATAAGTATATCATGCACTCTACATGTATATGTCCATACATAGATTATATGTATTTAGAACTGTTTATAAGAATACTTAATGTGCAGTTTGAAATAAGGCTTACATTTCTAAATTGCCATGGCCTTTTACCAGCTTTGCATGGGCCTGAGAGTGTTTGTCCAGGTCAGCTTTCTCAACATGACAATCTTGTCGACAGGATTTCCTTCTTTGCAACTGGTTCTAATATTTATCTTTAGATTGTGGATCTTCTATTTGAAGAGAATTCTCTTGTACCTTTATCTATCACCTTTAACTGTATTGTGTTTACAAAACTCCCTGTAGATTTCAGCTGAGAACTACAGTAATGTTTATAAACAGGAAAAAATCAATTGTATAAACACTGTCATTCTAGTTTCCGGACATGTGAATTACAAAGAGAGAACTGCGGACCAAACACTGTGAGTAAAAGAATGTTTACAAGGAAAACCAACAAATTCCAAATTCTGGGTACAATCGGATTCCTGTAGCCCTGCTCGAATGTGGCCTCTCAGGCTTTTAGCTAAGAGTACAGTGTAGTATCTGATCTTTTCAGCTTAATAGCTGATATGTCTCCATTTCAGGAATTATAATATCAAACTGATTGGCACTAATATTGCGGACTAGTCCAGATTTGAATTCGGCTTATATCATTCAGATATGCGATGTAAGTCATACTGAATCAACCTCATTATTCTAACCCCAACCCTTATTTGAATTTTCACCTTAAAATGAATCAAATTACATTATTTGTTATTGAGCTGATAAGAACAGATGCTACCCTTTGTTTTCAGCCAAAAGACGATACAGCCTCCTTTGGGACAAAACCACAGAAATACAGTTATGCCAATTTTGGTTCAGACAATTCAATCATCCTCTTTGCATTTTCAGCTGATCTGTTTTCCAACCCTCTTCAGGTGTATAGTTTGAGGAATGAGGCAGACCATTCTTTCTATAGTAAATTAAAAGAAAGATGATTTATATTTACCAGCAGATTAAGAATTAGTAAGGAGATTATGTACAAAAATTAAAATCTTTTGATCAAAAGAAATGCTTTTTTTCCTCATTGGAGTCATTGATGTACATAGATTTCTATTAGAAATTATCTTAGTTTGGCATAAGGCCATAAGTGTGAAGCACCCAGTGAGGATTGGTCTCAAATCAAATGTAAATGACAAATCTCTGAATGTATTTACAAAATTTACCTTAGTCTAACAAAAAGTCACTTGTGTGGGACATCCAGTGAAAACTGAGCTCACTACAGTAGTAATGGTTTTGTACGTATATTTCTATTAATCAACTATTTTTCCAGAATTTTTCTGTCGACTACTTCAAAGTAGGTATTTGCCAATTTTAGTTGCAGCCAAAGGATAGAAGATAAAGAATTGGAAAATGTGTTCTGGGAAACTATCCAAAGTGGAATTTCTGAAAGCAAATTAAGGAATTCTTTCTATTCAGAGGCTGTCAACTAAAACTGTCAACTTAAATTCCTTCAGTTTTTAAGCTGGTCTAGCTGGCTGGCTATGCATGTATCATGTATACAGGAGCACCAATGGAGCTAGAGGGTAAAAAAATTTAACAGATACTCTTAGTGTCCAAAAAAGAGTTCTTTTTTGTTTTTTGTAAAATAGATAGGTGTATAGTGGGAGTTTCAACTTTATGCTAAATTGATCCCTCAAATTGCGTCCAGCAACAGTCACACTAATTTTTTGAAAATTCAGACTTTTCTAATGATCATTGCTTAACAAAAGGCAAGAGAAGTAACTTATTCATTGATCACCCCTTTTTCTAAATTTTTGATTGATTTCTATTGAGTGACTAACCAGACCTCTTTATCAATATTTCAAAACAATAATAACCCTTTCAACCATTCAAAATTGAATAATAAGAAATCTTAATTAAATTTCCCCACCTTGTTGGACAGACAGACAAACATAGGTTAATACATATTCCTCTTCCAACTCTGTTGGCAAAGGTAACTAGATTTCTTTTCTTTCAGTGCCAATGCAAACTATTGATTCGAGTCTTGATCCTGGTTCTGGAATTCATTCAAATACTGAATGTGTCTACAGATAAACTAACAGAAAAAAGAATGTGGCTGGTCATTTTATTTACCAAGTTTTGCTTAGTAAGATAGATAATACTCAGGTAACACTTGACTCCATTTTTGCAAAAAACTGAATATCAATTCATATAGCTACTGAATCTGATTGAAATTCAATGAAAACTTTTGGAGATAATGTGCAGAAAATCAGATAGACAAACAGACGGACATGAATGAATACGTATACCTCTTCCCACACAAGTGATGTATCCCAACTTGAAGCCTGCTGAAGTTTAACAGATCATCCTGATCCTTGAAAGTGAAGACAAAGCCAATAACAAAAACATTGGTATATCTCTGAATTTTTGAGATGAGATATTATTATAATTTCTATTATGGACACGTAGCATAGTGGTTACAGAATCAGACAAAATTACTGTAAGTAATCTGATGGTTCTAGGTTCAATCCCAGTGTGAGACAATAATAATACTACTAATGCTAAGAGGGGAAGTGCGGTCAATATACCCTCGTCAGTTAAATAAAGGGTTTGGTTCGTTACTTCCCCACACCTACCAGATGAAGACCGTAGAGTACAACGGCCAAAACGTATGAAAAACAACCAAGATGAGGATAGTCCCAATAATAATAGAAATAAAAACATTGGTTTTCATCATTAATACATTTTTATCATACACCAGGGGATGGAGCTGACATTGTTCTTATTGTTATGGTAGAAAAACAATCCTCACCTAATTTAGAGGAGTAAACTGCCTTTCCTATCATGTCAAATCGAAGCAATATATGAAATCTCTGACCATGATTTGAAAACATAACCGAGTGATCAATTGGCGGTTCTCCAAATGAATCAAATTTACTTATGTATTATATGAGTGACCATTTAGGATAAGTGCCCATGTGCCACCTCTTACGAAGATGCATTTTTGTTGGATAACTTTATTTCAATCCTTCCCCCATCATTTGCAATAGTCAGTTATCACACTAGAAATGGGTTTTATAGTTGTGCAAAAAAAAGGACTCAAGTACATCATGTCACAGGGCAGACAGTCTCATAAACTATTGTAGTAGCCCTATATTCCATTCAGTCACTGAGACACGAGGAGCGGTGTGATTGGCTGGTAACCAGCGTTTTGACTAAATAGTACATTAGTACATCAGAATCATGAAGTACATTGCTCGATCTTCAAAAGGAAAAAATGACGCTCTCAAAATTACAAAAATATCACACGCCAAAGTTTTTCAAACTCTAAAAATAATTTTCTCATCTTTTAAAACTAGCTCTGTGGGCACTCGTCATGTGTGGCCATTCATATGCAATGCAATAGTTGTTGTAATCATCTGCATCTGGAATAGAAACGGAAGTGGAGTTTGACCCTGCAGCAGCCAGGCTTGTCATTCAATCATCGAAACTTGTATAAATTAATGTCTGTCAATCTGAGAAAACTTTAGTAGATAAGTATTCGTGGAATACAGCGTGAAAATGGCAATGTTTAGTCCATCAAACTATTTAAGATATTGAGGATGAAGGTAGATCTATATATGATATACTGACAGTTAATCAATATTTGATTAACAATCATGATCGATTTTGTTGGTGTAATGTTTATACACGTCATTCAGAGAACATTAATTTTTGTTAATCAAATATTAATTACTGACAGGCATGTTTTCAGAATTACCATCATCTTTTATACATTATTGTTATTTATATTTTGAGAACTCATGCAAAGGTTTAGAATATTTGGGCACCTCTCCAATCTATGAGTGAATATGAAAATTTGCTTTTTCTCTCATTTACACAAACACATACATGTCACCTCTGTAATATATCTTCCCTGTTGGGAGTCCAGTGAAATGGACTTTTACAGGGTGAATGTGGGCATTTGTTCACATTTCTAAACGTATTTGTTCACATATATATATATGTGTATATATATATATATATATATATATATATATATATATATATATATATATATATACATGAAATGCGATAGCATTGAAATACACTATTGAGAACTTTTTCCTAAGTTTTTGTTTTTTTCATAGAATTTGTCAGAGCAAACATCTTAAAACTCTGCTTTTATTATAAACAGTTATTAATCACTCTTCCTTGAGATTTTTAATAAAATCAAAAACTATAATTGATTATTTCCTGTGATACACATCCCCCCGATCTAACAGTTTTTTATTTCATATATATATATATATATATATATATATATATATATATATATATATATATATTAGTTCATATACAAAATGGTTACTTATATATTACATATATATTACCTCAGATATATAACACTTATTTCATATATATATATATATATGTATGTATATTAATTTATATAATGGAGTAATACTACACAAACGTATTTATGTTTCTGTCCTGTTTGGGCTTTTTAAGGTGAATCATTTGCCTGAAGAAGCCCAAACAGAGCAGAAACATAAACGTGTTTGTGTAGTGAATCCTTACTCCATTATCTTTTAAGCTCTACTCTACATCAACTTGAAATCAACTTGATGTTTAGTGTCAAATGTATTGAGCACTCTTTGAAATGAACCCATCATACATCAGATATTGTATTATATTATACTGCATTCCTGATTTGTGTCGTGTATTGTTTTATGTATGTATATATATATATATATATGTATATATATATATATATATATTATATTAGTTTAGAATACTTTGCAGTTTTATGAACTAAAGATCTTCCTGCGGAAATTCTAAATCAATTTATTTCTTTTTTTATGGCTGCTAACGAAAGGTATTCCAGGGGCCACTGTCTTTTACACAGATATTAACCCTGGTGAGGATTAGAGTAAAACGGCCGAAATGTTGTATGAAAAACAACCAAGATGAGAATAGTCTGAATGATAATAGAAATAATATTTCCACTTGTTGGTTCTGTGTTTTCCTCCTATTGAAAGTGATTGATGCAGATTGTTGCGGTTAATCTTGTAGTCTAGTTTCATTTTAGAGCATTATGACAACAGAATGCGGCCCCCTGAGTGGATTATTTGCAAAACAAAATTCAGCACTAAATAGTGAAAAAGTCTGAACAGACAGAGTCTAAAATAATTGTGAGAAAATAAAAACTCAGTGAAGATAATTCCAAAAATTGTTGAATAATGCCAATTGGCAATTTTTCTGAATTATGGATATGGAGAGATCACAGGAAACCACAATATATTAGAGAAAAAACAAGAGTTTGAGGCATCATAGAATCCATTAGAAAACTTGAATGGCAATGAGTTAATCATGCTGCAAGAATGTCAGACAATCGATGGACATCATGACTCACAACCTGGATCCCTAGAGATCATATGCATAACTGAGGCTGAAAGAATACAAGATTGAGAGACAAACTAGACAAATTCAGAAAGTATTGGCTCCACAATGCCATGGTAAAGAAGTCTGGCAAATCGTGAGAAAGGTCTCTGCCCTACAACAGAGGTTAAAAGACTGATGATAATAATTGTAAATTATCATAAATCCTCTAAAAAATCTTATTTTTATTCCTCTGCAGCAAATCGAACGAATCAGCTTTATTTCATGCCATTCACCCATTTGATCTAATTTTCTCAACATTCCATCCACTTGTGTCTGTCCAATTGAGTCTTTAAAAACATAGCTCACCACACTTTTCTATCAAACATTCACTCTAATTAATAAATGCAGTGTGATTGATGATTCAACTCAATATTGTTTGCTGATAATATCCTCTTCTGGGTTATATAGAGCCATAAAGTAACACTGTTCAGTAACTTTTTCTGATATTCCTATATTATAGGACATTGTACAATTCAATTAGTAGGATATTAGCCCATCTCCTTACTAATCAAAGATTACTAACTAAGATACCTGGCATTAAACAGGAGAAATATAACCAAATAGGAAAAATTTGGTCTTTGTGTTGTGTAAGAAGAAATATATCAATGAAAAACAATTATTTACTCTATGTGTGCATGGAAAAGTAGCTGTAATGGAAGAAGTTTTCTGATGCATAAAAAACAACAAATGATGTCGTTGCTTAGTTTGATAATGTATGTGTTTCTCCCATAAGTGCCAGGATCTAGCCTGAGAACCAATATAGAGCTGTCCATGGGAAAAGTATGGAGAATTCAGGTTAAGGCCAGCAATCTTGAGAGATTGCCTTAGTGTCTAATTAAAATTTTCAGAAATGACCTCCATCATCGACATCACATTGCCTTTAATTTTCGCCATGTATAGATTTACCCCTACGCAAAACATCTTCATCGTAAGGGCAATAATGTGGCTACTAACTTGGAAAATTAGCTAGATTTGATGACTTCAAATGAATGCATTGCAAAATAATATTTTAAGTACTTAGGCGATGAGAAAATCTATCTTAAAATTGGCTCAAAATAACCTCAGGTGACCTCAAATGACTTCTTAGGTCAATATCACATCTGACCTTTGCCAAGAAAAGATTTACCCCTTAGCCAAATTTCAGTTACACCGGTGTGAAATCATCACCAAAAATTTGGAAAATTGAGTAAAAATTGAATTCTGGTGACCTTCAACAATCTTCAAGGTCAACCTCACCTAGCCTGTTACCTTCGTTGTGAGAAAATGTAACCATATACATAATACAGCATCCTTGGTGCAACATTGTGGCCCTCAAAATGATATATGGTGACTTTGAATGACCTCAGAGGTCACCCACACATAGCCTATCTTTTAAGTTGTCTACATGCTGAATGTTGGGTTGATAAGCCATGTAGTTTTTACAGAGAAGAGCCACAAATAAACAAACAAAAATTTCTAATATTAGTTCAGATACATCCTATAAGATAATAATATTTATAAACACAATAACTGAACAAATAGCAAATGTTGTCATTGTGGAGACCAAAAAGAAAGTGGATCACATAAATGTTACAAATAAGCTCAAGAGTTGAAAAATAGTAATGACTTGGTAGGTTTGGTGAGTCACTGGGAATTGTGCAAATGACTTGGATTTGACCATAAAGACATTTGGTGTAAGCACAAAGCAGAATCTCTGGTGAACAGAAAAAGCAAAATCTTCAAGATTTTGAAAATCACTTGGGTGTAACCTATCCAGGCAATGAAGCCTGACATTATTATTGCAAACAAAGAGATCTGTCAGATATCAAAGTTCCAGCAGGTCACTAAGTGAAATTGAAAGAGAGTAAAAACGGAATATGAAGATAACTATTTCTATTAATATTCAGAACATCCTCATCTTGGTTGTTTTTCACACAACGTTTCGGCTGTTGTACTCTACGGCCTTCATCAAGTATCTTTGTAACAAACCGAACCCTTTATTTAACCTTAAATAAAGGGTTTGGTTCATTACTTCCCCACACCTACCAGATGATACCTGATGAAGGCCATAGAGTACAACAGCCGAAACGTTGTATGAAAAACAACCAAAATGAGGATAGTCCGAATATTAATAGAAATAATAATAATACCTCATCTCATAATTCAGAGATATGAAGATAACTATTAGTAATTTTTGACTGGTGATTCTTTCATAAGAAATTGTCAAACTGGGTTTCTCAAGTTTTCAAGCTGATCTGACTGGTTATGTATGTATTTCACATACTAGTCAAACCAATGGAGCTAAAGGGCTGAAAATTTAAACATTCATTCCTTATTATGTCTGGAAACTTTTTTTTGAAAATTACTCGCCAAAAAAGTTTTGTAGTGGAGGGGTTCGATTTGCAGGGTAAATTCATGCCAAATTGGTCCTTTGATTTGTATCTTGAAAGTTCAGACTTTTTTTAGTGATCACAGCTCAACAAAAGGTAGGGAGAAGTAATTCATTCATTGATCACCCCTTTTTCTAATTTTTTAATTGATCACCCCGAACCCTCATCCCTTTTGCCTTGGGAAGCCTGTCTTCATATGACAACCTCTCTACCAGTTGAGCTAGTAGAGCCTGACAATTGGCAAAAGAAAAACAAACCATTTGAGCTTACTCTTTATTCTTCCCCTTATCACTGGCAACTATTTTAGATGTTATTGCATTCTTTACATACACAAGTAGTATCAGCAGGAATATTATCTTAAATTTTTATCTGCTGAATTATTATCATTCTTTATTTCCTATCCATGCTTTTTACCATAGACTGACTGACTGTGTTGCGATAAGAAGCAATTAAAATATGAAAGAAATACAACAAAAATTAATAATGGTTGACAATGCTTCATCTAAAAAAATTCATGATGATGGAGGTAACTATCAGATGATGTAATTTTGGTGTCTTCAACCTAATGTCTGCTCTTTCATGATCAAAGCCTCCCAAGTAGAGCTGAATTTTATGCTAGGCCTACTGAGGAGGTTATCAGAGCCTAGCATGTAGGCTGGTTCCTGACTTCATTATCCCCATGGACTATAGCTTTTCAATATTCCTCAAGCCTCAACTTTAGGTCCCTACATCACTTCAGAAATCGATAAGTACTAATTAAGAATTGAAACTATCCAGACAATAGCATTACTAAAATCAGCAAGGAGATTCCTGGAATATTAAAGGAAACTCTCAGTACAATAAGAACCACTACCACCACAACTGCTACTTCTACTAACTGCAGACCTGCCAACCCCAAAGTGCAAAAATCTTAATATTTTTACAGAAAAATCTGGAGATTCAACCAAAAATCTGGACATTTTGGGATGATGCTATAAAACACATGATTCAATTCTTCCATAAATATCAATTTATCATCTGGTTGCCATTTGCCGACTCCTAGAATCTTGATTTTCTGGCTAAAATGTTTGATAAAGTGCCATCTATGGTCGTTGATGACTGACTGTCAGTTTTATTTTTGTGGACAATACGAAACTGTCTCTTCTTCTGCGGGATCAAAATTACCTCTGCTACTTTACACGGATTACACAACAAACTGATCAAAAGTTGTTCAAATTGTTTAATAGTTGTTTTTGAAAGTTCACAACAAAAATGTTAAAAACTATATGAAATGGACACCAGATCATGAGATCTTAAGAACAGAGTGAAAATCATGTGACCCACAACTAAATCATGCTAGTTGGCCGGTCTGTAACAGCCAGCACCACTACTACTACTACTACTACTAACAAGTACTATTACGACTATTAACAACCACTCCTAAAACTAATACTACTTCTGAAATGCGCAGAATATTTTGTGTCATAGTTGTACTTTATCCCAGCATCTGACTTTCTAGATTATATACTCTATGAAATGATATTTCCCCTCATGGAGAATCTCCTATTTATCAATTTCTGCTATTCTAAACTGCATTTTGAGACAAAATAATGAAACCAGTAACCAGTGGCGAAATACTGGCATGGAAATAGGTATCAACATTTCTTTGCAGCTATGATTTCTTACTCTGCATGTAAACCTTCTTCATAGAATTCCATTTTTCCTATAACTGATCCCACCACCTCAACTGATTTGATTTTCTTCCTCCCAATTCACCTCCAAATCCATAAACCATACATGATCCTTCCCAAAATTATAGAATTTGTTAACATTCAAAATATTTTGCAGATGACTGAATTCCTTCTTTTGTTGTTAACCCATTTCAGACAATTCATTTTACAGTTTCCTTCAGGTGTACTCTCCAAATATAAAGGTGGTAAATAGAAAAGTTTTCTCTTCAGTTGAAGCAATGTAGGATTCAGGTGTTTTCCTTTCCTTGTTGGGCCAGGATTTCTATGCCTTGTCCCTATTGAGTAGCAGAAGCCACATTGAGATGAGCTCTACTTTTACACTCAGCTAACATGTTGATGTATGATGCCTCTTTGATTTTCTAATGTTTTTGGTCTCTGACCTTTCCAGTCAATGATTCAATGAGATCCCTTGTGTTTAATCTGGTAGTTTCATACTTAGGAGTGAATTTCATAAAACCATAATTTTATGATACACGTACACTTTATTTCCTTTATTCTTAACATTTTCGCCATCTTGCGGTAGTGTTATGAATGAGATTATAATTTTGGATGCCGGAATTGTGGGGGTGCAATGTACCTCGGAAACCCTAAAAAATTTAAAAAGATAATGTAAAAAAACCTCAAAATTAATCTTCTATGCAGAGAGGGATGTTTTATAAGAATGCCTCACCATCAGATAGCAGAGGAAACCTGTATTTAGATGACATATTGTCAGTATCTAATTTTTTTCATTCATTCATTTATGACAAGTATTACTCCATCTTACCATTGCAGCTTCTTATTACAACCCTCCAGGTCAATAAATTTCTTGAATGCTTGGTTGCAGACTCAGAAAATCAAAAAGTAGCTTGAAATTTGAACTTGCATCCCACACCCAGAGAAAACATCTTTCAGGGACATTACCTTAACCACGTCAGCTACAGAAGCCTCCATAATTGAGCTGAGGGGAATCTGTGGTCATTTTCTAACTCACTCTTTTCTGGTTATCTACGCCATCTTCATTTTGCTACCTAGCAGTATTTTTTTCTTAAATCTTTGAATGAAGCATTTTTAGTACTGTTTAGTATTATAAGTAAACTGCCATTATTCCAGCACCCTTGGTTTCAGAATTGTGTTGAATTATCTATTTTGCTGGACCAACAGAGGTCACATAATATTAATTTAAAAATACACCCTGGATACACTTCTCGTATCTCATATTCGGCCATTATCCAATATGGATGACTTGTTAAAATTGCCAAACAGGAATGAAACACTTGAAATATTTAGGTGTGGTTATCAATTAATAGATATATGTAAGTCTTCTGGAAATACCCTCCCCAGTAACCATCAAATGGCTTTTGCTATTTAACATTTTGGATCCTACATACAGTCCGTCATTCAGTTTGTGTGCCGATCGTATTTAGCAAATGGGTTTTTACCGGATGGGATTACAAACCATATTACCCCCAAACACTTAACAGGGGCAAGAGTGAATTCCACTCTCTGTTTAGAATTCTGAGTTGTCTTTGTCCAAGACTGTTTCCCAACCCAGGCCACAGAGCCCAGTCTTCCCTGTTATTTTACCCATAGCAGATAGAGAAAAGATGGGTCCATTCCTTCCCTAAAGACATTAATACAAAAATGAACCCAAATAATCTGGGCTAGAATCGGAACTCCAACAGTTCTATTTTGCATTCTGGGAACCATTACGCTACTCTAAACTTCTGCTATTTAATTTGTCAGGAAGCAAAGAAAAAATGACTCGAGTAAGCTTCTTTCTTGAACATTTCATTTTATCATAATAATCCCAAGAAAATATTTCCAATGTCTGAATCAAAGCAGTCATCATCGATGTCTTGATAAGTATTTTTTCGGACACAAACACCTGTTCATTCCACAATCAGAGCTTTAGAAAATCAATTATCACCTTCTGTCTCCAATGTCATCCTGAAATATCTTGAATTGTTCAAATTTGAATGAAGCATTGTCATTATTAATCCTTTGACTAGTTTTTCTTTCATCTCATTTCTGTTTCTTTTATCTCAATGTTATGTTTAATAGCATATTCGATCCAATTTCTCCTTACTTGGGGAAGGGAGCTCTATGACTCTTTGATGGGACTGGCAAGCCAGATGTGGTTTGGGATAGATCGTTTGTGTAAAATGAAGGAGAGTGGAAGAGGAAGGAAGGAAGTATTGAGACCACAGTCTCCACTTGACACCTGGAATATAAGTGGAAGATAACATTTCTTTGTAATAAAATATATTCTATAACCATCAAGTGAGCAGTATGGATTGGAATTGAAATAGCTTCCAATGAGATTTGTTTTGCACCCCCTTCGCTGCCAGTCTGACCGGAATAGTACCTTAAGCTGCAAAAGCCATCATTCAAATTTAGTCATGAATTCACATTTATTATCCACTTAACTCCACGCCATATTGTTTGTTTACACCTAATAGTAGTAGTAGATTATGGTGTCTGAATAACAAACCATACGGTGTGGAATAAGAATCAGAAAATGAAGAATGTAGCTACATGAATAAATTTGAATTGTGTCGCTTGATTAGTTAGTTTCCTAGTCTATAGTAATCATCATCAACATGTTTGTCCTTCATTGATAATGATGACTATAGCATCAGTTCTGAATGGTGCTGCATCTGCTGAGCAACACAGGTTCTGAAGTCATGATTTGAACCTCTGCAAAGTATAAACAAATAACAAACATAAGATGAAAGAAAAACTAGTAAAAAAATTAGTAATAATGAAAATGGTTAATCTAAGAAATTCAAACAATTTAAGATTACTGCATTTACTAGAACAAGGTTTAAACAAGTGACAAAAATAAGAAAGAAAAATTAGTAAATAATTAACAATTATGAAAAGGATTCATCCAAGGAATTCAGACAAATCAAAACAATTGTATTTATCATAACAAGGTTTAAACAAGTGACAAAAATAAGAAAAGAGAAGAATTAATCAAAACGTAATTTTAGAAATCTTATAGTTTGTATCATTATCTTACAAGGGCAATGTCTGTCCAAAGGGACATGTTTGGAAGGTGACTTTAGGGTGTGTGGAATTGCATGCCATAATTTTGAAGTAAAATAATTTTCTGATTGTATGAAACTACAGCTTCAGAGTATTTTAGTGACTGCTCTTCAGTGCTGCCAATTCAAATGTTATACACCCGAATTGAGATAATTCTAAAGAGTGGAAGTCAAGGGAGGTTATCTATAGAACTAAGTAGGAAGATCTATAATCTCTGATATAATCTTTGTATAAGATTTCTCAAGAACCACTCATCCAAACAACTTCAAACTCGACCTTGTTCAGCCTTGTATGCTGACTATTCATACAATGCCTAGTTGTTGAGCAATCAGAGCATGCTCACACACTCACACGCATGCGTGCAGTATGCAGCAACAAGTGAAACTACCTTGAGTTATTTGGAAAATGAAATATTATTTTCTTGATAAACAGGACACTCCCATATTATTTCTAATGACTGACTCTATATGTTATTTGATATGGACTGGCCTGTTGTTGAGATAGGTATATACAAGATTTGTCTAGGGAGTATCCAACCATTCAACAACAACAAAAAATTACCTACCTATAGCAATGGCACCTAATTCCTCTTCAAAATACTCCCCTAGTGACCTCAAACATCTATCCTAGCATTCATTCCACTTTTCAAAATAGTCTGCAAAGTCCTCTTTTGATATTGGCATCAGCTGCCTCATCTCATACTCCTTAATCTCGTCCACGGTCTGAAATGTCTTTTGGGAAAGTCAGAAGTCACAGCAGACCAAATCTGGTCTGTTGGTGGGCTGATAGTTTGGTTTGAATAAAACATATAAAACCAGCCACATACAATGATTAAGACAACTTACCCAACAACTTTTAGACAAGAATCACTTATATTAAGTTTAAACATTTCTAATGCTTTTAAAAAGTAAAAAATCAACTATAACATTTTCTCTTCCTCTGTTTGTAAGAGATTACTCTCCCAATTAAAGGTAACAATTTTGTTGATAATTGTCTGCTACCTATCATTTGAAACAATGAACTCTCCAACTCAAGTGAGTTCAGTTACTTTTTTTTAATAAAACCCCAGATGAAATTGATAAGATGTGAACATTTATTTACAGTATAAACAGCTTTAAAGAAGTGAATTATTGAGTTTTAAAGTAAGTTAGAGAATGTGAAGAAACTGCTCAAACTCTATAGAAACATGGGTAGATATTTTTACAGCCTCTAGAATATATATATATATATATATATATATATATATATATATATATATATATATATATATATATATATACATATATGAAATAATTGATTATTGTGTCATCCACAGATGACTTTTTCGTTGAATTACAACTTTCGGGTGTGGCTATAGACTATCCAACATCCAGTACCACGAGGTAGGATCAAAACCTTCACTTCAGATTCAGAGGCAGACTTTTCACCCCAGCCCTATGTGGAACTATATATATATATATATATATATATATATATATATATATATACTGAGATATATAACTATTTCTATTAAAAATCATATCATAAGAATTTAAATACATCCATGAATTCTTTCACATTTATGCGGTAATATTGCTTAAAATGAAAAAATTCTTGCATAAGATATACAATGTGAAAGATCAATATTTAATATTGTTACAGATATTTATTTGTGATACTGCATCTAAGAAGTGATATCCTTAATACCATCCCAAAGAGACAAATAAATATTATGGTATATTGTAGCATGATTATAAAGTGACTCTTGAATGTATATATATATATATATATATATATATATATATATATATATAGACTTGGGAGTAATGGCAAATATACATTCTCCTTGCTTGAGAACATCTTCAGTGATTAATAGGATTTAGGTTGTGTAAATGTTGGGGGCGAGTGGTAATCATATTGATTGACGGCTCTCTCTCTCCACTGACAGTAAGATATAACATAGATGTGGAGGAAGACAGAGATCTTTCCTTGCGTTGTTGGCATCTTCTGATCATAGAATATATTTAGCGGCATTAGTCAGTCAGTGCAAACAGCAGGTGGGTAACCGCCCAATCTGTTCAGCAAAATACCTGGGCATTTTTTTTACTGCCACTCTTTGCTGATTATTTTCTTGTCTTAAAAATTTTTTGGGAAAAGCTTATCCAGAAATTAATAACCAAATTTTAACATGTGTATGTGTGTATGTGCAAGCATGTGTGCGTGTGTGTAGAAAATAACAGGTTGGAAAGTAAGTGATGGAATAATCAGTTACAGATTTTGGATTGTTTTTATAGCATTTATACTGAGAGATTCCGATAAAGGAAATATTCACTAAACTATGTGCTGAAAAGATGAGGAATAAATTTTTTTCTCAAGTTATTGACTGGTTTTAGTAGAAGAGTCCATTGTTTCAAATAGTGAGTAAGAGATATATCTCTATCAGCAAACAATTTGCCTTTAATCGGAAGAGTCTATTGTTACAGATGAATACATTTAACCCAGAGAAGAATTATACTTGTAGGTCACTTGCATGACATCATCAGAATGTACAAATAGGGAGTTTAAAAGCTGTGTTCAAAAATTGGAAACACGAGTAACATTCACAGTTTTCCCTGATCTTGATAATGGCCAGAAATTAGGTTGAATGCACCAGATTCCAACTGTCTAGACATCATTTACACTTGTTGAATACAGATGTGTGTTCTCTTGTATGTAAATAAGAGAAGTTGACTAGAAAAAATAAATAAACATTTTTGTCTATCATCTTTAATCAAACCTGTATGAATAGACCTCTGCCTAATGACGCACACACCCAAATGCATATATATATATATATATATATATATATATATATATATATATATTATATGAATATAAATTGCATTATATTATTTTGATAATCTATTTGAAATGATCTTCTGTTATTACACGTTGAATGTATTGTTTGGCCGAGACAACATGAACAGAATAAATACATTGTCTTGGCAAAATGATACATTCATCATGTAATAACACGAGATCCAGAGTTTCAACATAATATAACACAATTTATGATCATTCTGTCGGATCATATATCTATTTCATAATAATATATACAGGAATAGAGCACTCTGGTGGATGAGGGATTTCTGTGTAAACAAATATATTGCTTAAATTCAGCCTTACTGACTGTCCAGTTCCATAGTCCAGAGGTAGGATATTGGCCTGTGGGTCTGAAGTGAAGGTTTCAATTCTGCCTCACGGTACTTGATGGGATAATGGTAAGTCTATAGCCACACATTGATACAGCTGTCTGTGGATGACACAATAATATATATATATAGGGAGAGAGAGAATGAGAGAGGACAACATATATATATATGTGTGTGTGTAAGTAGTTCTCTCTAGTCTTCTGTAAATAATTGAATATTATTATTTTGATTTAATTCATCCTTTATTTAATAAATTTCAACTACACTACATTTGTGTGCTATGGAGAATCTGCAAAACTGCCTAATTGGTGAGGTTTCAACTTTTTTTACAAAAAACAATTAGATAAATTGTTTAAATTTGGTAAAAAGTTTATTTAATCAAAACAAGGATAAAAACAAATATTTTTTATGATCAAAAGTATATGTAATCATATTTTTGCAAAAAATAAGTAAATTTTGCCATTTCGGCATAACACACACACACACACACACACACTATATATATATATTTATATATATATATATATTATTTTGTCATCCACAGACAGCTGTTTCATTGTATTACAACTCTTCAGTGTGGTTACAGACTATTCATTATCTCATCCAGTGCCATGAGGTAGGATCGAAACCTTCGCTTCAGACCCAGATGCTGGCATCTTACCTCTGCGCCATACAGAACTAGATGTTTCGTAAGGTTGAATTTAAGCGATATATTTATTCACACATATATTCCCCATCCACCAGAATGCTCTATTCTGAAGTTGGGAGAGAATTACATATATATATATATATATATATATACATATATATATATATATATATACATAGCTTATAAGTTAGCTTGCTTTGCCTAGTAAGATAGTTATGGGAGAGTGGCTAATTTTCTTCTTCATTATGACAACCAATGACAAAACATTTAGTTGAAATATCTGTTGAGAGGGCAGGGCACAGTGAAAATGAATTCATACCTTTCTCACAAAATGAACACAAACAACCTGGGATAAATTCAAACTCAATTCTTTGATTCCATTTTCCAAGCTCTTAACCATCACAACATTTTCCACCATATCCCTACTATATATATATATATATATATATAAATAGTAGGTTGTGGATTCGCTACACAAACTAGCTCATGTTTCAGCCCTCTCTGGGCCTCTTCAGAGGAATGATTGTCTTTGTTTTTTAGGGTCTATTTATTGGGAATTTGGTGAGAATGTTGTGAGTGTGGTATTGGATGGTGTGGGATTATTCTTTTTGTCAAAGGGGTTTGAACTCCATATAGGGGTCATTCCTGCAAGGATGCTTAGTAGTGGTCTGGGAGTAATTTCCATCTTGACCTAGGTATCTTAGCATTGGGTTTTATTACCCCTGTTGGTGCCTTTTGTAGCTGTGGATAGTATTAATCTTGATGTTTAATTTATAATATGTTTGGGTATGTTTGAAGGTAAAAGATGGTGATGGGAAGTTTTGGGAATGATGGACATGGGGACGAATTGTCTACTTTACTTTATGATTTATTGGTGTTGTTTCATGTTGATTAAAAGAAACTTAGTGCTTGCACTGTATTATGGTCTCATTCTTTCTATTCAGTAGATGTTCTTTGGGGGTTTTTGTGATTCTTGTAAAATTTAGAATTTCAAATTTTTCATTATAGAGATTATATTATGTTATACTGCTAGCCTGATTTGTACCACATATACTGTGTACATATGTATATATATATATATATATATATATATATATATATATATATATATATATATATATAAATTCAATTGTTAATTTTTCTTTTATGCTTTAATTGTTTATTCAATTCACGTTGTCTTAGTTGAGTGATATATTAACCATGTAATGACCGGGGATCATCTCATATAAGTTTCTATATAATATGACACAATTCAAAATCATTCCGTCAGATCAAATAAATCCATTTCTTAATACATATTCATACGTATCTATCTATCAATCTATCTATCAATCTATATATATATATATATATATATATATATATATATATATATATATATATATGTGACACTAGGGGGCCAGGAGTCCCCTGTGTCCTGAAAATTACGAAAATTACTATGGCTGCTACCAAAAATTACTATAGTTATTACCAGTAATTACTATTGTTATTACAAAAGAGAGTTATCTGTGTTAAAAGGGATAATGTGTTTTTCGAGATAATATAGGAAGTGCGGGCATCTGCGAATTCTCAAATTGTGTCTTCTGTCAAATCCTGGGTTGCAAAAACAAATGCTTTTGGAAAAAGGTTTTGTTCCCGATTCGATGACCATGTTATGGGAAGTTGAGTTATCTGTACTTTTTCAATCTAGTGTCATCTGTCAAGTCCTGGGGTTCAAAAACAAAGCCAGATATAAGGGCCAGTATTTAGGGTCTAGAGAGAGAGAGTAAAAGCTTATGAAAGAAAAGTTATTTGCAGAGTCCTTGGGAGAGGGGGAGACTAATTTATGATATTGAACAGACCTGCTGAGCACACACACACACACACACACACACACACACACACACACACACACGAGATGAATGAGGGTCAATGTTTTGGGTTTTTCCGGAAAGGTCGAGATGGCAGGAGAGGGAGAGAAAGGGAAGTCAATTACAAGAGATACAGTGTTGATACCAAGGGCTTAAATAGGAAGAATTTTAGTCACAAGCAAGCAGAGTAAAATTTGGGTTTGGAGAAGAGACTCGCTGCCAGACTCTCTCTCGTGTCAGCCGTCCGCCCAACACCCCCAACAGCAAAACGCCCACATATATATATATATATATAAACTAGCCGGGGTACCCAGTGTCGCCTAAAGGAAAAAAAAACAACACAGGGAGGTAAATGATATTTTATTGAGATTTCATAAAATGAAATAAGCGGGTCAGGAAAAGAGAAAAAGTTTTTTATTTTCTCTATCTTAGTTTGAACTCAATCTGCCACATCCATAACTATAACCACTGGACCATTAAGAATACAAATGATTTTTCTATAGAAATCAATCTTTAAATAGAAACTTTCAAATCAGGGTGGAAAAAGTAGATTTGACTTGTAGAGATCTTGGTGGTCAGCGTCACCTATTCTATGTTCATCCTGAGGCCGTTACCCTTGTATACAAGTTTTCTGCAGTCTACCTGTATTTGATAATGCCAAAAATCAACTGACCCTAAATTGACATCTATGGGTCACCAGAGGTCAGCATCATCTATCCTGATACATCTTGGAATCAAGTTACCGTTGCACTGAAAATTTCAGCCCTTTAGTAGTCCTAAAACCTGAAATTAGTTAGAAACAAAAAAAACAAATATCCATCCCCTTCATAGAATTAGATATCATTTCAAACTCATGCTGCTACAAAAAACAACAGCAGTGCCGCCAACAAAGCCCTTATCAGATAATGACTCTGGGGTTTGCCATCGCAGAGATGAAATGCCAGATGAAAATGCAGCCGCATCATATAGTGTTGTATTCACTACTTTCCAGTCAATTTTCATTTACTCAGAAATGAGACGTTAATTCAATGATGAAAGATATGAATAAACTAAGATGACAATGTCATAACGCTGAGTAGTTGATAAATATGAACTTCAGCTTGAAAGTTGAAACAACGTTCTACATTATAAAATCAAAAATGACTGGTGTTATTCATTTTTCTTTTAAACTGTTAGCTCAGTGGTATTTTCAAGACACCGATTCCATTCAATTGATTTTCAATCTCAATCTGATGAATATATACACACACAGAGGTGTTAAGATAAATTAAAGATAAAACGGTAGCGTGTCTGGAGGAATTCTTCATTTTTTTCATTCTTTCATTTTATTATTCTCTAACTTTTGTAGTTTAGCATTTTTGGAGTCTGGTATGTGTGAATCCATCAGAATATATAGTTTCAAACTATTCATCTTCAGGACTTGTTTTGGAATGGGTGAGAGTTTATTGATGGGATATGTTATGATAATTGCAACCTGGTGTGTGAGTTGGGACTGTATTATTAGATATCTTATTTTTTACCTCATCATCGGCTGTCCGCTAGGAATCCTGAGATTGAGTTGAAAAGGACTTCAAATCTAACCCTCCCAATGACAGGTCAATGTCCTCTGCTCAGGTTTTTGTGTCACTTTTGTCAAAATATTTGAAATGAGAAGTTTTGTTTTAAGATTTTGATAAGATGAAATTCCTTTAAAATGTCTCTCAATCCTTAACGATATTTTCCACAACGGGGAAGTAACTGAAAGGAACTAAGGGAAGTAATTGAATACTTCAAAGGTGTACCTCCTTACTATGAACAGTCCAGTTCAGCATGTAAATAGAATTCACTCATTCTAAAGGCTTAAAAACGTAATGTTCCTCAAAACTGCCATATATTTTGGATAAAACAAGTCTGTTATGGATTGGAAGCAGAAACAGAAATTATTTTTATCTAGATTTATCAAATATTTGACTAAAACTATGTTTTAAAAAGTTATAGTGTTTCACAT
>OY735242.1:29250290-29452790 GCA_963457665.1 Thysanoteuthis rhombus | reverse complement strand
ACTGTTTGCACTGCCTTAAGTACAGCCATGGATATTTTAGCATTCAGCCTAATATTTTAACCACTGAGCTATTATTCTTTTTTATCAGTTTATTGATATCTTAATGGATCCATAGGTCTTCTAGCTTTCAATCTAATATTTTAACCGCAGAGCTATTAACACAATTCTAAGGTTTATAATGCGTTTTTGAAGTTGTAGATCTTTGAGCTTCCAGACTTATAGTTTAACCAAAGAGCTATTACTGCTTACTATTCTCAGGTTAATTGTATCTTAATGGAGTCTTGGATCTCTAGCTTCCGGCTTAATATTTTTACTCTAGATCCATTACTGCAAACTTGGTCTCACTATCAATTATCAATTGACTATTAATTAACTTGGACTACATTGTCTCACCCATTTAATCCTCTTTCTGCTTTAGCAGACAAAACTAGCTTTTCATACATGAACACATTTGAATACTTATCAAGCTCACATTTGCCTGGTTGCTGAGTCCCTGATAAATAATCCTACAAAAGCCAAATTTTTTGCATTTCTTTTTTATTTGTTGTTTAAAGAATTGAAAGGGTTTATCAGCATTTATCCTTCACTAAATGCTAGCTTTTTATAATTCCTCATATTGAAACAAAATTTGCCATATTTATAAATGTCTGTCAGGTAAGTATCCAGGATTTAGAGTATCAGGAACAGTTTGTACGGCCTTGATGTAACTTGGCTACCAATCAGAGGGGAGTTTATTTCACGTAAGTGAACAGACACTCTCCTGTGGGCTTACTCAGACTCCATTGAGGGAGCTTGTATTTGGTGTAACTGTCGTATTCACAATGACCAAGCCTATCCATTTTTCAGGTTTGTCAGCTCCTCTTATAGTTCAAATTTGACTATCTATGACTTCAGGCTTTTCCTGAAGAGATTTCAGACAATGCCAAGATTAAGAAAAACACAGCAAGGTGACTGATGGCAATCCCAAAAGAGGACTTTGCAGACGTTTTAGAAAAGTCAAAGGGATAAGTATATGGTCCCAAGGGGAATGCTTTGTAAGGGACTAAGGTGCCATCGCCCTGAGTAGGATATTTTTTTTTGTTAATATGAAATGGCTGGATACTTTCCGTACGTATGAAAGAATCATTCTGTAAAATAGCTATATAAACCTGGCATAACGTCCAACCATTTGTCCCATCAGGAAGAAGAATTGAACAAAATTATTTTACAAGTATGTGATAATAATCAGCAGTAAATACAATAGAGATGAAGTAGTTTTATTTATTGGATGTTGATAGTGTCAGTGACATTACCAGAGAAATACATTCATCAAAGCTAAGCACATACAGTTGTGTTCAGTAATCAAAGAAGTAGCAATAAGATTTATCGGGGAAAGTGGGTCTGCTACTGCTGGTAGTTAGAGAGAAATAAGAACAATCCATTAGTGATACTACACACTGTAGCTCTCTAAGCGGGAACTCTGTGGTCCAGCAACTCCTAAGGGATTGGCCAGCTGAGTTCAAACCCAGGCTGAAACAGGTTGTATTTACTTCATACTAATGCCCTTGGGAAAGGCATGTATCTATTCTTCTCCCTTGCCAACACGTTATGGGCCAGTGTGGTAGGTATGCCCCGACGTCTTGCTGGAGGAAGGCCTGTGTCCCTCAACGGACCTTAAAAGGCTGATTTTATTGCGAAAAATGCAGAAAATACAAGTTTTCCTAGATCTGAAAATTGAGCATTGCTATAAAAAAAACCTTCCAAGAGCTGATATGGCATAAAGCAAGGAAAGAAACATTAATTTATATGGGGGAAATTTTTTGAGCGTTCCCGGACCTAAAAAAATAAATGTTGATGATATGTTAGGCTGAGTCATCGGAGGTTAGGGTGTTAAGTGGTATAAGTGATATCTGGGAGAGAGAGAGGAAGAGGGTGCATGCTGCTGCTATAACTGCTCGCTACATAGTAAATACACTATTTTTGTTTTTTTTTGTAGAAGTAAAAAAGTTGCAGAGAGCAATTTTTCATAAAAGCAGGGCATAGTTGCACTGGGTGCGGAGCCAGAAGGGGTCTGCAACCCTGGCCCCATGCTCAGGTAAAGCACAAAATCTTTTTAAAGATCTATAAACAAATTCTATAAATAAGGAAAAACAAATGATTTTAAGTAATCATAAATCAACCTTAAAAACATTTTTTACCATTTGCCCCACCCCCTCCTTCTGAATTTTTTCAGTTTGAGCCCATTGCTCAATATCTTGGATCACCCCCTGTGTAATAATTAAAGAAAATCTTCTTCATAAAAACTATTTTTACAGCTCAATTCTTTACTTCATGATATCTTTCTTCATTTAGAAAAAAATAATTTTTTATCATTATCGTTAAAAGTGGTACTGCCACTATCGTCATCATCCTCGTGGTTGTGCCGATGAAAGAAAACCTCTAATAGATATTATTACAGAAGAGCAGAAGTATCAGTAATTTTGCTACAATGGAAAAAGCTGATATGTTTTCTGTGTTAGCCCAACTCCTGTCTATCACAATGGGGAACACCCAGGTCCTAACTCCCCCGCCTTTCACAATGGGAAACACCCAAGTCCTAACTCCCCTGCCTTTCACATTGGGAAACACCCAGGCTACAATTTTCAGCTGAATTTTCGAAAGTGTCTGTTCAGCAAATGGTTGGCCCAATATTGTTTATAGCCACTATCTGTGTAAATATCATAAGATAAATTTACATGACTCAAGAATAAAATGTAAATGTTTTTAACCCAACAACTTCTGCTGGGGACAAGGAGTTATATTTATTCATTGCAAGCTAAGAGCCTTTACTCCCAGATAGAACAGAGTTGCGGTCAATTTTGTAGAGTTGGCCATCGAATTACAATCAGTGGTAGTAATGGGGGGGGGGGCTACAGTATACCTACTTTTCAATATGAGTTTTGTTTAAATGCTGGGACAATTATCTATATTTTTTTTTTTTCTTATTATCCGTTGGGGCTTACAATGCCCCGGAATCCTCAGCTGCACTTCGCTTTAAGTCCTGCAGTATACTTAATTCCCAAAACTCATTTCTATCACTGACAGCAAAGACTGAAATTCCAATCAGCAACTGCTGATATCTATAGCCATGGGTCTCCAGGGGAGGGGGCATTTGGTGTTCACACCTCTGATAAGAGGGTTAGAAAGTTGGAACCTTATTGTAAATGATGGATAATGGTGCTGAACAATCGCATTTTGTAACCCTAACCTAATGTACTTATATAAAAGGATGGTATTATTTTTCGCTGGTAACAGAGTTGCTACTAAGATATATTCCGAATATATCCTTTTTGTGCCTCACTGGAAATATATCCTCCTCTGACCCTGGGAAAATGGCAGCAGATGTCCATGACTATAACTATTTGTTTTATTTTATTTCTGTTTGAATGAAATGTTGATTAAAAATGTATTTGATAAAGAAAGACCCTTGTATGGACTCTGAAACAATTGATATTCATGTCAGGCAGACATGTTTTCTTGTTGTACAAAAAGATCAAAGAGATCACTGACAGAATGGGGCTAAATCTGACGACTTGGAATTTCCACTTTAATAAGCAAACAGTTGAATATGACGCTTGTAGATTCACCTGTTGAACTGTTCCTTTCAATCATTTCTTGTTGCTTGTACTGTTGGGACTTTGGAAGATAGGGTAGGGGGTTTTTGGTTTGCTTTACTGTACATAGTGTAGAGATTGGTCTCCATCTTGGAAGGATTAATGGGAGTGCTATGGAAGGCTCTCTACATGATCCGCAGCTGCTTAGATCCTAACCAGACTCAACATTGCCTAACTTTGATGGTCATATGAGAACCAGTATATGCAATGTGATTTAGCCTTTTAGATTAATGCTCCTGTTAGATTGTGACAATGAATAAATAAAAATGAGGATATCAGTCCTGATGAATTATTGAGTTTTTTGGGGTGTATTAAAGGTTTTATGAGTGTTAGATTGACTGTAACGCGAGAATAGCAAAAATAGATGCTAAAAGATGTTTTTGTTTTTTTTCCATGAAAGCAAAAAAGAGGCATAAAGCCAGCTTTCAAAAATCAGGGTTGCCTGTATTTTTAGCAAGAAAAGCATCAGATGTTTATGTTCATATGACATGTTATTCCAAGTTTTCAGAATATCTTCCCTCCGCATTCCCGAGGCATATCTTACATCATGGAAAGATTGAGTTAGGAGTATCTCTAATAATTATTACACAAATTCTTTCAGTGGCTGTCTGTGATTGTACAGGAGTATTTGATTAGGTGGTATAAATTGAGATCTCAAGGTATCTCTCCATCAGAAATCAAGTTAAATTAGTGAACACAGTTGGTACCTGATACATCAAAAAAAGAAATGTGCTCTATTTTATTTTTATCTATTCTTTATCAAATGAAACCATCTCAACCATTAGCATGAATTTCTGACTAGTATTGTCTTTCATCTTAATTATTAGATGTTTTTTATCGCAACTTCACTCAGATGTATGACTTGATTAAAGTTGCAATAAAAAGCAACTAAAAAGAAGAAAAAGAATACTAATTAAACATCAATGGTAATAACTGCTCCATCTTTTCGAATAGAAAACTCCTCCTCTCAATTAAATAGCTGAACTCCCTTCCCCTCAGCATATTCGATCTCTGAAGGGTGAGGATGAAGTGGTAAGTGTTTCTTCCCGTTGCAAGAAAAAAAAAGCAGTCATTAACAAGCCAGCGCCAAATTAAACTAAGTTTAGTAATTACTTATAATACTTAATTATCTATAATTGCCTATAATTCTTGTTGGTTATCAAGCATATCCTACAGCCCAATCTGTTATTGTAGTCAGTTCAGTCTTCTCTGAATATCCCTCTATCTCGATTTTTGTTGCTTACTTGTACAATATCCTTTACCCTGGTCCTCTCTCAGATTCATGTTGATCTTTTTCTGTTGCTAATTCCTATCATTGTTCTTTCCATAGCCCTCTGTGCTATTTTGGGTTTGTTTTTGAGTGGTTTTGTAAGTGTCCAGGTTTTGCTCCCATTCATCATAGCTGGTATTATGCATTGATTATACACTTTTAAGCATATTGGCAATTGGCTTTTCAGGATGCCTCTATTTATACCAAATGTTTTCCTGCTAATGATTATGTGCTGTCATTTCATTTTCATGGTCTTCCTCTAGCTTTATTGTTTAACCTGGCCAAATGTATTCTTTACTTTCTTCTAAGGCCTCTCCATCTATTATCATGGTGTGTGGGGGGGAGACTTTATCATTGAACATAACTTTTGTCTTTGTTTTGTTCATCTTTAATCTAATTTTTTTGGTCCCTCAAAATCATTTGATATGTTTTGTAGATCCTCCACCATTTCTCCTATTAATGCAGTGTTATCAGCGTACCTCAAATCGTTCAAATATCCTCCATCTATATTTACTCTCCCTTTTTTCCAGTCGGCTTTTTGAAAGGTTCTTCCAAGGTGCACTATGAACAGTTTTGGTGGTTTCATATCCCCTTGTCTCACTCCTTTTCCAATCTTTATCTTGCTTGAATCTTTTTGACGTCTCATCATTGTGGTGCTATTTCTCAATATATTCTCAATGACTTTTATATGAGTCTCATTAATACTTTCTTCTCACATTCAGTTCAAGACTCTCATGTGTTCTATTGAGTCAATGGCTTTTTCATAGTGTATGATGGCCAAAGTGGTTTCAATGTCGGAACACATGAATAACCTAAACCCAGCAACTATGTTTAAACCTGTCCGTTGTAAGTGGTGGTGATTGATAAGAGTGCCTTGCCATGGAGCAGTGGTTAGCTAGCTCATCTCACGGACAATTGTTACTGTGGTGAGTTTGATTCTCATTGGCTGATTCATCACTTTATCTTGTGCCAGACTGAGCTAAGCTTAGGAAGTAATTATTAGGATATCTACTATGATATGATAGTCAGCAAGCTCATCTCACAGACCAATTCCTAAGTGTAGTGAATTTGATCCTAACTGAGTTTTCATCACTTAGCCTCCTTGTATCATGGGTGTTGAGGTTCAAGAAAGTCAGCTACATTATAACTAAACTATGGATAACTAAAAGTCAATTTCAAAACCCAGATAAGCCCACCAGTAAATCAAATATTATCATCATTACAAAATCAAAGAAATTATGATTAAGACATTGTGCAATTATGTTAATTGATTTCAAATTAGAGAAATTTAGTATTTTAGTCAAATTAAGTAAATCTTTTGATGAAATTCAGTTTTTATTCACAGTTTTCTGAATGAATGGTCAATAATATAGGTCGAAATGTTTTGGGCCACCACACACACACACATATCGTAGGCTGCACTATTGCAAACTGTGTTTTATATCAGGGACTCTAGGATGCCTCCAATAGCACGATTGTTAGCATCTCCCCTCACAGACCAAGTTTTAGACGTGTGATTCATTAAGCTAAGTAAATATTCATAAAAACAATACGGATGAAAATGTAAGTCTAAATAACTCATGAATTAACCAACCTGTTCTTTTATTTTTTACAAAGTGTTGACTGAACTAGGAAAATAGTGTAGATAAAAAATAGTTGAAGCTTTAAATATTCATTCAGTCAATAAATAGATTTGACTCAGAAAAGATTGACTCAATGAATAGGAACCTATTTTTTTATTATGCTCTGTTTTTCCCATGAGGAGAATAGACTTGAAAAACCCTGATGTAAATCAGTAAACATATAAGCTCACAATGCTTTCTGAATGCCTTGGTGTAGAGTCACTAGGTTATTACATTCATACAATTAAATGTAATTAAATATTTTTAGAACAGTGGTTCATAACCATGGGTGCACCCCCAACCCCCGTAGTGGTGCATAAGGAAATGGGGGGGGGCAGAACAGGGTGGCAAACAAACTTTTTTTTCCATTTTACTGCTGATGTATACGATTTTTATTCTTCCTCTTTCATGGTTTTATTTATAACATCTACATAAAGACTTTCAATTTTAATTCATGATAAATTTCAACATTTTGTAATTTAAACTTTTTAATACCATTTCTGACAATTTTGACATTTTTGAAATTCAATTTTTTGCCTCAAGATTAAGGGATGCAAGAAAGATTTTAAAACAGATTTGAGCCTTGAAAAAAGTTCAGGAATTAAAAAGGGTTGGCATTGATTGTTTGACCTGTTTCATCAAGTGTAATTTTATAGATTTGACTGAGGATATTGAAGAGAAAAGTTGTACTGGTTATCTATCATAAATTTTATTGGTCAATAGCACTTGCCTTTGTGACCATTGACAATACTTTTCTTCCTCATTTTCATTTCTATCGTAAAATCAGATGGACCACCTTAGAGGGTGAAAAGGCCTGTTAATACCCGTTTAATACCCGTAGTTGAAGGGAGAAGTGGATTAATGCCTTTCTCATTGGTGCTAAGTGAAAGCAAACAACCCTAGTTAAAACTTAAACTCCGTCCCACAATTCCACTCTCCCCTACAATTCCGCTCCCCACTCATCCTGTGCTGATCATCTCCCCCCCCCCGCTATGCCATTTCATAACTCGCACATCACTTTGCACCTGTACACCAGTCCCCACACCCCCATGTCACTCCGCACCCCCAAGCCACTCCGCATCTTCCTTTCTACCCATGACTTTACTCATAATAATTAGGTCACATGGTTAGCCAAAAGCCACATTCTTTGTCATAATAATATCATTATATGTTATTAGCCAGATCTCCTCTTCCTGTTGGGCCATGAAAATAGTTATTTGCAATAAAGACGGTTGTTTGTTGCCACCGAACTAGAGAACTTTTCATTAAATTTCAGATAATAACCATCCTTTGAAAAATCAACCGATAAAACCAGTTCTTATATTATTCTTATATCTATGCGTATTTATAAATATGAATTGTCCATGTCCATGAGTCATTTCCTCTAGAAGGCGTATAAAATTTGAAAATCATACATTTTTTTATTGTTTAATTGTGTATGTAGAAAGAAAAGTGAATGGATATCGTCATCTTAATTAACAAAAATATATGAGGTTTGATCTCGAAGTATCCAGCCATTTAATATGAATAAAAAATAGCCTAAGTATTCCTTTTAAAACCTTGCAGACTTATCTCAGGGTCTCTTCCACTTTTCAAATTAGTCAGCAAAATCACCTTTTAGGATTGCTAGGACAAAGAAAAGGGAGAGCGTTCTAGACCAGCTGAGAGAGCAGAGAGGAGATACAGGGAGAGACAGAACCATGTCCGTGTGAGGTTAATTCCATACACCTTCTTACTGTTTGCCTCTGCATCATATTACATTTTGAAAAAGGATTCTCTCTCTTGGTTAAAGGAGAGATATTTTTCTGTAAATTGTTTTCTGCCTTGTTATTCCTGCATTGGTTTATAACGGGTTATATCTGCACTTTCACAGATGTGTATTTTTTGTCTGCTGCCTTTTTTTCTGCCGGTCATTGACTCCTGAAATTTCCCTCTGAAAATTCAACACTGTCTGATCCAGTTAATTGGATAAAACAACATACAAAATGATCTTACAAAAAAACAAACAAAAAATCTCATAAATGCTTGAAATATCACCAATTTTCTGTCTACAAGGTACTAACTTGAGATTCCAATGAGTTTGTGGCCAAAAGAACATAAACTTTTATGGGTAAGAAAATCAATTATAGTTAGGTGTTCTCAAATTGTGTGCCATGGCTCCATAGTCAACGCAAACTTTCTCTCAAATGTGATGCAAAAATTTTTCTAATTACGCAAACATGTATTTTAGCCTTGAACATGTCCAGTACAGGTACTCTATTTTTTCCACTTCTGCCACAGAGGAATTTAGTTGCTTTATAACTATATTTTTTGAGATCTCAACCTTTGCAGGGACAGATGAAAGGAAAAAGGAGTAATGAATATCAGTACGTTGATATAAATGTTTTGTCCATTGATTACTTGAAATGTTTCCATCAAATTCATTTTATTTTTACAGTACATCAGTACACTCCTTCATTGCAACTACAAAGTCTGCTGCTTTGAGGAAGTCAGTAATCAAACAGGAAAACATGTATTCATATTTTACTGGAGTAGTGAGTTGGTGTCTTGCATAAGTCGATTATATTTCTTAATGTGTCATCGAACAGCAATGTTTGAGAATCACTGGTTTATTGATTAACTTCTTGGTTCAGTTGTAAGCCAAGGCTTGGTCACAGGAAAATCTCATTTTTCATATCCACCGAAATAAGTCTATTTGTTGGAAGATTCGTCTTATGATTCTACTGAAAATAAGATTCTCTTCAAAATTAACGTTGTCAGTTTTCGAGAGGAAAGTATCAAAGGATTTTGTCTGAAATTTTGCCAGAAGTCAGAAACCTTTGTAATTCAAATAGAAAGTAAATTTTCTTTTGATCTGTTCCCTTTGATGAGCTGAACAATTCTGAAAAAAGACTGAATACATTTCATGATTAGAGAAAGAAATATTGTTGATATTTGAGTCTTTGATCAAAGTGTCTACGGAAATGGACATTCTGTCTCTCACTTTTAAGTCTTTCAAATGATCTAGTCTTTTCTTTTGTTACTTATTTTCATTATTAGATGAAGTATTCTGACTACTATATACCATCATCTTAATTTGCTTTAATAAAACTACTAATGAATAAAAGTAATTCAATCATCCATACATACCTACCATCAAAAACATATACAACAAACATGGCACTAATATTCGGAGTTAAGGGTAGGTTTAAAAGGTCAGATTTGACCTCCCCTGGACATGAAACTTTCGTAGCTAAGTCATAGCATCTGAGTGTATACTAAGCTTCCCTCTTGCAAGCTGGATGTGAGTTTGAATCTCACCGGAAGCTCACTCTTCATTCCAGAACTGCGCTGTTAACTCAGGCTGTCAGTCTACGGCAGTGGGCAGCATAGTGAGAAAAACAACCAAAAAAAATCAAGATGAAAGTAAAGAGAAGTCAAAATTAATATAATGACTTAATTGGTAAAGACATTGCTTCTAATGACCTCTGCTTCCCCAACCTGTTCCTCATGCCTCTACAATGTAGCCCCTCCCCACTAGGGTCGCTATTTCCAAAAAGGAAGAGATTCTACACCTGGGGTCCTGGGGTAGGGGGCACAAAATTATTACTGGGGGTGCATGAGCTTGTTAACTACGCCGACTCTTCAAAAACCTGTGGTCTGTGGGAAATTTTTTTTAACTGAAAGAGAACCTTGGTAATGAAAAGGTTGAGAACCACTGTCCCAGACTTGGGCAAACTAACCCTCTCAGACGTATTGACATTGTGATTTGTTCCCTTCAGCTCATCAGTTGGTTTGATTTTAGTCAAACTCTAAAAATGGAAACAAATTAATATCCAGTTCAAGGTAGCAACTGCACAGGACAGATTGCTTAAAAGCTGAATTCCAATTATCAAGGAAATGTTTATTTGCAGTAATGTAAATTACAAGAGAAATGGGGGAAAGCGTTGAAAAAATAAGAATACATGGACTCCTCGATGATACAAACCTGGGAGTGATGTCAATCTCTATATTTTAATGTGTACAATATAAATATCAATGGTGATAAGCTCAAAAATTCTTTGGAGGCCCAAAATTAATTTGGTGGCTAAAAGTCAAAGAAGTTTTTTTTTTGTTTCAATGTATTATGAATAAAAATGATAATAAGGATTATAAATTGATGCGATGAGGTGTTTACTTATCATGCCAGCCACCATATAAAATAAAACAGTAAAAGTTTTGTTTTTCTTTTCTTTCCAGCTTTGAGAGCAAATATTCTCTACAATATGCAGGCACTGAACCAAGTAAATTTCACTGTTGAGGTGTAGAAGAGAAAGCTTTCCATTGATGATGAGTGTCTTCTTTGCCAGACTAAATCTTCAGAAACATTCATACAGAATCCAACAGACAGTAGTTATGATAGACTTGAGGAATGTGTTATAAATTGTTCTGTTTGGGGTGACGAAAAGTGTAGGTCAATAGAGCATTATTTTGGTGATGAAGAGTTCTTTGTTACCAACCTGAAGAATTGAAATGTAAGATGGCAAAGAACATGTTACCAATTACCCATAAACAAGTTTTTGATACGCTACAAAAAAGTATTCTGAGAATTTGCAAAAAGATGATAATGAAGAAAAGAATGAAGAGACAGGTCCTTCACCGTGACAAAGGATTGTAGTTACACAGGCCCATGTACCAGTTTATGACATCCAAATATTTCTTTGGTAATAAAGGGATACTGATTAAGAGAAACTTGGTAAAGAAGCCACTGACAATGCTGAGGTAATTTGAGTAAGGCCGTGATATTGAGTCAAAACAAAAAATTTAGTTTTAGACTTAATACTGCAGTAAATCCAACAGATTCACACGCATTAGATGTTATGAATCAAAAATAGAAAAAGGTAACATATTTCTCACGTTACTTTTAAAATTAATTTTATTGGTGTCTTATCAGAAGCTCTTGCTGAAGGAAAAGTGTTTAATATGAGTAATTAGAGGAAACAGATGTCTGTATGTTCTATAAATGGTGTTAGTGAAAGCAAAATAATGAATCTGTAACAGCTTAAGAAAGTAAATGAAATAGAATCGTTTGAAGAAGGTGTACACTCAGGTTATCCCAAAAGAGTAAATGAGTCTCATAGAGTTTCAATGAAATGTAGAAGGGATGCTCTCTTAGAAATTGTTAAAAGCTAAACTGTTCATACGAACAGTGAGTTACCTATTCTGTACTAAGCAGCTGTTGTTCTCAGAAAGAAAATAACAAAGTGCAAGTGTTGGTGTTCTGCAGGCTCTTTGCCACTAGATATGAAGGAGGAAATACCAGAAGTGCAAACATTCCTCAATTGATGCATTAAAGGAGAGTATGACTTATCAAGCACAGTAGAAACAAAGATATAGATAAGAAGAGTGAAGTATTATCTCAGCTTTTAATGTCATCATGTCTCACCAGGGGGCAACTTAAAAACATATCAATTCCACGACATGCATGAAACCTTTTTAAAACTTGCTGTTGGTTTGACTCTTCATGATTCAACTTGAAATAATAAGTAGTTGAAATGTTTCACTGGCAGAGGTTATTCTATTGATTGCTCAAAATTATCATGACTGAAAACTCAGATTGGATCGTGTGTACTTCAAAAAATTCTAGAGAATTCTGGAATACACCTTCTTCCAGATATAAGGAAGATTTATACACTGCAGCAGATAATCTAGATTTTCGTGAGGACATAGTAGATGATAAAAGAATACTACATGGCACTGTTATGACAATATACCAGGACAATCAGAAAATTGATAAAATCAAACCAATTTCTCCGAAATTTCCTCATGACAGATCTTTATCAAAGCTGAATGATGCCCTTCCTGCAGTTATTCCAATTCAGAAACCTCCCAACTGGGCAACATGTTCCCCAAGAACTCAAACTCTACAAGAAGAGACTATATGATCTATCATTGATACATGATGCAAAATTAACTGATCTCGCATAGTTATTCTTATGGAAGAAGTTCATTTCAGAAGATCCTATAATCAATGAATGAGCAAGGGATGTAGATAATTCTATGTGTTCACCAACAAATGATACATCATCTCCAACTCGGTCTGGCTACATGTCTTTAATAGGTGAAACAAAACCAGTGATGAAAATGTCCACGTTACCTTTGATTGTTGTATCACCTACAGAACATCTGGTTCACCTTACTTTTTTGAAATATTTTGGGGAAAAACAATTCCTGCTTAATTGGATCTGGCAGGAAAGTAGTGTTGACTGTAGGTAGATATGGTATTGTATGAAAGACTGCCAAGGAGAATGGGTATTTAAACCAGGTTAACTTCATATTGTCATTGGCCATTGGAGATTCTATTTGTGGGAGCAGTATTCCAGGACAGTGGGTAGAAAGTAATCTGTATGGCACAACTACAGCAGATTATCGATGGCAACCATGTTCGCAGAGGCTTAGATGCTCATATCACAACTTGTCTCCTCTTATGATGCTGTTACTTGATAAAATTCAAATTTTTTGGAGCATATATTAATGCATGTTTCAAATGTTTAGAATACTCCAAGTAGAGAGGAAAAAATCTCATTGAGTTCTGTGATGAATGGGAAAAAATGAGCCCGTTTTCTAATTCGCACATACCTACATGGAAATGGCAGAAATGATGTTGCACTTTGTAAAAAACACAGACTGGTTATTTTCTTGAGCAGCTCTCGAGTGTTTTGTAAAATATTATTTTCCTTATGGATCACCAGAACTATGCACAAATGTTAACACTATCTATCTGAAATGAACTGGAGAATTCAGACCCTATAATCAGGAATGAATTCTCAGAAGGAAATTGGGGGTCAAATAAGAGTGCAGTCCCATTTCCCACACTTGGGGCTGATGAAGTACATGGAATTTGAGAACAAAAGGATGAAAAGGCAAGAGGAATTGACAGGAACAACTTCCAATGAGTCAGCCAGGACAACATTGTTTCTTGCAGATGTAGAGCTGACCTGTATTTCTCGAAAAACTAGAAGATTTTCAGGGGTTTGTTCAACAGACCAGATGAAGCAGTTCCTCTTTGAAACTGAAGAAATGATAAGATAAGAATGTAATCATTTTGAAAATGGCTTTTGGATCTACAATTAATCCTTTTGCATACAAAAGCATTCAATTAATACACCTAGTCACTTAACAAGTTTTTCTTGAAGTAGATTCAAAGAGGCTGGAGAGCAAATGTTCTTAGATTTTGTGAAAGAACGAAGAGACAAACTCTAAAACATTTTGGTAACCTACGAAGAAGTTAAAAAGTTGCAAAATAACAGCCATTAAAGTAAAAGTAAACATAACAGGGAGACTTTTAGTAAGTATGAATTTTCCACAGTTTCAAGATCACTTTTTGCTCATTATAGAAGCATATGTCATTGTTTGGCTAAATATAAACTTACAGAAATTTTTTAAAAAACTACCCCCCAAAAAATGTTGACTGATAAAGAGAATACTTGCAGTAGTGAGTCAATTCAAATTAGACCAGCATCAGCAAAATCTGTCTCTGAGATGGTTGCAATTGTTGATGATATGGCACAATTGCATACCATTCCCAAGCTAGCTTCAATAAAAACATACCATCTGTATAGCTGATAAATACAAAACTTTAAAAAGAAATCCAGCTCATAAGTGATTCCTACAATGTTGGACCTGCTATTAGAGATCACCGATAAAGAACTACTGGTAGGACCCAGTACAAGGTCCTGCCAGCAACAAATAACTAATACTGAACTGAGAAAATTGCCATTACATGGAAAAACAGAAGACAAGTTGACCAAATTTCTTGCAGATTATTCTATCATATATGATACTGAGCACAAAAAGAATTTTATTATTTGTTGACAGGAAAATACAGCAGCTACACTCACTGATATTACAATGTTAGAAACTACACAAGAAGAAGCAGATTCTAAAATAAATCTGTGTGATATTTATGTGGCTCAAAAAGGAACCAAAACATATTGCATGTATTTCTTCTGATTCTGACATCATGATCCAAGCTCTCAGGAGAGCAATTGTTGCTGTCATCTTGGTTATATGCTTAAAACCATCATTATTTATAATCATGTAGATTTTGAGTAAATTGTGACTTCTTGTACATTTGCATCATCATAAATAGACTGATTTTGTATTACTTTCTGGCACTGGCTATTTTAGATGCCATCTTAGATATGGGTCACCTGATTATAATTTTTGAGCTTAACACTTTTATAATAATTACATTGAGACTTTTTCCACACTTATCTCATCAAAAAAAAATTGACCATGATTTTTCATCATTTTTGATAGTCTCTTTGGTGGCCATTGTTATTCATATTTTATAAATCTAAATGGATGAAGGGATAGCTCTTTTGCATTCGTATCATCAAAAATAGACCTGTTAGGACTTTTGTAATTATTTTGGTAGCCATTTTGGCAGCCATCTTGATTTTTATTATTAATCTTGTTTTACATGTTAAAACATTTGGATCATCAAAGAATCCAAGGAATGACAGTTTTTATGTTGACTAAATCATGTTTTTTCTTACAGATTAGTTACTTTTAGGGTTGCTATATCTGCTCCGTCACAGACGGATATTCCTTTACACTGTCATGTGAACACACGTAAATGATACCCTGAAAGTGGCTACGTTACGGTTGTAAATTGCTTAAATGCAGGCTTTGAATAATTAATGCTACACTGTAAGAAAAACAGACTCAGGTCAAAAACTATGATGTTGTATATTCACTGTTTGACTGCATTTGTCTACAGTTGTATCTGAAATAAGACTATTTGTTTCCAATTGAGAATTGAAGCTAATCCCCATGAAAACTTGAGTAACAAAAATAAAGATAGCTTAAAGAATAAATTGTAAACTATCATCTGAAATACAATAAGTATAAATATATACATATACTAACACACACATATAGATATAGATATAGATATGCATGGAGTGTATATAAAACTGTATCGTCTGCTTTTTTCCTTCCTTCTTCCTTGTACTTTCTATTCTTCTAATCCTGAGAATAGATCGGAAAAAAGGAATTATATGATACAGTGTGATATAAAAAAAAAACAAATATTTCTCTTTCTCCCTCCACTCTCTATACCGTATCTTTCTTTCAATCAATCTTTACCAATGCTGTAGACTGATCAAAAAATGGAATGCTGTCTATCTCTCTCAAACTATTCTCTATCCTGATCACTTGATTCCTTACAATCTCTGTTAACCGATTTGAAAATTGGTCTCACTGTCATTCTGGGAACTGTTGACTTTCATCACAGTCAAAAACATAAGAAAAATTGTATACTTTCAATATTTCATTTATGGCTGCACTGTTTGCAGCGATGAGAAAAATTAATGCATATGACTGAAGAACAAGAACAAGCAGTTCTTGGCACTAAAAACCTACCCCTAAAACTTTCAAGTTGACAACACCATACAGGTTTACTTCCCATCACTCTCTCTCTCTCTCTCTCTCTCTCTCTCTCTCTCTCTCTCTCTCTCTCTCTCTCTCTCTCTCTCTCTCATCATTACAATTAATAAATTCTTTTCATAAAGAAAATGATGGAAGCTGAAATTCTGGACTCTTGAAGAATTTAGAAAATGCTTTCAAATGAGAGAGCTGTCTAAGCATAGTGTTTTATGAAAAAAAGGTCATAATTTTAGTAACAAAATGTTTTACCCCACTGAAAGTTGAGTAATCCTGTAAAAACCTTTTGTAAGCTGAAATGTCATAAAGTGATGAAGCAATTACCATTAATTCACATCATGAACTCTATGTGCGTTCCCAGACCGAAGATATGGTGGTGATGGTGTGCATGGCTTAGCTGTGGAAAAATTAGGTTGCTGGGAGATAGATGAAACCGGGGAAGAAGCGAACGCTGCACACTGTTTTTGCTTTTAGCCTTTTTTTGAAAAAGTGAAAAAGTAGCGTAAAGCGAACTTGTGAAAAGCTGGGGATATCTGTAAAGGAACGCCCTACTTTTCGACAGCGGGGGAAACCTGTACCCTCCCCTCCATTCAACGTCGTTTTGCTATATTGTTGATAAGAAAAAAGATATAAATATACAATTATCGTAAGTAGGATGCAAATTCAGTGCTTTTTCTTACTAGCAAAATTCCAACTCAATAATAAGTTTAATAACCTCAATTTAATTGTGTCTACGATCGAATCAGTTCCACTTAACATTGTTTCATTTCAAGATATGGTTTTCAGGAACCAAACTACGACGTTAATAGGGGAATGGGTATATTTTGATCCGAACCATTTCCTTTTCGATTGTGCAATGTAGTCACAAAAATTCTCATCAGGATAGACAATAATATGATAGAGTGGGAAGCGAAACAAGTTTTTCATGTCTGTGCAGTTGAGGAAAATCTCCTGTCGTCAGCAACGCTAGCAAGCAAGCAAGAAGTCTTATGTCAACACTGAGGAAGAGGGAAAAACAAATGATTTTAAAAAAAAAAGAATCTTAACAAACAGAAATAGGATGTTCTCATAACAAGTGAACTGTGCTACCTTTAACCTGTCTCCTATACAAGTTTCAATTTGTTGACCTTTATTTCTTTACATACAATCGAGTGATTATTTGTCCTTTTAAACCAGACGTACCAGTCACATGCCAGTCATTCGGTTTGTGAAGTAACACAGACACAGTCAAATCAAGCAACCAAATCTGAAGGTTTCTCTTACCCAGTCGTTCTCAAATTGTGTACCACGGCGCACTATTGTGACGCAAGTATATCTCCCATGTATGATGCGTTAATTTGTCCAAATATGCACACATCTATTTTGTGTATTGAACCTGTTCAGTACGGGTATTATATCTGTCCCCCTTCCAACAAAGTTGCCATTTCCCTCTAGATTTTGTGATGAAAGGAGGAAATGGTGATGAGTATGGACGTCCGTAAGGAGGGGTGCATTTGCAACCCCTTTGAAAAGCACAGCAACTCATTTACTCACCTCGTTTTCAATAAAGTATGCAATCTATTAAAAAGATAAATCTGAAGAATAAAAATCCCTGGATTTGCAAATGATTTTTATTACTGTACTTATTTGTTCCCGCATCGTTCTTGATTCCTTTGGGCTATTAGGGGAAAATAAAAACGCTTTTGATCCTTAGAAAATGTATTTATTGGGGTTCTGCAGTCCATGGAAAATGTTTACCTGGCCACCCAGATAATAGTGTAATCGGAAATAAATAGCAAGCCTTCGCTAAATATATCTTTTTCTGCCCCCCCCCCCCCCGGAAATAATCCCTCTGTAGCTCATAGAAAAATGGCAGCAGGCGCCCATGGTGATACGTACGTATTGCTAATATAAAAGTTTCACTCATTCACTAGTGTAGTGACAACTGAAATGTTTTTGTCTAATTCATTTCATTTTCACACGTACTAAGTTCTCTACCCTAATTAAGGACTAATATATACCATTTTTTATTCATATTCCAATGGAATAAAAGTGTTGGTGTCAAATATATTTCTTAGTGTACCGCCATACAAGAAATTTTCAAAACCAATGCTCTAACCAAGCAAGATACAGAAGAACATTTTCTTCAAAATAAAATTAGGATTAAACGGGTTGGATTAGGGCTAAAGGATTGTCAACAGATAAAACTAATGTACTTAAGAAATAAAATATCTGTTGTTATTTTGTTCGAAAGGTGACTGTTAAATATTAGATAGTCTAATGCCAGATTGACTAAAGTCAGGTTGACTTAAACCAGATGGTCTAAACTATCAATTGTACTAAATCTAATTTGTCGACTATTTTGAGTTCAAATGTTGGAAACTGCAGAATTGGTGATTTGAAAAAAAATACCCAGATGATCACAATGATGATGATGATGATGATGATGATGATGATGATGATAATGATGATGATAATGATGATGATTACAATGATGATGATGATGATTATTATCATTGTTGTTGTTGCAACAAAAAGGAAAGAAGAAGAACCTTACTAAAAAGGAAAGAAGAAGAAGAAAAGAAATAGGAAAAAAGAAGAAAACAAAAAGAAAAGAAGAAGAAGAAAACAAAAAGGAAAGAAGAAGAAGAAAAGAAAAAAGAAAAAAAGAGGAGAAACGATTACCTCGTAGAAAATAATACTAGATAGATGAGAAGGTGTGGATGGAGTGACATATAATAACTACATCTATTATTAGAGAGTTAAATATTTTTTAAACCGTGGAATTTCCACCGGTTCTGCGAGTCTATCTAAAAACGCGAAATCTTTGCAATAAAGAAAGCAGTAGTCAAGACTGATGATAGCAAAGTTGAGAAGAAAAACTGATTTGTTAAAAAAATCTTTCCCGGGGTCACATTTGTAAACACAGAAAATTTCATGTTTTTGAGTTGTGTGGTTTCTGTTTAGCTTAGAGTTGGTTTTTTTTTTACGATCTCTCAAAAATACTTGACAAAATGAACATCAACAAAAAACTGACACAAAATTGTAAATCCCTCCCCCAATCATGTTGGGGGGGGGGTGATTTTCAAAAGCTGATTTGCTGGAAATCGTTCCCATGCTCATATTTATACACACAGGAAATTTCATGGTGGTATTTTGTATGGTTTTTGTAAAATATGATTTTATTAATCTAAGATCCTAGGAAAATTCTCTCTTTCTTTCTCAGCTCCACTTTTCTCCCATATACTCTTCCATCCTCTCCAAAAAACGATATAAAGTAACAACTCGTTCCTCGACTGTAGTTTTAAAGGCAGCAGTCAATAACAGCTGAAGAAGCCAAGCACAAAAAAATGTTAATTTCAAGATTAATTTTTATTGTAAATCGATCATTCCTAAGTACATATTGTTTCTTTGTGGGATTTTCAAAAACTGATTCGCTATAAACCTACTTAGGGGTCCCAGGAGTAAACAGAGAAAATGATGAGATTCTGTTGAGTGGTTTTTGCTATAGGCAGTCACATACAAACGATGAACCTTTGGTGAATTATAATAAACTAGTTTAAAAAACCGGCTGTAACGGGTGGATTCACATTTGCTGTCAAAAGATTCTACCGATAAGCGGCGTAAAATCGCAATTTTAATTTGTCTGTATATTTATTTATTTTTAAAAAAATAATTTCTTTTTTTGTGTGTGCCATTCTAAACAGGCAGTGAGCATAGCTGTGAAAATTGACAGAAATTTGTTTATTTACAATTTCACAATCGTAAATTCATAAAACAAAAGTGGTAACGTTTTATTTGAGTAAAATAGTTCAAACAGTTTTTCATGCTCGGCGGCAAACTATTTATTTTTTCGACTGCGAAAAATAAAATGATGGATAGGTTGATAGGTGGGCATCAGATATAGTTTATTTATTCATTTATCTATTTATTTATTTCAAAAGGAATTTTTTTTACGTTACGTGCAATAAAACCTCCCACTGTTTGCGTACTTGATACAGAGTGGGTGAGTAAAAGCCAACGTCCTAAGAGAGTGAGAGAGAGAGAGAGATTGAAACGAGACCTCTTATCTAAGAGTCATTGTAAATTGCAATCATAAGCTAACAGCTAATGCAGCGGTAACAAAAATGTGATAATTTCCGAATGAGTTTGAAATGGAATTTTAGTCTCCCACCTCAAACATATTTGGCGGGAAGGGTTTTCAAAATATAGATTGCTAAAAACCTGTCTAAGGCTCCTAGGAGTATCCACAGAAAACTGTTACATACGCACGGTCGAAGGGACAGACTTCTAGGGAATCAAAAGCTAGAGTAGAAGAGAATTTTTTTCCTCATAAGAAGCAATGTTGCTTTGGAGTGAGGTTGAACTTGAAACCTCTCTACTGTTCCGACCCGTCCCCCTGTTGCACAGGTGAGGTCACTGTCGGGATAGAGGGAGGGCAACGATGGGTATTTAGAAAGGAATGGTTAGAAAAAAGGGAGGTGCACTCTGTACGGCTAGCCTTGGGCGTTGAATACCTTAACTAGCCTAAGGGTCTGAATAGTTTGGTGCCGTTCTGACTATAAATTTTGACCAATTTTTCTTTCATTGTTGTTTTTTATCACAACACTTCCCCGATCGTTTACACCCAACGTCCTTTATAGTAAATAGCACGAATGAAAAATAGATATTGAATCCACTGCGTTGTGATGGAAAGCAAAAATGAGATGAAAGAAAAACCCAGTAAAAATAAATATTGACGGCATCGTATTTCACCATATACCATCCGATTGAGCTTCAATTTCGAATGAGAAAAGCGTTATCGCATGAATGCAATTATGTGTACAAATATGTATAACAATCATGTTGCCGTAGATAATACACACCAGGATTTTTAGCACGAAATTTTCGGGGAAAGTGCAGGTTATACATGAAAACTATGGTTCTTCATCGAAGGATCCTAACATAATTCACCAAATGTCAGCCTATATGTATCTGCATAACTCAGGAACCACACAACATACCTCTATGAAATTTCCTGCGTATGCTAATGGGACCCCAAGTTATGATTTAGAAATGTATGATTTCAGTTTTTGATCCCCACTCCTGGGAAATAGTAAGAATAATGATGTGGGGTCTCAATTCGCGCTCATTCCAGTAAAAAATGCCCTGATTTCCATCTATCTATCGATAAAATACTAAAAATCTGATTTTATTTATCTGTATGTGGCTTCTAAGTAGCTGAAACGGTGCATTGTTGCAAGAAGTATTGAATTAAGGTACCGCTAAAATGCGCTGAGAATGCAAAATGTTCTGGTGATTTGCGACTGAATATTAGTAGTATGGGGTTAACGTTCGTCCTCATTCTGATGGTACGATTTCTATGTATGTATGTATGTATGTATGTATCTATCTATCTATCTATCTATCTATCTATCTTCTAATGCTAAAGACCGATTCCGTTCATCAGTATGTGACCTCTAAATAGGCGAGACTGTCATTGTAGCAAGGGATATTGAATTATCCTTCATAAAAAAAAGTTTTGATATTTTGTTGAGACCAAGAGACTATTAAGGCCTTCCTCGGAAACTAGCTGGAAAACCCGCCTGGAGGGCGGATTTATGCATAGCATACATTATTCGTTGATCTGAGGGAAAATATAACGAGATGTTCTTAAATGGATAATTCCCGTATTTAAAACTTTTTATGGCATTTATCTGACCCCCTGTCGACTCATTAATGAGCGATCCGGTCCGCAGAGGCCGAAACGTTGCTGGCCCCTGCTACAGACAATCTATTTTTGACACCTTTGATCATTAACAGTGTCTTCTCCACACACACATATATTATATATATATAGTGTAAAATAAATGCTTTTTTATCAATGAGATACGGACTTATATATATATATATATATATATATATATATATATATATATGTGTATGTGTGTGTGTGTGTGTGTGTGTGATGTTTGTGTGTGTGTGTGTGTGTGTGTGCATCTCTATTACCTATGTACATTTAAATGTTTTGTCCTCCTATCCTGGATTCACCCGGAAATATGGTTCAATTCTGACGGTAATATATATATATATAGTCCCTTATGAGATGGTTGGATGCCAACTTTGACGTCTTTCTGACAGCTCTGCCAAACGTTTCACGCTTCACTTTCCTTCGGACGGAATAGTCTCCATAGAGGAGAGAAGAGATGGGTTCATGCCTTTCCCAAGGATATTAGTGCGAAGTGAACATAAAGCAGAGTTGTCGGCACCGTTAACCGTTATGTCAATTGCACCTCCCCATTCCTTCGGGCTACGAGGAAGATTCTGTCAATTGGCCTCCTAGGATCTCTGAACGCTTCGCCCAGTCTTGCAGCATGAAGAGGTCACTTCAGTATCGTTCCATTGTCTATCGAGACAGAAGGGAGACTTTGATTAAATAAACCTCAACCCCCAAAACACTGAACAATAGACACGGACATTTCTATTTCCTAAGAATATTGATCTCATTCTCAGCTTAAGAATATCTTCTTCTTCTTCTTCTTCTTCTTCTTCTTCTTCTTCTTCTTCTTCTTCTTCTTCCACACCTCCTCCTCTTCCTCCTCCTCCTTTTTCTTCTTCTCCTTCTATACCTCCTCCTCCTTCTTCTTCTTCTCCTCCTCCTTGTTGTTGTTGTTGTTGTTCTCCTTCTTCTTCTTCTTCTTCTTCTGCACCTCCTCCTCTTCCTCCTCCTCCTTCTTCTTTTCTAGTTTCTATCATCCATATCTTCTTATCTCCATCCTTTTTTGTCAATCGAACTCTGCAAGCTCCTTTCCCCATCACCCGGGTCGCTTTCTCATTTTCATCATTCTATCATGTTCGTCTCTATCTCACCTGCCCCAGTGGAATAGTATCTGTTCGTAACATCAAATTAGTCAAAACGGTGCATTGCTTTGCTGCTTGCCAGTTCACCACGCTGGAGCAGGCAGTTCTGCGTTCCCTCACTTCTTTTTTTTTAGCACTGTACCACAGTCTTACGCGCCCATGTAAGCCACCCACTTCTTTCATGTCTCTCTAAACCGCCCACCTAGCCCCTAATTAGAACTGTTAACAATCGGCTGCTCACTGAATTGCCTGGCAAAGGTTAAATATTGCGACAAAGACTTTTTACGAATACACAAAAGCATCACAAACTTCGCTTGGGAAGGTGGTGGAATCGGGAAAGAAAGACTTGAGTGACGGAAGCGAGGGGAAAAAAGTAGTCGGATATGAAAGAGAGTTCTTCAACATTGATACAACCTACACCAGACTTCCCAATACAAATAATATGATTTACTGAATTAGTAGGAAAATCTATAGAACATTAATTGGACTAGAAAATTAATGACTAATCTTGAGTAACAAATAAATTAATCAATTATTTAATTGATCTGTACTCATTTCTACTACTAATTGCCTCTAGATGCTTACTAAGATACCTGGTACAAAGACAGAACCCAGTGAGGATCTAACTCATTAGCAATGGCTTGTGAAATAGTTTGGTAAGCTCCTAAGTATCAGTTATGTGTGTATATGCGTGCAAATTATTCGGGTCCCATCAGTCGCAGGTTTGATCCCTATTGCAACCCCCTTTTATTAAATTGTTTATTCTAGCTACATGTCTTGGCCAAATGATATAATTATCATGTAATAACGTGAGACCATCTCAAATAAGAGTTTCAATATAATATGCAATTTATAATCATTCTCTCGGATCATATATCCACTTCTTAATAACATAATTGCCACGCTGGAAGAATAGGGCACCGTGAATAAAAAAAATGAGAACTTGGTGTTAAGTATATATATATATATATATATATATATATGTGTGTGTGTGTGTGTGTGTGTGTGTGTGTGTGTGTGTGTTTGCGTGTTTGTGTGTGTGTGTTTTTCCTAGTTTCCTAAACGTGTGTAGGTATACTTTGATCCCTCAGGATGAACATAGAATAGGTAGCAATGACCTCTGGTGACCCCTAAAGGCCATTTCTAGGTCAAGTCAACTTTTTCATCCTCAAAAAGGGTCGATTTTAGCATTACCGGTCGCTGCTTTGAGGTACTCTGTGTAAGAATTTTCATTTGACTTTTCAGAAAGGATTACTTTTATTCCCGTGCAATAAGTACACAGCCCGACACGTAATTATTTGCGTAATTTTCATCCGAAATTCTCAGTGTATACTATTCGATCTATGTGCTTAATATCAATCACTGAAACAAGTGCATTGTCAAAGAAGAGACTATGTTTAAAAATATTTGCAGTGAAAATTAAAGCTATTTTTCATCATTTAGATCCAACCATTCTGAACATCTCGAGAACCGGTTGCGTGAGCTTGATTCAATTAGCAACCAATCAGAGGGGACATTACTGCACATGCATGGTCAGACACTCTCCCATAAAGTGACTCAGTCGACAGGGAAGGGCCATTGGGTGATCGACGCATTCACATTAGCCGAGCCTTCCAACTCTTTAATATTTGGGAACGTATAAAATGTTTCCCGTATGAATTATTAATTGCTCTTTCGCTCAAAGCCATTTCGGGATAGGAAAAGTTTTTATAAGAATGCTCTACCTTCAGATCGCAGGGAAAGTCTGTAATTACTCTTTGTCCAAAGTTTGTTTTTTTTGTCATTGAAGTACACTGGCACTTTTGCTGACGAAACGGATGTCCATTAGCTGGAGAGTCGTGTCTCTGGTCAAAATAATTGTGATAATTAAAGAACGTCAATACTAATTGAATCTAATGACATTTTTTCTTGCAATCTTCTAAGGAGAGGTTTACTCCAGTTTTAAATGCTACCCTGACGCAACCAACCATTTAATTTCATTTTGTCAAGAGGATGAGCAAAGCAAAGCACCAGTCAAGGTAGACAAACAGACAAAATAAAAATAAAAAACAATTGCTTCCGATTGTACAGATACGTGGTTACATCAATATGTCTAATGAAACGAATTTATTTTGCACAACAATTAATATTCTAGCATAATCTTCCTCTTTGTCAAGGCACTTAAGCCAGCACTTTTCAATCAAACCATTAACAGAGAATGACTGAAATTTCTGCCATTGCAGTTACAGTTCTATGACTATCTCCATAAAATTTCCGTTTTATTATGATTGATGGCAACCCAGCTCTATCAGTGAGTCAGGGCTTTTATCTTGCAATGGACTACTTACAATTGATTATCTTGCAATGGACAAGAGCTTTTATCTTACAATGGATTAATATTACTTCTTTCCGCAATTAATGGATTAATCACACAGATCGAACATTATACAATGAAAATCTTGGATGAAAAAAATCAGTGAATACCTACGTATCAGGCTACAGAATTATTGATCTACATTTGTATATACCCCAATTCTATTTTGAGCTCACGGGCACAGACACCAGATGTGACGTGAATGGGAAAGGAAGCGCATGCCTCCTCAGAACAATGCCTTTTCTCTCATCCCCAGCGGACGCCTATGTTTGTGTCTGAGATTGTAGTCAATACGATTCCTCCAGAATTGCACTTAATATACTCTATCAAATGCCGATGCTCGTCGTAGAGAGACGGGGGTGATATTCGTATACTGCCCTTTGGACTTTTCTCCTATAGCACAGTACCCGTTATAACGCGGTTCATTACAGTACGGTTTACGTTATAATGCGGATGGATGGTGGACTCCGAAATATTGTAATTACCAATATGATTTCAAATAAACATCTGCTAGACGTAAACATAGAAAGTTATATTTAAACAAAATGTACAAGTATTGATTTGTTGTTGTTGTCTTTCTAATTACGTTCGAAAATTAAATAATTGATCTTGATATTGTCTAAAGGTTTTTTTATTTCATTCTTTGCATCGTCTATTTTGACTGCTTTTTTCCGATGAAACAATGGAAATTCTTTACATAATTCAATGTGTCTATTTTAATCTGTCAGCAGATCAATATGCTCGAATTCCCCGAAGTTTTTGGTTTGGATTAATACACATACGTGTGTGTGTGTGCACATGAGTGTACGCACATAGAAATGAATAAGTCTTTAACCTGATGATGGAAAAATTGTATATTACACAACATTTCTTTTACAACATAGGCTCCTTTCTTGTCAAGCACTTAATTCAGTGGTGAATATCAATAACTTACAAAATTAACTTCCATCGTGAAAATTCTAGAAAAAAAAACAATGTAAATTAGGTTCCCTAAAAACAATTGTTCTCTCTTTGCCGTCAGATGACATCAGGGTGTTTAATTTTAACTAACTTCATACGAAACGATCTCTTTTGATGGTATTGTGACAGTTGTTATATTTACATGTATTTTTTTTTAAATCATCAAAATTTGAGTATTTTTGTTAACAAATTCTACCATTGGAAATGGGAGAAAAATTAGCCACATTTTCAGTTTATGTTGTGTTTCTGTTTTAAGAACGGTAAAATGAGATTTATGCAATTTATCTAGAATGTGCTGTGAATGATCGGACTATTTCTCCATAAACAATGCTTTTATTTTTACTTAATAAATCGAAAAAATCTTTTGGCCATATGATATAAGAGTTACGAGAGTAATTTGGACAAATAATACACTAAGTATAACAAAAGCCATTTGTTGTCAATGATATGTAAATTTCCTGTGGTGTTCTGCATCGAATTGATATAATGTTACCTCGTTGTGTAACTTGTTGATCCAAACTTCCTTTTGGGGGAGATACCAAGACCCTGTATTGTTAGAGGTAAGGTACAAAAGTAATGAAGAAGTTGGAAAATTGACAAAGAGTACTGTGTTCATTCATTTTTTTTTTTACTTTATTGCATTTATTCGCAACTCCATGGTGTCAGAATATGATACTTGGTCCTTTTCTAGTGAAGGGTGAGACGGTCGGTGTATCAACTCTACACAGTACACGAATCAACGTTGCATTCTATGGTAGGTCATCCAGAAACTACCCTGGGTCGTCCATCATTGTGTAGTCTTGATCTAACCTATCTTATTGCAAAAAAGGAGCAGTGGCTCAAAATAGTTCTGTCTGAGCACCATTAGTTGAGCCACCGAACAAGGATGCAGATTCTGTGGAGAAGAGGATCATTTTTATAATCTTAGATTATTATGTATTTCTCCCATTCAGGAAATTAGGAGCTCTTTCTCGTCATTACTTATGACCAATTAGTTATTTATTACGGAAATTATCAATAATTAAAAACAAAGACAAATCGCTGCTGGCCTTAAATGGATGTTGGCGTTTGTTCAAATAATGAGTCCCGCAGGAACATTGGATAAAGTTCATGTCTGACAGCGTAAATTCAACATCTTTTTAAGGATTGTAACGCAATGATAGTATCGGGTGAGTCAAGATTCGTGTATCATGAGCATTCAGCAAAAACAAGTTAATTACTAGAAAATAATTTTCTGCCAGTAATGCAATTATATTCCCTTGCTTCGCACACACTAATAAAAGCATACGTACATTGTTTAACTGACGTCAAATGATCATATGATACACACTAGAAGAAGGGCACACAAACTCGTGACGTTACGCGCACTAACGATATTTAAATCGCCCCCGCCAAAAATATATCTCTTTGTTTCAAGGCTACACACGTTGTAAGATCGTACGAATCTTTTTGCTCTTGTTAAGTCTGCAGGCACATACAGATACCCAAATATACCCTCTTTTCCAAAAACAAATACGAACATACAAAAGCTGTCCCACAACTATTGATATTATTTCCGTTAGCCTTGACTTCCGCTTTTACTTTGTTCACTCCTTGTCTCGCTAGCTACGTATACTCTTTGGAGTGCATATCGCTTTTCTTACAGTCTTTTCTACTCGCTTTGTCTATTCCCTTCTTCGTGGCTCGCTCAAGTCCGTCTGAATTAATTAAGTGGACCCGTCAGTGTCTTTGGCCGGTATATTTTCTATTAGTTTTTTCTTCACTCACATCTGGCTCTTGGTCGTGATGACACTCTCAAGGTATTGAATGACTATGGTTGCTCTCTCTATACTATGACATATCGCTTCTAGCTAAACCATCCCTCTTCTATGCGTTGAGACCACTTACTTCCCTACCACCTGCTTTTTATTCTTGGTTTGTGCTGTATTCTGCATCGAGAACCAAAAGTGGTTACATGGTACAAGCTTTCGGTAAATATTTGTGTGCATAGTCAGCTTTTTAGAGAGATTTGTTCATCATCTCGGTGTCTTCACTGAACCTTTGTTACCGATAACATCTGTGCATTCTGGGATTTAAAACTATCGGGGCACAACTTGGTATCTCTCTGCACAAAATATGGAAATAGCACCATGCTAAGCTATGTCACATGCTAGTAAGGTTAGTTAAACGGCAAATTCATGACTAACCCTTTACGTGACAGCCCTTATCAACAATGTTTACTGGTGTAGAAAACTCGTAGAGCTCTCTTGCGTCTTCCTATTTGCCTTGATCACCGCCTTTAATATTATCGCCTGGCTTTCCAATAACAAACCTTATTGAAGGCAGCATTGTCTGTTTCCATCGTTAAGTAAAATCATTTGATAACTGGATTCATTAAATCACACCTCATCTTCATATCTCTTTCCAAATGAATTCTTTACCACGTCTCAATTCTTTTCTAGACACAGCTACAAATTGAACTCGTATCTATTCTGCCAACGATCTCCCTAAATGTTCAAATGTTCTATGTTTTTATCTCCATCTATTTTCATTTTTCGTCCAAAGGACTAACTTCATCTTGGTCATTTTATCATTTGTATCTCAATATTCAAAATGTGATTGTGTGTGTGGTTGAAAGATTAACACGTGATATCAATCAAAATGGCAGACCCTTTCTTACCCAGGCTTCTCTACGTAACGTCACAGATATTGGCGGGAACTTCGCCACATGATGACTCAACTCAATCACTGGCCTCTTGCATACAGTACCTCCCTTCTTCCTTATATAGTAGACTTAAGTATTTTAATACTCCGATCTAATACATAACTATTTCTTAGCGCCATACTAGCAATATTTACTTTAGTAAGAATCTTTAAACTTACAACTGAATGATACAACCGAAGTCTTTTCTGGTTAATGGGCAACATATATAATGCAATTGTGAAAGCCCTAGCCAGGCTCTGAATTTCGTTATTTCACACAGTGGGTAAATAGAGGCAAATCTCACTTCGCCCGCATGAGACGAATCAGCCATGAGTAATTTATAGAGTCGATGGGAAAATGTTCACTGAATCCCTGTCCTTTCACATCGTCCATCAGGATTAATGAAGCTTTAATAGTTTTTAATTGTCCAAATTCTTTAGATTGCCATTGTTAATTCCTGATTAGTATTTCTTTCATCTTATTTTCATGGCAGAGAAAGAGAGGTCTAACGGGGGAAAGGTTTCTTTATTTAACATTGTCTGGCCACTTCCGATCGTACAAAAAGGAAGGGAAGAAGAATTTGGGTGTGAATGTTACCAAGGCTGCTTATTAGTCACTTTTTACATTCATTCTCTGGTTAAATCCACATTAAGACCTCGCGATGTGTACTTACTCACGTGATTCCGCGATGTGTCGCGCTTTCCTTTACCCCCTCGTCCGTGTTGAAGAATCTAAGAGATGTGTCTTTTTACCCTGCCAACCATGACCCTCTTGGTGAAGCCATGTTGCTGAATATATAATAATAAGCCTCTGTTATAAGGGATGAGAACTTGAATCGCTGGTGATATTCACGCCAATACAAAGGGTACCAAATTTCGTCTTCACTTCATCTCTGTCTCATCCAGCAACTAAAATAATCTTAGCTTCCCTTTATACAACCTGTCATGTCACTGTACCCTTTTCCTCTACTACTGAAAATTACTGTCTAGACAGTTTTCCCCCTTTGTTGTCGACTCAAAGATTTTTTTAAGGTGAGGAAGAATTTGATTAATGAATTCAGAGAATGTGACTTTCACATCAATCACGAAAACTTACAAGGCGAAAAGTCTCAGCATGATTTATTGGCCTCAAGTTCTCTTTTTTTAACCTGACAAGCAAAACTTTTCAGACGCAGTACTTTGGAGATGGATATTGACCGAGAAAAATATATTTATTTTACTTATTCTTTTCAAGTCTACTGTGTTTTCTAGTAGTGTGTAGGTGAGTTGGCACGTATGTGCTTTTTTCCACCTCAAAAGCTTCAAAGAATATAAAGGTTGAACGTCTTTAATCTGACACTTAAAGATCCAGTCACTCCCATGGTTCGGCACATTTTGAAACTGCCGCCATTAGTTCGGAAATCTGTCACAATGGCTGCACTGTTGGTAGCGCTAAGGTACTGAACTTTGTTTACATTGCAGCTGATGTTTCAGTGACACGATTCTGTTAATTTCATAAATTTGACTGTATTTTAGCCCTTCAGGGTGTCATTCAACAGATCGCCAGACACAGACGATGGTGTTAGTGATGAAGAGTGCAAACATAAAACATTATGTTTGAAAAGATGGACTTACGGAAAAAATAGACGTAGAACTTCTGTAAAGAATTCATGTGGGTGCTAAACGTTTGGGTTAATTACAAAGAAACAAAAACAGTAAATTTTCAAGTTTTTTGTTGAGAAAATAAATAGATTTCTGTCGTCCAGCAATGGTCAGGTCCCAATGGTCAGATTAAAGAGGTTCGACCCGTATCGTATTTTACCGAATTAAATTTTGATTATTCCCATCTTTATTCTACACATTAGGGACCGTCACATAAAACTGTTACCGTAGGTTTCCTCAGTTTTCAAGATGACCTGGCTGGCTGGCTGGCTGGCTTACTAGCTATCTATGTACATTTACATCGCACATCCAAACAGCACCAATAGAGCTAGAGGGCTGAAATTTTCAACATTTACTCCTAGCTACGTCTAAAAAAAAATTTTTTTTTCTTGCCTTTTGAACCCCCATCACATCCAAATAAATATTTAGTTGGGAGTCAATTTGCAATGTAAGTTGATGCTAAATTCATCCCTTAATTTATACCCAGCAGCATTCACGCATGAAAAAATTTTTTTGATCACCCTCAACATGGCATGCTGCAATAAGACATAGGTCACGTGACAGTGTCTATTGTGACTATACAGACCAGTTTAGTTTAAGGTTAATTCTAGTTTTCTAATCAATTTTGGGTGTTTTTTAAATCTTATTTTCAGCTGATTTTAATTAAATTGTCAAAGAACTGATTAGCGAAAATTCTTGAGACTAAAAAATACAGATCTGGTTGGTAATTTAATTGAAACTGTCACATGATTGATGTCTTTTGGCAGCATGTTCAGTTAGGGATGATCAATTAAAAAATCGGAACTAGTGGTGACCAAAAAATAAATTACTTCTCTCACCTTTTGGACACAAACTGAAGACCAATTTGGCATAAACTTATATAACAAATTTAACCCTTCCCACTAAAAACCTATGGGGGGTATTTACAAAAAACAAAGAAAAACGTTTTCTCTAAACATAATAAGAAGTAAATGTTTGGATTTTCAGTGCTCTAGTTCCATTGGTGCAACCAGACGGCGACACTAACTTGGAATCTGAATAAACCTATGTTGGCAGTTTTGATTGACGGTTTCTGTGAGAAGGTTGAAGAAATTTGTCAACTTTTAATCTGAAGTACTTTTTGATGGGGGGGAGGGGTTTCATCATTTTGTTTTCTTTACTCATTTCCTTGTGTCCCAGAGTTTTTTCACAACATTTCGAATGTGTACCCTCTGGCTTTCCACGGGTGTCAGTTGTCCATTTAGTTCCAGGCAGGGCCATATTAACCATGAGGCACTTGAAGCACAGTCCTCATTCCCCAGACTCTAACAGGCCCATGACAAATTTAGATGGCTCCAAGTACACCATCTCCTCCCCAAAATATTGTTTTTAGATCACCTCTGCCCACCTGGTTGTGTTGTTGAAGAAGCCGTATATTGAGGAATGTGTGTTTCCAATGTTGACAGGGAAAAACAAGCCTCAAATTTGACAACATATGTGAGGGAATGATGCTTAACTGTATGTGAGAGTTGGCATGAACTGGTCTAGGGTGTGCAAGAAGTTATTTGATCCCTGGGCAATGTCAAGAACCCCTGCTAGTATATATATATATATATATATATATATATATATATATATATATATATATATATATATATATATATATATATATATATATATATATATATACATATATATGTATATGTATGTATATATATGTATATGTATATATATATATGTATATACATATATATATATATATATATATATATATATATATATATATATATATATACATATATATATACATATATCTATATATGTGTATATATATATATATATATATATATATATATATATATATATATATATATATATGAACATATTTATCATCATCAGCCATTATGAATCCACTGCTGGACCAAAGCCTTTCCCATCTCCTTCTATGATGAGCGTAATTACAAGGAAAGTTCCTATTTGATAGATTCATTTCCATCATAAATATATTTTAATTTCTTAGATTATTTATTACGTAACATAGAGACTTCATGTTGATTTAGACAAAATAATTTTATGTATATTACATTTTTGCTAGAAAACATTTCATCTGTTTGAAAATAATAGCAGAAAAAAAGGACCCCCAATAAACGTAATGCATTGAATCCCATCTATGTCAGTTTCAGCCCTGATTCTAACAAAGATAAAAAGGCTAATATGAATAAATAGACTGAAAATATAAAGGATGTTAGCCATTGATCTGAAGTCGCTTAGGCATGAATAGAATATGTATATCATCCTTGCCATATCTAAAATTCCTGGAATAATGCACTTATAGATTTGTTCTGCTGGAGAAAAAAAACTTGTATTATTTGAAAATTGCCACATGGAGACCAAGATGGAGCTTATTCTTAGAGCCCCTAAAAATTCAACTAAATCTCATAATGTGTACATAAACATAATAACATAGAATAAATGTTTAATATTTTAAAAAAAAGAAGAAAAAAAGAAGCTAATCTAGGCCAATGGCAGCTTAGTCTGCGTCAAAGTTGTCCTCTCCAAATATCACACACTCATCTCTGCGTCTCGTCCACCATTTAAAACAAAGTTCTTTACTTGGATCATTATCAGCTACCTTGTAGCTTTCTCCATATTCTTGTCCACAGACTGAAATCTCCTCCCCAATGGAACATAAGGCATGAAAAATGACTTATAGTGCATTGTGAAAGGAATGATCACACAGTACATGAGCTCATTCAATGGCCTTTCACTGCCAACTGAGTTATCCCGCAGGAGAGTCTCTGCTTATGCATGTGCAGTAAGATATCTTTTTTTTGGTTGGTAAGTTACAATAAAGCCGTGCAACCAATTCTCAAGCTATACAATATGGCTGAATATTTTCTGGACAGACAAGTTTATTAATTGAATTATGGAAAAGGATTCATTTTATCTACTGTGATTTGTCTTGCTTCAGTCCTCCCTGTTGTCTACAAAAATAAAACCCTAGTGTAGAAATGACCTTAGTCAACATAGAATGGTCAACATAAAATAATCTATATAAAATAAAATTTAACAACCATCAAGTCATTTTATTATTTCAGGAAACTGTTCAAAAAGTGTCACTACTTGACAGAGTACAGGAGGGAGGTCATTCTCTTTACATTTTAGATGAAATGTGTTATGCACATGGATTGAAATGTTTTGATTGTAAAGAATTCTCAGACGCCAGTGTATTTAAACAGTGTTAAATTCTGTTGCCAGAAAAGAAGCTGAACCCCTCAACCTAATACTGTTTTGTATTCTTTGTTTTCATTCTGTTGCAACAAGGAGAAATAAAAACACTTTTTTAAATTGCTTCTTAGGTGCAGCTTAAAAGAGCACAGGCTTATTTTTCTTGAAAAGGATTTGTGCTGAGTAAGTAAACATTGTTTAAAGAAAAAACAACATCAAGAAAGGACACTAATGATTACAAATATTTTAGCAAGAGAGAAAATCAATGGAACATTAATCAGACTTCTATTTGAGCATCTACTACACATGAAACCTGGACGTGTGGGGAAATTTTCACAATTTTATCACAACCCACTTACTTTACCACTACTCTGCAATTGCTTGGCTTAGCTTCAGTCATTTTCTGCAAACTAAACATCTTTGTTGATAAGAAAATGAAACCTTGATGATCAAGCACCATCTTTCTTTACTTGAATTTGTTTGAATGACTTTTAGCATTCAATCTTTATGTTGTGCATTGCAAATAAGAAAGAAAAAAGATTGTCAATGGTTTGGAATTAATGCAACTGTTACTGGCAGAATAGGGCTTTTATAAGTATGCACGAATAATGATTTTACTATGAAAATTCATTGAAAATCTGGAAGAAAGGGATTATCAGTGGTCAGGAATTATTGTAAGTGTAACTAACTGTATAGGGTTATTTTATGTATTATGTAAATTCATTGTAAATAATTCTGAAATGAAAATGTTATGAAAAGAATTTTACAATAGAAATGTGTTACAAACGAAGAAAAGAGGACGATCAGTGGCAGGGCTGTCTGCGTAGTGATCAAGAGAGTGAAGCCAAACTGTGGGTGGTTCTGGTGGGGGTGCATTTTAGAGGTAGCTTGATTCAATATGTAAAGCTATAATTCATTGCTTTGGATAATTTTATGGTACAAACAGATTGAAAGAGAGAGAATTTTAATAGCAAACAGATAGTGAGTGAATGCTGTTTTCCTCTTGCAAAACACTACAACAAAACACTAAATTACTTGCTAGTTTTTTTCTATTATTCAAATGCATTGGAAGTCAGGAAGAAAGGTATTATCAGTGGTCATGAAATAATGCAAGTGATACTAATACTGACAGAATACTGACAGAATACAGTTATCTATCTATGTAATAGGCATATATGCAAATTTCTTCTCTTTCTGTTTGAGCATTTATCTCATTGGTTATTTTCCCTTCCTATTATGATGTAGCAATGAAGATTGCATCATTGAAACTCTTGAGACTTCATGTCTGCTCACCCTTTAAAACCATTTGAGTTGAGTTGAAACTTTGAAAAGAAAATTAAAATTAGGATACTTGAATTATTAAGAGATAATTTACCCAATAAAATAGCTTTAGGCTCCTTCGTGCTGATCCATGCATAAATAACCCCGTCGTTTTTGACACGTATATTCTCACTATATCATAATTGGAAAGCTCAGATAATTGTTCACTGGTTGTGTGAAACCATTTTTTTGTTCATTTCATCCAAACTTGGAATAATAAGTAATTAAGGTTTGCAGAATTTGTTTTGGGATGTGAATATAAGCAACATTTCTATGTGTTCAAATTAAACAGATTGTAATCAGACAAAAGTCAAAACTTATTGACTGCAATTGTAAAACCTCTGTTCAAAACTCAAAAACTAGTCTAAGAGGTTTGTCAACAAATATCTGGAGCAGAATATCACTAAAATGATTTTATATCTTACAAACTTAACTTTAAATAGTGGGAAAAATAGCAAGCAAATGTACAGGGAAGCCAATACAATTTATATAACAAACAACAGACTTTATTGAATAAATGTTGGGGAAAAAAGCTGACAGGAAATGTTTATCAGTTGATTACTTTTTGAAGATAGAGAATGTTCAAAAAAGAACCTTTGATATAAGCATGGACGTTTCTACGTAGATATTTGTGTACAGTTCATTTGCGTGAAGTTATTAGCATGACAAAGAAAGCGAGTATGTATGTAAGTGTATTAGGTCTGTACGGAAAGTATCCAGCCATTTTGAAAATCTTGAAAACTGTTTGCTCAGCCGTGACATAACTTAGCAACCGATCAGATGGGGTTTTACTGTGCACACACTCTCCCTTAGGGCTACTCAGTTGGCAGTGAAACAACATTGAGTGAGGGTGTGTACTGTGTGACTACCACATCCACAATAACCAAGCTTATCTATTCTTCACATCTTGTGCAGGATTTTTTTTACAAAACACCACACCATTCAACTCTCTCCAAGTCCTGATTTGGCAACCTGTGACTTCTGGCTCTTCTCTGAAGAGATTTTAGACAGTGGATGAGATTAAAGATACCATGATGAGACAGATGATGGCGATCGCAAACAAAAACTTTGCAGACCGTTTTGAAAAGTAAAGGGATCCTAATATAAGTAAGTGAGTACCTGAAAGGGAGTACTTTGAAGGAGACTAAAATGCTAATGCCCAAGATAAGCTATATGTTACTTTGTTAATATCAAATGGCTGGATACTTTTTGGACAGATCTTGTATATTCTAGCAGTCAGTTTGCAATGATATTTGTATATGCCAAGACTAAGTGGGACCAACAATAAAGAATATTTTCACTCAATATTTTATTATATTGTACGTATATTTCGAATATCTATTTTTGTGGAGTTCTGCACAGACTTGAGTGGAAGGTAGATGGAATATTTGGTTGAAGTTGACACGCAGTTTTTTTCTCTTGTTTGAATTGATTGATCGTCTAGTTGAATGATGCATTGCAGGAAGGAAGGAAGAAATAGAATCAGATGGATATAAGGTCTTGTCGTGCGGTCAAACTTTAACCAGATAAATCAAGATAGTATATGACCCAAAAGGGACAAAGAAATAGCTCATACAATAATAACATTGTATTCATGTTAGTTTTTACAACACTAAAAGACTGTTTCTGATATCTTGCAGTCAATGGGTGTTCAAATTATACTACTTATGGTAAAAATATGAAATCACTATACTTATACAATGTTCATCCAGATTTTTTGCTTCATAGTAAATAAACAAATCACAGGTATGACTCAAAACAATTTTGTTTAATAGTCAAACACTCTATCATCATGAAATATGCCACAAACTAAGTACAATGAATTATTTAATATATTAGCATATTTTTTCTCCAGATGAAGTGGAGGAAAAATATGGAATCATCAACAAGAATTCACGATTGATATTTAATTGCTCTTCCTTGAGCTTTTATGATGACCTGAATCCTTTGTGGCATAGATTCCACTAATTAAAAAGAATATTCTCCATCAAGCTGTTTCCAACTTTCTTGAATAGTGGTTGACAGATCAGTTTTTGGAGGATGGAGTCTTTTCATCGACCATTTAAAGAAAAAATCCATTTGGATTAAGATCTGGACTGTTTACTGACCATATCATTGAGTTGATATGTCTTTCCTGGAGCTATAGCACTCTTTGCTTTGTGACAAGATGTATTATCATCCTGAAAAATTACTTCATCATTGATTATGCATTGACTGTTGAGGTGATGGTCACCATCTCCTCATATCCTTTACCTGACATGCAACCTCATATCATAAATGAATGGGAAAATCTTGTTTTCTTCAAGCAGTTATCTCTACATATTTCATTTGGATGGCACCAGATAAAAGTGGCAGCTTCCCTTCCTTGGCTTATATAGATTTATGATTCGTCCCTGAATATCACTTTCATCTAATCATCGACACTATATTTTGCTTCTCTTTGGCCAAGGGTAATTTTGTTTTCTTCTGTTTTGATGTCAGTGCCGGTTTTCATTTTAGCTTTTATGTATATTGATTCCATTTCATTTGGCTTATTTCTTACAGCTTTGTCACAAACACTGGCTGCTGTTCCTGTTTCATTTGTTTCTCATTTTTTTTCTTTGTTGTGCATTTACTATTTTCAAGGCATATCACCTTCATCCAATCATCCACACTATATTATTTGAGTTTTCTATCCTGATTCCTTGACATTTTCAAGGTTCTACCTGTAAATTCTCCTTTGTAATCTTCCAATTTTATTCATACTTGTACCAAATTTTACACTTCACTAACTAGGAGCAACCCACATCTTCTGCCACACTCCATGTTGTATTTCCTACTCCAAAAAGTTTTCCAATCCTTTTCATTATGTCAATTGGGAACTCTCTTGTTGAAGTCATGTTTCCTTTCGATTGACCCAGTCCAACAATAAGTCCAACAGATTATAGCCTTTTAGTAATTTCTTTTAACAGTTGACTAATTTGCATTTTTAAACTTGTGCTGGTATTTCTCTAAAAAATGCAAATTGCAAGGTGATTCAATAATTTTTACTGTGTTGAATGATTCCATAATTTTTTGTCTACTTAATCTGGAAAAAATAAGCCAATAATTAAAAAAAAATCAATTTAAGTAATATTTCATGAAGCCGGAATAAGCTATTAAACAAAAATTGTTTTGTGTCATATCTGTGATTTATTTGCTATGAAGTAAAAAAGGTAAAAAAGTGTGGTGATTCCATAATTTCAGTATTTAACCATCATCTTTTCAAATGTATAGACGTTCACAAAATCGTCTTTTTAGATCAAAAAAAATATATACTTGAACTCATGTTGTTTCACTGGTCATAGAGAAGACAAAAGTGAATGAAAGAATTGTCATTTTTTTCAAGATGTTTAACTTTAATTTTGACTAGGTTTAGCTTCTCATGGTTAATAGGGAGAGGAAGCATGGACATCTGTTAGGGGGTAGACAGGGGCATTTACCCTCATCCCCCCGATCTGGTTTTCTCACCGAGGGCGAGGAGGTTTGAAAATTAGAACCTTACAGTTAATAAAAGATAATGGTGTTGTAAGATTGCTTTATGTAAGTTTAACGATATAAAAGTTGTATCATCGTATTGATATTCACTGGCAACAAGGTTGCCACTAAAATATATCCCAAATATACCCGCCTCCAGCCACTGGACATATTCTTCCCAACCCCAGAAAAGTGGCAGTGGACGTCCTTGTAAGGAAAAGATGTTTTGCCAATGTTAAAAGCAAAAAGCTTTTCTTAAGGATTTATTTATGCAGTGGCATTTTGCAATCCTGATGGAAGAGAATCAATAATGTCTTCCTGAAAAAAAAATTGCGAATAATTTTACTTAATAGGAATGTCTGTAAAGCGCAAACGAGTCAAAATAGATTGACTTGACAGGAATTAAGGCAAGCATTACTTAAAGAACAGACCAAGTTACTTGGTATTTTGTTTTTGGTGGTAAGTGGGCCCGAGAGGTTATCCATACGCTTGTACGCGTCCTCCATTCATTTCTCGAAATTTTCATCCGGAAAGAATTTTTATTATACTCAAAAGTCCACAAAATTCACAATCATGACCGCTTGAAGGTTACATAGAGCTAAGGTGAGTGTCGGGCGGGGGTAGATGTCCTTGGGAGCGACTTTTTAAAAAAGATTTTGAGATACGACTATCCTAACCCAAACTGATAAGAATAAGAAAAAAAATACAGTTCACGACGTAAATTACCTGTTCCTTCCCTCTCTCGTTATCTTCCGATCAAATGGCAGATAACTCCCCTGTTCATCCCTCTCCGTTGTGCCACCCAAGTTTAATTGTCATTGAACGCCGGCTTAAATGAGCTACCATTTGCATCTTGACAGTAGATGTCTTTTTCTCTTGACTTCGAACAACTTCGTTAACCTTTGCTTGCCATCCTCATTTGGTTGTTGCCAAAGGGGAATGCTTTCTTTCACCAACAGACTTGGCAAACGTAATTATTCTTTTCTTTTCTTTGCAATCAATCAACGTTTCTAAGAACTATTTCCAAGGTTCAACTTGGTTGCTTGTGTTTAACACAAGTCTTCTTTTTTTTATTCGAGTTGGGAGATTGATTAAAACAAAGAACACGTTGAGGCTTATTTTAAGCTGAATCTTTTTTTTCTCTCAACAGAAACTAATGTAAGCTTTGCTTTTTCTTCGCCGTACGTTTTTATCAAAATAATTTCAAACATAAAATATAGTTACTGTCTATGGTTTCGAGAGGGGTCATTTACATACACAGATCTTTTTTGGACGATTGAACTCATCGCAATTTACACACTAAAGGAAGAAAAATCGGACCAGTAACTGCATTTATGTCATTCCGTATAAATGCGGAAAGATCTATATGGAAGAAACTGGTAGACCTCTCAAGGTTCGACTTGACTAATATAAAAAGCAGTAATCAAAGGAGAGATAGAAAGATCTGGAATGGTTGACCATATTTGGTGAGAAAAATGCTAATACTTGCCTCCGTGGGAAGAAGAACGTATAATCGACGGGGAACGCTGTTGGAAATTGCGAAAAATCAAAGAGGCAAGCCATATCAACAAGTCGACTGAATGTATGTCATTCGAATTCAACCCGATGTCGCTTCCAATGCTCAACAGGGACAAAGTATGGAAATCCGAGCCTAACAAGGGAGGGAGGAAAGATCGATATTATCCGAATCCAACGCCGTAACATAGCTACCATTGGAATATTCTGTTTTGTACCATCGTTGAAGATTTCTGTTTACTACCACCATATTTGGGTGTTACACATGAAGAAGGCCGAAGAATGAATTGGCTGAAACGTCGTGTTTAAAACACAAACGATAAGAAAGAGTTCAATCGCCCAGAAAACTCTTTGAATAAAATATAGTATTACATACCGAATACACTCGTGTAATGTCCCACTTTTTAAGACGATTTTTTAACCTTCAATTAGGGGGTCGGACATTACACAAAGTATGCTTTTGAAAGAGTAAAAATTTGGGGTCTGGGATATGACACACCGATAATTAAGCTACGAAAGTAGATATACCGATAATTAGACTAGTGACAACAAAGTACCGGCTAATTACTGACTTTTTGCCGACGGTGCGCGTTCCCAGAAGCCTATTCATTTAGAACAGAAGTTGGAAGGGGTAAACAGGTATGAGATGCACGGGGTACGTCAGGCTAGACATTTTCTCTAAGGCTCACACTCAGGGAAAACATGTTTGAATTACATGTGCTAAATCTGTTTACAGGTAGGTTGAAAATCCAGACTCGAGTACTACACGAGGTGTATGATAAACCCTTGATTTATTTTCTCATCTCATACTCACACGAAAATAACTGACACGTCTCGGCATAGCGCCAACTTTAACCCAAAGGCATTTTACACGCCCGAGGTATCATTCGTCGTGATATTCTTCAAGGCAGCACCACGTGATGGATTGATGACGGAAGTGAAAGTCTAGACATGGAGAAAAGCTTTTGGTGCTCTCCATCTCACAAGAGCAACAACTTATCGTGACGGCAGTTTTTTTCATTGAGAAAAAAATTATAAAATTATAAAATGGAGTGCTATTCAATAAGGTAAATATTGACAACGAAAAAATATTGGATGATATATTTAAACCATTTTTAATAAGTATAGATAAAATAAACTAGTACACAGCCCGTTCCAAAGGTGTATGTTTAGAAGGGATCAGACTTTATGGTGTGTGGAACAGCCCGCCATAATTTTTATGTAAAATAATTATGAAAGAAATACTTGTGTGGCCATTATTAGTGAGTGGCAATTTATGATAAATAATGATCGATACAAAATGTATTCTGAAGAGCGAAAGTCAAGGGAGATAAATCCTAGAAACTATAAAGAGAGCGATGGTGATATTGTCGCCAGTGACGAGTCATGAGATTTAGTATTTTGGTGACCCCTGCCAAGGAGACGAAGATCAAATCGTGCCCTCCTCACTACGTTCGTTTTCGTTAAATGTGCGACACGAAGCTAACATTGTACAGGTTACAGCAGTAACATTTGGAGAGACCGAGTATCCTTGTGTTTCTAGTTAATGATTGACAGGAGGCTTATGTTTTTGAGACGTGTTACAGCAGTCATTAAGTGAGACAGAGCGTCTTTGTGTTCTTGTTTAATGGCACACACGAAGCTAGCGTTATAGTGATATATTTATTATCATTAGATTTCTCGAGAACCGCTAAAAAAAAACAACTTTAAACTGAATACTGCGCTGCTATGTCTGACGAATGTCAATTTCGTACAATGGCCAGTTGTCAAGTAATTGTGGTACACACGCACAGACATAGACTTCTTCTATTGCAGTGCGATTAAAATTTTACATACAGTATGAAGTATTACTTATTTTATAACTATAGATCAAATAAATAAAAACATGACTTATTTTATCAAAATAAATTTCTAATAATAAATTAATGAATTTCTCTTTCCTGTGAGGTTTTGTTCCTACCGCGCATTCGCATACATTATGATTTTTTTTGACTCTATGGCCCCAGTGAGTAAGGCAGGCTCATATTCGGGACCACAATCAAAAATAGGCAGCACGATTCTTAACTTGTACATACAACCTCATAAGATAGCTAACTTATCACAATGACTTAAGAAGCAAGGCTACACGTTGTGAGCATTCATCTAGTGAAAATCGAACTCACTATTGCATAAATGGTCTAGCAAGACGAACTTCCAAACCATTACTTCACAGTAGACATCATTAGGTATTTACTAAACTAGTTTGGCAGAAGGCTAAAGTGTCGAGCACCCAGTGAAGATCGAGCCCACTAATGGTATCTAGAGAAAGACTAACCCTCACATAACGTATTTAGGGTATAACAAGTACCCCACCATTATTTTTTGGTTGAAAGGAAGTTACTTTCTTAATGATTTAAATCGAGAAAGTATGTAAAATCTAGGTATACGTTAAGTAGTGCAGTCTCCAAAAAGAAGTACGGTCTTTCTACAGAGCTTTTAGTATTGCTTTTTTCCCCGGATCTTATTTGTGGTGTACAGACAAATAGAGCACCGGACGTAAATTCCCCAGACAAAATTTCCCGGATAGAATCCCCCCTTTAAGTGTCAATCGAGACAAAAAGTCCTCGGTTACAAAACTTTTAGGAACTGGTGATAGTACAAATGATTTTTAACAGGTCTCATAATCTAAATGTTGAAGTTGTTTTTTGCACTCTTTCTAAAATTACAAAACTGAACATATGGTATCGAATTTTGTTTCTATCGGACCTCATACCCTAATCAGTCAATAAGGACACACGCGCACACACACACACACACACACACACACACACACAAACATATACACACACTTACTTTGACCTGGTATGATTTTTTTCGACATCATTTAAAAAAAACTTTTGCTTAATTTTCTAGGCTTGATTTCTAAAATACTGCTTGAAATATAATGTATTCTAAAATTTTAACAACGTTTTAAAATCAAAATATTCTGTTTTATGGGGAGTAAGACATTTTCCCACGGAGAAAAGGGATAGGTTAATCAAATCTATGAGATCTGGTAAGACATTTACTGAAACAAACCGGGAAATTTGAAACAGTTCCAATTATATCTTTTAATACTTAGATACCTAAAATGAAGTTAAGTTTTAAATTTATGCGAATATGATGTCCGATAAAGACGTAATTCAATACTATGTAGATTACTTTATGATTTTTGGAATGAATGCAAAAAAAAATTTAGATTATGAAACCTGTTAATCGTTTATACTTTAACCAATACTAAAAGTTTTGTCATGTTTCAATCTAAACAGGGACTTTTTGTTCCACTTGGCACTTCAAGCGGGGGATTTTGTCCGGGGGATTTTGGTCCAACGCCAAATGACTTGTCCTGGCTCATACCCTAACGTAGTACGATGGGAACATAGGCAATGTTTGGGTATGAAATGCGAAAACAAATCAATACGGCTAGCTCCGTAGAAAAGACCACACGTCTTTATAGGGGCTACGCCACTCAACTTATACCTAAATTTGAAATTACTCAACTTGAATTCCTCACGTGCACCACATTGAAAAGGTATCAATTATTATTTAGGGCACCGAAAAGCTCTTTCCAGCTGAGTTGGCCTACATGCTAAAATCGACCAGGATTCCAGTATCGTAAGTATTTGAGTGCTCAGAGCTGGGAGCATAGAAAATAGAGAAAAATGTAGAAGATAGAAATCTGCTGCTGATTGCTATTAAACTGCAGTTGAAGGCAAAAGAGAAAAATAACTTGAAGGTGGGAGGGGACGGTGTAGGTATGAAGATCAGTTGGGTAACGTGATTAATGTTTCTTTGATGTCCTTGGCCAAACTTGCGTTGGGGCAATCTTTCCTTTGAAGTAGGGAGGATCGTCTTTAAGAAAAGAAGAGATAGAAAAACGAGAAGTTACTTTGAAGAAATGTTTCTATTCTATATCGTGTCTGAAGTATGGGCAGGCTTCTGAGCATTCAATAATGTCTGCTTTTACGCAGATAGGGATTATTGGGAAAGGTTTTCCATTGAAAATTGGCAGAGCGCGTATTTCCACTTAGAGAGCAAAATTGTCTTGGAGAGAAAATCGTAAAAAACGAACGTTTAAAAAAAGTAATTAACCCATTCACTACGAAAGGCGGTGACGAGTAATTGGTATCCATTGCAAGATAAAAACTCTTGTCCATTGTTAGATAATCCATTGCAATATAAAAGCCCTGATTCACAGTTAGAACTGAGTTGCCATCAATCACAATGAAACGGAAATTATATTGAGTTAACCATTGAACTAATACGGAAATTCCTGTCATCTGCAGTTAACGGGTTAATTAGACACACCAGTAACTGTTTGCTGAAACCACCAGGTAATATTTCAAAATAATGAAAATTGAAAAGAAAAAAAATCAGAAAATGTGAGGCAAGGAATAGCCTGAACTTATGCCAAACAATCTTTCTCTAGATATCTACATCTAATAGCAACTTTGAAAAATGATGATTCATTCGTTAGCTAATGTGGCTAATAGGTTTATATAAGAGACAATGAACGGCAAGGAACAAAAAATCTAAGCAGATCTGGTGTTGAAATTTGGTTTGCGGGAAATATGGCTTCTGAAGATTGATATGGGAGATTTTGAAAATATTTCGTAAATTATACTGATATTTTATAAATGTAGAAAGTTCACCATAAAAACCGATCTCACTCTTAATTCATGAAATCATATTTTCTGCAAAACAATATTTCTGTGAATGTCTACATCTAATAGCAACTTTGAAAGGTTCAACAATAATAATGTATTTGCAAACTGATCTGGCTTATAGGTTTTTGTGGAATAAATAAATTGTTTCTGTAGCACAATCTCTCTGCGAATTGTTTAGATGCTGAAATTGAAAGGAGATTGAGGCTGAAATTATGAAATAACAATGAATTTATCTTATGGGAAATAACATCCAAGTAAGAAATGTACATGAATCATTGGTCGAATTCAAATGTTGATGGAAAAATCTGTTAATTTGAACAGAAGAAAATGTAGTAAAGTCCAGAGTTGCTATTCTTGCTTTTCGGAAAGCAAATGGACTTGTACCTTTTGGTTTGGCCATTTTTGGCATTTTTTCATTCCCTCCGAACATCAAAAATAAAAAAATAACTTCTCAAGTAATTTTTTGTGCTTCACATTTATAAGACATTTTTCAACAGAAAATTGTCAGTTTTGGAAAAAGTAAGTCTCAGTTCTATATACACTATAATTGTAATGCTTACTTTCTGTCATTCTTAAAAAAATTGACTTCATTGTAGAAGTATTTTTCATATATTCTTATTTTGTTGTTGACTGCAGTATTGCAATGTTCCATTAAATAATTTGGGCATTTGGCCGTTTTGGCCAGAAACGTCTCCAACTATCTAGCCGCCAAGACTCATTTTTTGTAGTGGCATTACTGAATTTAATTAATAATTAACATTATTTTGATAATTCTTTTCAACAGTCTAAATCTAAAAGGAACAAACCTCCATGCCTAAATCCAGTTTGTCTAAACTAATATAATAAGTATTAAATCTGAATTTCTCAACGATTTTGTATAAACGAAATAGGAGAATGCAGAATTGATGGATAATTTTTTTTCAAATCAAAATTGGCATTACTTGAGTTTCAACAAATGGACAAATTCTCACGCTGATTTTTCCCCAATTCTTAAGAATTACAGAAAATTTTGAAAATAGAATGATATTTTATACAAATTTGAGATTCTTTTTGTCCACGGCTGGAAAAAAAAAGCCGGCACTATCTTTTACTATGGGTGTGTGTCGTCGTTACCATCGTTGTGTAATTTTCTCTAATGGATAACTCCGTTATTCCTCGATATATTTCAATGAAATATTGTATGCAGCCTAGTGGGGAAATTCTCCCAGGGGAACGGTGAGTAATAGCTTTGTTAACATTTTATAAGCAGAGGCGTTGCTTTTGTTTACAATTGTGAAAATTTCTCAAACCTTGAGCAATTTTGCTGAAATTGAGTTATAATGTTGACAAACCACAGAAATTGAAAAATGATGAGTTACGGTCAATCTGATTCTTCGATTATATTTCATATATGAATGACCATACGGAAATATTGATCTTTGGGAATGCAGAATCAGTTAGAATAAAAATTGTTTTTCAGGTTTGGGATAACTTATTACAGGAAATACATCACGTTTTTAAGAATTTTATTGTTCGAATAAAAAAAATCAGGTACCTCAGAGTTAATTGTCCTTATGAACACCTAATCGCCACTCTCTCCATATTTTAATCGTTTTCTGCTGGGGACCTTTATACATTCAAGATTTTTCTATCTCGGATTTCCCCAGCCATCATACTCATAAATAAAGCAATTAAAATGTCACTATTTTTGTTTTTTAACTCAATTGCAACAACTCAAAAATCAGTTTATTCTACAATTTCATATATCTGTACACCTGGGCAGCACTGGGTACCATAAACTCATCCATTGTAAGCTTATGCAATGCTCTTCTATAAGAATAGAGCACTCTGGTGGATGAGGAATATCTGTCTAAATAGATATATCGCTTAAATTCAGCTTTACTGACCGACCAGTTCAGTAGTCCAGAGGTAGGATATCGGCCTCCGGTTCTGAAGTGCAGTAATGGATGGGATAATGGAAGTCTATAGCCACACTGAAGAGATGACACAATATATATATATATATATATATATATATATATATATATATATATATATATATATATATATATATATATATATATGTGTGTGTGTGTGTGTGTGTGGTTGTGTGTGATAATAAATTGTATTATACAGAAACTCATCATTGGAATGATAACATAGTCAATATATCACTTGGCCAACGTAAATAGAATGAACAGTTATAGAAAATGGGTCTGCTGCAGGAATCGAACCTGTGACCGATAGGGTAGCCGCTTTAATCGTTTTCTGCTTGGAACCTTTATACTGTAGCGTTCCTCTTACCATTAATGCAAAAGCCTATATCTCGTTTATTCACGGTCAATTCGTTTCTTTCAATACGACAGTGTTCTTTATATATATATATATATATATATATATATATATATATATATATATATATATATATATATATATATATATATATATATATATATATATATAATCTGACAGAATTATTATAATTGTGTTATATTATATAGAAACTCTCATTCGTAATGATCTCCGCTTATTACACGAAGAATGTATCATTTGGCCAAGAAAACGTAAATAACAAACCATTAAAGAGAATGGGGCTGCTTACACACTCTTTTCTCAATCTTTCACTTCTTCATTGTAAAATTACTACAATCATTCTGTCGGATTACCTCACATCCACACAACAATAAAAAAACAAACACACACACACACATATATAATCCGTACTCAGCATAAATGAATCACTGTGGCATGTACTAGAACTAATTGTTTTTTTAAATGATCTTTTATCTAAAATTACCAAAGAAAATAGATCTTATATAAAAAATGATCAAAAGAAAATCGACCGTTTATTTTAAACTATCTAAAATACACCAGCACGAGATTTGGACATTGTTGGTCCAAAATGATCATAGAACCTTTTTTTCTTTCTTTGCTGGTGGTTCTTCAAATATCCACTGACCAGAAACCAGATTAGGGATATCGTAGTCGAATATGGAACTGAATAACGAGTCCAATGATACAAACATGGCAGGACTTCTGGCAAACTCAAGAGCCAATCATAAGATCTTTAAGGGTTGGGCAGACATGATATTTGATAGAAACATATTAGATTTACAAATGCTAGCAGATGGTTCTCAAACTGCGTGTCGTGACACAACAGTGTGCTCCCAAGCGAGCAGCATGATCTTCTCCAAATACGCAAATAATATGTATTTTAAACCTTGAAAGTGTCCAATACTGGTATTATGCCAGTCCCGATTCTGTAGCCAGTCTAGTGATTATATCATTAGATTTTGTGAGATCTTAATCTTTCTAGTAACTAACAAAAGGAAAAAGAGGTGACGAGTACGTAACTATTTTATATCAGCTAGTATAAATGTTCAATTCATCAAAAGTTTGGATTTCGTCATTTTTTTCTAAGAAAAAACAGTAGACTGTAATAGAGAGAGAGGGGGCATACTAACAGAGAGAGAGAGAGTGTGTGTGTGTGTGAGAGAGAGAGAGAGAGAAAGGAGGAGGGCGCTTATACAATGTTGTCAACTTATCAGTTTTAGGGCCAGCATGTCGCACCATGTACTGCTTTTTCTTGTTCTTCAATTTTTTAAAAAATTCTGCTATTACTGCTATAATGTTTAAAGTAATACCATTTTTCTTTTTGGATTTTTTTACATTGCAGCATTTGTTTTTCCTCTTCTGCATTTAAGGTGTTTTAAAAATTTTCAGTTAATATCTAGCCACCATCGCTCTATAATGTCCGTGTGTTGACAGTTATGACGGTAACTAGGAACGTTCTCTATTTTGAAAGATCAGAAATGGCAACTTCTTTATTCAATTTGCAATGGTAAACAATTGTCATTCCACTGTCAGTGTTAGGATGTATCTCACATTGTTCGGTTATTTTGTCCGTTAAAAAAAAAAGGAATTCGTCCATGTGATACGCTTCTGTACAAGGATTGAGTAAAAAAAATATCTATTAGTCATTAAAAGAAACCCTGGTTCTGCCCCCTGATACAATCAGTTTTTCTATTGCTAGTGGCCTTTCCTTCCATTTGAATTCATTGAGATCTTTTGGAGATATTGTATAGACAAACAGATAGACAGACATATTTCTGCTAACGAGGTAATGAATCAGTGTATAATTGAGCATGGATATTAGCTATCACTTTTTCAGGGAGGTGGGGGCAAAAGGATATATTTCTGGGGGGGGGGCAGGGACAAAAGGATATATTTCTGGGGTGAGGTGGGGCAAAAAGATATATTCGGAATATATCTTAGCAGTAATCCTGTTACCATTCTTTTATATGGCTACATTAGGTACAGGTTGCATAAAACAGTTGTACAGCACCATTATCCTTTATTGACTGTAAGGTTTCAATTTTCGAACACCCAACAACCTAGCAATTGCTCCGCCCAAAGGGGAGAATCTGGACATTTGGGGAACCCCACTCCAATATTTAGCGACATTTGCTATGGCTAAATGTTCATAGAATTGCAGTATATGAACAACTATTCTTGAAGCTTTTGGGGCCCCCTCTATAGGAAACCAGGGGGGGCGATTCAAACACCCTGCCAGTACGTGGCTATTTTACACAGGGTTGTTTCCACTATCCTTGTCTCCAAGGATTAGACCACAACTGGCAGCCATTTTTGGCTGCAGGAGCTGCCAGATATTTGATGGATATTTACCATCAATCTACCTTAACGTCTTCACTACTGGTTTGTTTTTTCTGTCATAGTTATCTTCTCTTAGTTGGACTGCCTTACAAGGCTAAAGAGCTCCTACTACTCTGCTATTCACCAATAGTACGGGGCGGGGTGGAGGAGTTGAATTCACCCCTCCCCCCTCAAGTGCATTAGTGCGGAGTGAATGTAAACAGCCTCTGCTGAAAATCGTACACTGTTCACTGATTCTGTTTTTCGTGCCAACGCCGGCATTACAAACACTGAAAACAGAAAATTATTTACATCAAAGTAATTTCTTGTTTTTAAAGTACTTTTTTTTCACAAACGCAACAGTTTGTTTTTTCTTTTTGGTTTTCTTTCATGATGAATACTTCCTGCCATTTTAGGAAATTAAATCTTCACGAATCTTTCTATTTTCTCCAGGCTGCTATTCTTTCCGACGTATCCATTATGAAATCTGCCAACAATTCATACTCAGAGGGTTCATATCCTAACTGCTTCTATTTAATTATGGGAACAGCAGGTTTTTCATACATCGAGAAAATGAAATTATCTTGTTTGGAAAACAGATTTCACGCGAATTTTCTCAAAAATAAAATATGTTTTGTACGAGGTCTGTCCAGAAAGTATCCAGTCATTTTGAATATGCCCAGAACCAGTTATGAGGTATGGATGTTACTTGCCAACAAATCAAACAAGGTCTTACGACACTCTCCTGTGAGGAAAATCAGTCGGCGGGACACCATTGAGTGAGCATGTGTACCGTGTGACCGTTGCATTCACAATAAGGTTTGCCAGCCCCCACCTCTGTCAGTCCAGGTTTGTCTCCCTGCGACGTCTGGTTTTTCCCAAAGAGACCGAGATTTAGGAGAATAACTGATAACGATCTCGAAAGAGGACTTTGCAGACTGTTTTGAAGAAGAAATGGAAGGGGTACTGGGATAAGTTTGCAAGGGCGTAAGGGAAGTACTTTGATGTGGACTAAAGTGTCATTGCCCTAGATATGCTAAATTAGAATTGATATCAAATGGCTGAATGCTTTCACCTCGTATACGACCCTCTCCCCTCCAAAAAATAGGATTCGAATGTGGGGGGGAGTGAATTTGACTTAGTGGCACATTGCGTTTCTAGGTTTCACAAGTCGATACTATTCTGAACCAGTATGCTACGTGATGCAGTTCTGCGTTGACTGATTCGTTTTCTTTGGATTTTTTTTCAGGTGTTCGCAAGCAGATTTTCGTGATGACTGCTGAAGAACAAACAGAAAGTGTGCATTAAGTCCACTTGGAACAATTCATAAATCTGAGCTTTGAAATATCGTGTTTTCATGAATAGTTCTCGAACCAGACAAAATACAAACAATAAAGATGAGGATATTGGGTCTGATAATTTGTAGAACAGTGATAATTCTTCATCCCAGTATGTCAGGCAAAGTTCAACTTGAACGAGCTTTCATAATTTTTTTCACCGGGAAATAAATCTTTATCGGAATTCGTGAAAAATTAAAGAATGCATTAACTGTCACATTAGGCTAATGCAGTACAAAGCCACGTGTTTTGAGCACTTTGTGAGGATCGAATTCACAGCATTACTAATGTTATTTACTAAACAAGGCCATAAGTTATAAGCAACAAGCGCCGATCAAAGTGTGCTCAGTTTACTGATTATACTGCGATACCATATTTTTTTGTTTTGTTTTGTTGTATCAGCAGATCAAAGACAATGGAAGTGGAAGTCAGCTACAGTCATGCATACACGAGGTACTACCCTTGAGGAATATGAACCGTGCAATTAGCACAGACTTTTCTGCAACACTTTGTGAGCAGTGCCTTTACACTTAGTTTACAATGTCTCCTTTGAAGTGATACTTTGAAAGTGCTTGTAGAAACCAAGTAGCGTAATTTGTCCACAGTCGAAGTTGACGTACTTTTGGGTAGCCTCTCATACATACAAAATATATTCAGAAAATATATCGGTCGTATATCAAACGAATAACCACGATTCTGAATCTGCGAGCTCTTACCTAGCATATAAATATTCTAAGAGCTTACTTCTCAGAACATTCATATGTTTATAAGATGCCTAGAACCCCTTAAGGATAAATATCAATATTAAGCCTAAAGGTTATGTAGATTTATCAAGATTTTTTCAATATTTATTCTATAAATCGAAGTTAAGGTATATAGCAATGTAGGAATGATAATCGAGTTTGTCTTGGAGACCATTTCTGATGAAGTGAATTCAATCCTCACTGAACTGAGTGGTTCATTCCTGTGGCCTTGTGCCAGACTTGGCTAATCTTAATAATCATTTATTTTATGTGATATGCTGACAAGTAATGGTTAGCAACAGAGTGTGAACGAGCATGGGTAGACAATAACGCCACTGCAAGGCACACCTCATCGCAAAGCAAAGAACGGTATGGGAGAGAGATTTAAATCAAAGGTTGCTGTCTTTGATTGAGAGGACACGAGACAAAAACCTTCACGAACAAACGAATTGTTGAGAGTTTAGTCAGCAGATATGAAAAGCACGTTGACAAAACAAGGCGACTCACTAAAGTACATGCTGATGAGGAAATATTCATTGCTGAAAAAAGACCAATTTTTTTCAGAGCTGACCTCATGATTGAAAGACTATTAGATGCTTATTTCAGGGACCACAATAAATATCTGGATGAAAAGTGACATTTGGCTGTCAGAAAGGACACAAGACGACACTGATAACATAACAACGTGATAAGAAGGATGAAGAATACAAGAACCAAACAATCTGTTATGAACAAATAAATATTGAACGTAAAAGTCTCTTTTAGTATTTTATTGGTTGATTGATTCGAAATTTCTGTTTAAAAAATTGTGCCTATAACAAAATATTAGCAGAAGCATTTGGGAGGCACATTTGGCTAGGATTCGGTAACACGAGGTACAAAATCCCTTAATCATACCCTAGGTAGCAAGCTAATCTTGCAGATCTTATCACTGTAGTGAGTTCCGTCCTTACTGAGTGATCAAGTCTTGTGGCCTCATATCAGAATAAGCTAAGCTTGGTAGATATAATTTAATCTGTAGTGAGTTTGATCCACACTTGGAGCTTCACATTTGCACACTCGTGTCAGACTAAGCCAAGTTTAATAAATGTCATTACTGCTGTTGTAATTTTGATCTTAAATGGATGTCCCTCACTGGTGGCCTTGTGCCAGACTAAGCTTAGTTAATGCTTATAAATTGAAGATGAGTATGCGAAATGACTGAATACTCTCTGAACAAACCAGGATTTGAATTTGGAGTGCGAACTTTAATCAATTGCACATTGCTTTGCTAGGTTTCACGAGTCTACACTATTCTGGGTCAGTCTGCTACGTGGTACGCTTCTGGGTTGACTGGTTTGTTTTCTTTGGAATTCTCCTGCTGTTTGCAAGCACATTTGGCGATTTTCGCGATGGCTGTTGGAAAAGATCAGAGAGCGTGCGTGAACTTTTGTTTTCGTTTGGGGAAAACTGCGACTAAAACAGCTGCAATGCTTCGCGAAGATTTCGTAGAAAAAGTTTCTGGTGAAGGAAAAATGCATGAGTGGTATTCACGCTCTAAACGTGTTGAAACGTCACTTGAAGACCAATCACAATCTGGCCGACTTTTATTGAGCGGAAACGACGGAAATCTTGAACAATTTCTCAACATAATCAATATAGATCATCGTTGGACCATTGATGAGATGTCTAGTGGTTTGTCTCGGAATTCATACAAGCAGATTTTAATCGGAGATTTGAAAATGAAACACGTTTCCACACAATCCATGCTTCGTTTGAATGTGTGCCATGAAGAAGGTGAAATGATAAACAGTTTCTTCCCAAAAGTGTGACCGGGGATGAGTCCATTAGTCCGGTTAGTTGGGGGTAAATAGTCGCCCAAATAGAAACGAATATGACATATTTTAACATTTATACAGAATGCTATTTGCTATCATCATGATGTAAATATGAAGTAGCACCAAAGACGATGACGTTACTCTGTGCAAAGTAGAGTCCCTTGAAAATAAATTCTATTATTAGGCGATGCAGTTTGGCAGAGACGGTTGTAGAAAATTCTTTTTGTTGCTCACGTTACCTGATAGTACAAAATTGTTACCCATCTGGCTCGTTGCAGGCTTAACTTCGGTTATCGTATGAAAACTGTTGTATCCAACGTGATTTGGTTGTAACTTTTATGGGTATACCCTTGTGCATGCTGAGGCTGATTAAATTGAGCTTATTTGAGGAATTGTGAAATATTTATTCGGACAATTGAATAAAATGAATAATTCCATTCCCACGAGAAACATTTTTCTCATTATACCCTCGCCTGTTACCTTTTTAGAATTCGCATCACTTATCTTACTTACCTGAGAAATACCGGTATTTGTTACTAGTTTGCAAATCTATTCCCATTTCATTCCATGGTTTGAAAGAAGAAAAGAACTTTGATCATATCTGATTTGTTATATGTATATATATATATATGGTAGAATGTGGATTCGCTGCACAAACTAGCTCATGTTTCTGCCCTCTTCAAATCCATTACATTTCAGAAGTGGCTTCATATTTTTGATATATTATTATATCATGTTATATTGCTAGCCTGATTTGTACCACATATTCTGTATATATATATATATATATATATATATATATATATATATATATATATATATATATATATATATATGTATAAATATATAAAATCAGCATGTGTTTGTGTATGTGTCGTGTTGGATGCATCAAAACTGATTTCAATTTATGTTTATATAAGATCTATATTTTGCTAAAATCTGCAAGTGTGAAAGTTTTGAAGAGATGGGATCACAGTCACGACCGGATAGAGCCTGCAACCAAAAGCAACCCTAAAGAAAGGAAATACGCTTCAATATCTATAAACATTTTTACCTGCAAAGTACGTAAATACATTTTTACATTAACGATACAGCCAGATAATACGACAATTATGTCTGACATTTCAGTAATTGTATTACTTTTACTTCGTTTTGGTATTGATCTCTGTGCAGCCTCTATGGCTTCAGTTCCAAATACCTTCGTATTTAGGAGCTATATATATATATATATATATATATATATATATATATATATATATATATATATATATATCATATCGATACTACATTCTCATTAATTACTGTGTTAAGACAATAACCGTAATTAAAGGTGATAATTTGCTAAAATCGCTAATCCAGTCGTTCGTAACAGTTGAAGATAATACTGTATTATAGTAATAGAACAAGTGCAGAATTTTGCAGTAAGGTTAATCCAGCAGTGGTTACAATGATGGAAACAGGGTTAAAAACATGTCAGACTTGAGACAGAAATCCACAAAAGAAAAAAAACAGACAAATTATCATATCTGAAATTTTATAAATTCTGAGATGAAGTATTTTCATTATTCTACACATTTTTGAGCCATTGTTTTCATCTTCTTTGTTTCAAACACAATGTTTTAGGCAATACATTCTTTGGTCTTTTGTGAAAGGTGGCTGCTTTTACACATTTAGTATTCAGAATAGTAAAAAAATTGGCAGAGAAAATGAATAAAATTCATGTCACAGCATTAACAAGAGAATTTACTTCTGAATTTGGATGGAAAGCTTCGTAATTAGTTTTCTGATTATTTTCTTCATGCAGCTTGATTAGTGAGTATAAATGTATATACTTACATATGAAGTATATATATATATATATATATATATATATATATATATATATATATATATATATATATATATATATACTAAGGGCTTGCTATCCGGTTAGGCAAGGTAGGCATTGCCTACCCTGAGTAAGATAATAAAGGTTGGTTATGAAATATAAAAAGTAAAATATTTTTAATCCGTCCTAGATTTGTAAATTGTATCAATAATTCATTAAATTTGCATCTTAAGCAGAATTCTCTGTTGCCTTTCGATCTCAGTATATCTGACTGGTTGCGAAGTAAAATTAAGGTGCTGTGAACGGTGGTCTTACCTGTATTTTATAACGGGTCTCAAAAGTGAGAATATCGCCCCCACCTAAATCTTATGACATCTCCATCAAAACAAAAGGTGTTTACATTGTAAAAAGATAAATCCTTCAAGAATGTTGATCAATCGATAAAAAAATATAGTCAGATGAGGGTTAATACTTTGTTTAGCAACTTTTTAGTTTTATATATTGAAATATAATGTTGATTCACTGTGGCTTTTCTTGACTATTTATCTAATATAGGTTAACCAACTGCCCACGTTGAGAGACGATTATGTTCAGGACAAATCAATTGACTTTTTCTAGTATTTGAATAAGTTTTTATTAAATCTCCAACACAATACATCCCAAACAAACCAGTATTCATAGGTATTTGCAAAGATTTATTTAGTCTGACATAAGGCTACAAGTATGGAGCACCCAATGGGCATCAACCTGATTACACTTTGATAATGGTCTGTATTAGATTAATGGAGATATTGTTTCTTTTGATGTCTCAGTTTTCTCTCGTATTTGTATATCTATTGTATTGTTTTGAATATAATGTTGCATTTTTTGAAAAGAAGGAAAACCAATAGAAATCATCAAAAGGAATAAATAAACGCATAAAGGAACAAAGGAATAAGAATTGAAAGAATAAATCAATAACAGAATAAGGGATTAAAGAATAAAGGAATTAAAGAATGATTTCCATACTGGGCTTCTGTTATTGCTAATCATGATGATTATGTTCTTGATAATAAATAAATATAATGATTGCTACAATTGAATTGTTTTTATTCTGTCTTCGAAAATGCCTCATTCATAATAATCTAATGCATTCATATGTAAATGATGTTTTATTTCAAGCAACAGCATTGTAGTCTGATTAAGATTTCAGGCTGTCTGGCAATTTTAGAAATAGAAGTGTCAGCTTTTAATCTATTAATGCAAGGTTCTTAAGCAGTGACATATCACAAGGATATTTTGAAATTTTGCAAACCAATAGATCTCTCTCTCTCTCTCTTTCTCCTTCTTTCTCTCCACACACACACACACACACACATATATATATATATATGTGTGTGTGTGTGTGTGTGTGTGTGTGTGTGAGTACATACACAAAAATCTGAGACTTTTGTTTGTTTGTTTGTTTACTCGTGCCTTTTCTCCGCTAAAACTACAAGGCCTATCGACCTAATATTATACATGTTGACTGAGGTGGGATCATTCAAGGTCCCCAGAGGTAATTTCTGATCATTTCTACCCAATTTTCCATTTTTTTTGACGATAGTTTTGCACCTATTAACTGAAATTTGGCATAGGGGTTAATCATTTGTTGGCGAAGGACATAGGCAGTATTGACCTCAGAAGTCATTTGAGGTCATTTCTTTTTGTTATTTCTAGCCAATTTTCCATGTTTTTGGCAATAATTTTGCACCTATGAAATTGAAAGAAGACAGAAGTAGATCCTTTCACGGCCAAAGTATTTAAAAATGTGATTTTGATATCGAGGTCACTCGAGGTCATGTATCATCTCTGGTCATTTCTCGAGAATTCTCTGAGTTGTTGGCCACAATATTTCACTTGGGATGCAGAAAATTTGCATAGGGGTACATCTTCACACGGTGAAAGTTATAGACAATGTGAAGTTGATGCTGGAAGTCACTAGAGGCCACCTGATGTCACTTCTGGAGATTGTGACACAGCACAAGAGAAATCTCTCAAGATCTCTGGCCTTTGCTGGACTTCTCCATGCTTTTTCAACGGACAGTTCTTCATTGGTTGTTTTCGGATTGGATTCCCAATTAACCTTTTCATACTGACATTCAATGGAAGAAGCTTTCATTTGGTTTATCCAAAAGTCCTATCCAACTAAGCGATGACATAATTTGCTCTTTCTAGAAATCATTTATTGTTCTTCCGTTACAGCTACTTTCCATCTGTACGTAATCGTTCTTTTTTAAATGTAGTGCTGTGTAAGAAGTAATATATTAAAGGAACTATTTTCTTGCCTTGTTGTACTATAAATTATACTCCACCGGGCAACGCTGGGTATTCCTGTTAGTATACTATCTCCAAAAACATTACTTCTTATATGCATATGTGAACAAGCATCCCGGACCAGTTTCTGCAACCCTTCGCTGGTTGGTGAAGTGCAACGGTGGTCAGGCCGTAGTTGACTGATTTGCGTCACAAATTGAAAAGGAATAATCGACCCTGGGTATATAGAATGCAACAGCATTTATGTCAGTATTATTACAGGGTGACTGGTCAAAATATATGTTGATGTGGGTGAGGACACTATGGAGTGACTATCAGTCTATCTTCCAGGTTATCTACTTAATGCCTCCTGATATGTCTATTTGTATAGCTTCAACTAAGCTCTCAGGTCGAAACTATAAGTCTTTTGGTATTATTCACTTGATGTCTCGTGGTGTATCTTTCTGTAGAGCTTCACCAAAGTTCTATTCGAGTTGGTCAGAGTTAATCGTGGTGACAAGGAACGTGGAATTATCTCCAGTCTCCCAGCGGCTTCTCTTCTCTCTCTCTCTGCTACTCAAAAATAGCTAGATTATATGATGGTTTGCTTCTTCTGCGTATGGAGCCAATGGCTGGAAGGTTTATGATTGATTTTTCTTCTTTCAGCTGGTAAATATTGAGATCGTGCTAACCTAAGCAATCTTCATTCCGCCCTCTTCAAATTTAGGAATCCATAATTTTCCTTTGGAAGTATGCATAGGTGATAGGCGGGGCCAGATCCCCTGGTAATCAATTTACCTGCCCGGAAACTAGACGTATTTTTTAACTCAGGGATTTTAAAACCTCTCAAACAAAGGCAATTAATCATACGCCTGTATTCTGCACGGGTCTTGCTCATCTGACCCTTTTCAGTACTTTACTCCCGGATTCAATATCAATTACTTTACAGTTTAGATTTTATCTGCTTCTTATCGAAGCCAGGTTTCTCTGGGAAATCCCTGGGTAACCGTTCTGCTCTTGTAAAGTACACTCAACCTCGCCAGGATAATTTAGTTTTCCCTTTCATATTTTTTCGAATTAACCCTTCATTTCCACTGTGTTACATATATATGTGAATGCGTTGTATTATCTGAAAATCTATTTGAAGTGAATTCCTGTCGTTACACGGAGAATGAGTCACTCGGCTTAGACAGCGTAAGTAGAATAAACAATTAATGGGGCTGCTTCTGTTTTTTTCTTCAATTGTTTATTCTATTTACGCTCTCTAGGCCGAATGACTCATTCTCCATGTAACAACAGGTCATTTCAAATTGAGTTTAAAATGATATAATGCATTGACAAATATCCAGTCGGATTGAAGATCCATATCTTCTTCTTCTTCTTCTTCTTCTTCTTCTTCTTAATAATAATAATAATAATAATAATAATAATAATAATAATAATAGTAATAATAATAATAATAATAATAATAATAATAATAATAATAATAATGTCTCAAAGTGGCTATTCTTCCTTCCGTTTAATGCCTGAGTAAATTCTTTGACTAAATCTATCACCATTATTGTGGCGATGACACTAACATTAAAACTAAGGAGTAAAATCTCAGCATACTTGCTGATGTCAGGAATGCCGGCGTCAATTGCTGACCTGGTCGAAACATTCTGGTTCACCGATTTCCAATGTTAGTTTCATCTGTTAGTTTTGAAAATAAAAGTGTATAGTGACTTTTAGATACCCAGTGTAATAACAGGAGATCGTTTGTTGTTACAAAAGTTTGTTCAAATACTTATGACAAGTGCTATATGTGTGTGTAAGTTTGTGTCAACAAATGGATATATATGATTATATATTGCATTTTATTATATAGAAACTTATTTGAAATGATTTTCTGGCATTTCACGGTTAATGTATGAATTGACTTGGACAATGTAAATAGAATAAACAATTGTATATATGTGTTTGTGCGTGTTATATATATATATATATATATATATATATATATGTGTGTGTGTGTGTGTGTGTGTGTGTGTGTGTGTGTGTGTGTGTGTTATTAAGAAATGGATATTAAGAAATATATGATCTGAGATACTGATTATGAATTGCAATATATTATATTGGAACTCTGTCATAACTCAGTGAATGTATCATTTGGCGTAGACAACGCATATAGAACAAACAATTAAAGAAAATTTCCTACAGCAACTCCATTTTGTCAAGGCCAAATGATACATTCACCGTGTAATTAGGAGAGATAATTTCAAATAGGTTTCAATATAATATAACACAATTTATGATCATACAGTGCAAGACAGACAAAAACCAAACTGGGGAGTGGTCAATGTGTGTTGAGAGTAGTTGAAACCTTACCAACCCCAGAAGGAAATGCAGTCAGTATAAAAACCGTGATTCTTGTTTCATCCCGTGTGTAACGTCCGAAGAAGTCGACAACCAATGAACTGCCCATACCACTACCAAATCTCGTACTGGCTCTTATTAATGATCTTCGTCTAAGATCCGTGTGCCCCTATCTCTCTCTAAATGCTTAACGACCCCCCTTCTCTCTCTCTCCCAGTGCGTGGGTTGATTCCCCGCATCACCATCACCACCACCCACACATCCATACACATATCCGGAACAAATGGTTTATTCTTTTCCGCCTGTCACGGTTAATTAACACACATCCCAGTTAGATCTTTCACGGTCAGGACACCAATCTCTGAATTGTCCTCACACTGGCAAGCTATCTCCGGAGAAGAGGTCAGCCGCTCTTGACCCATGGCTCATTTATTCTTTTCATCGGAAAATGATTGAATTGTTATCAACACCCACGCGCAACTATTTCCTCATTTGTGCGCGCACACTCTTATTTTACGACGCACAAGAAAACTCCAAAATTAATTTTCGAATTAAATTCCTCATTTCTTATATATAAATCCGTAGCCACAATTTTTCAGTTTTTCAATTATTTTCATTTCTCCGTTTTTTTTTCCAATTCGTCTGTCTGTTCATGTCGTCTGCTCCTAAGGAAATAGATCTGCCGTGTTAAAACTCTCCCCTGTCGTCTAGTGTGAATTTGGCGGGCTTCTTGCTGGTGATTTCTTAAAGGAACCATTCACCAATTCTACGTGTCGGCTAGGTTGTTTTCCGATGTGTGCGCATTTCTCTCGCATCACACCGACACTACGCCCGTACAATGGTGCAGTCCTTTGGGAAACCTGTACTGATTCTGACTCAGTCACAGGAAACTTTGCAGCAGATCTGTAGAGGCAAACTGCACTTCATTACAGTGATGTAAACTTGTTTAATATCTACAACAAGAATCCATTTTATCAAAAAGTTTTCCGTTTTACTTTGGTTCTGTCGTCAAAGCAGGGCTCGGCGTTGTTTTTTCAACACCGTCCCAGAACTGCAGAGAAAAACAATTTCAACCGTTCCGATTTAAACCGTTACTGCTTCGCAGCAAATTTGCCTCTCGCAGTAACGGGGGTCTGCGAGTCCCATGCATCGCCTGTGATTATATTTATTTTTCTCCGTTCTAATAGATTGGTTTTAAACAAAACTGAAAAGTTATCTATAAATTGTAGAACTGCAGCAATTAATTGATAAGTTGTTTATTAAATTAATTGCCAACATAGACCACTTTGCCAGTAAACTTGATTAGTGGAAAAAAATAAGACATTTGAGGACATTATCTCAGGCTTTGGGAAATAATGATCAACAATTTTCACATTTTATAGAACACGTAGAACACATGTCATAAACAATTAATCGAGTAAATAATTAACAGATTAATCGATAATGAAAAGTTGTTGGTTACAGCCGTAGTTGACTGATTAGAGCTAGAAAGCACTCACAGAGTACTTACCTCTGCCCACGCCATTTGTCAGGGGGGGGTAATTAAGCAGGGATCAGCCTCAAAATTTAATAAGTACTCTCATAGCTTATTGTCTACCAACTAATGTCATTGAAATTGATCGAGAACTTCTGGAGATGTTTGAGGACAGGAGAAAATGGCAATATTACGAGGTTTTGACTTGTAACTGTGACTTAGGGGAGGTAATTCTTCAAGGATCCGCTCTAAAATGTATGGCCTATTGTCCATCTTCCTTTTAAATGTCATAGAAAGTTATCGAGTACTTATGAAGATATCTAAAATCTGTGTGCCCCAATCTCACTCAGTATACAAAGCTATGCCCACACTCCCACACACATGAGCAAGCGGTTTATTCTTTTCCACCTGTCACGATTAATTAACACAACCCCAGCTTGATCTTTCTCGGTCCGGCGATTTCTAAATTGTTCTCTCTCTGGCTTGCTATCTCTGGGGAAGAGGTCAGTCGCTTTTGACCCCTTTTTCCTTTTCATGGGAAAAAGATGGGATGATAATTCTCGTATGCGCGCTCACATACATATTTTACAATGCGCTAGAGAACTCCCTAATTACTGACCTTATGCTTCACGTGTATCTCTCATGAAACAATCAAAGCGAAGCAAAGACCTACCCACAGCAGCCATCTTGCAAGTGTTTACCCTTTAAAGTTTCTTCGAACGAGATTGTTTTATAGATGGTCGGAATGAGCTGAGATTTTGTACTAGAGACTTCTAGACCAATGTACAACTTAAGTATATATTGAACTATAAAAAAGGCGTTTTTACGTAGGCTACGGCTTCAGCCATTCTTGCTTAGAAATCTGACCAACCCAACATTTCAAGTGAAAAGACTTTATAACAGTCTAAAATGGTGCTAAGTACTCTAAAATATTTGATTACATAATAAAAAAATAGACATTCGCTCAAAAATTTATTATAGGAGCTAGAAATTAAAATCATGCATAATGAAGTGTTTGGTTAATTGCGATATTTGTCTTGAGAATGAAACAAGTTAAGTGAAGATCTACTTTCAGACCAGAAATTAATCAAGGGAGGAAAACTGCCAATCAAAATATAATTTGCCCATCGTACTCTTATTTATTTTTATTTTTATCTAATAAATATTTGTATTTTTTTTCATTCACTTTGCGTCTCGAATTTATCAAGTGACAAAATCTGCCCATTTATAATTTGCTTTTATAAATGAAAACATTTGTCACAACTTAGCCACGATGGTCATGATTTTAATTCTAAATGCAAAATTGAGCAAGACAAAACAATTACAAAAAACGAACAATTCATTCAAAGCAATGATGATAGAATGTTGTCTTCAATGAATTCTCTTGTTTCTGTACATTTTAATTGATAAAAATCTGTTTTTTTGTCTTTCTTTCGTACACTGGCCGTCTCGAATACGTCGAGGAAGAAGTGTCATTCTTAACATAACACTGCTGTTTTTCTCTCGTGAATTCTCTTATTTCTTTTCATTTTTGGTTAATACAAATTTGGAAGATATAAGAAAAAAACAATTTATTCAAAGCAATAATAACACAATGTATCTATTTACTTCTGTTTCTCTTTCCACTTTCAATTAATGGAATTCTTTTACACAAAGACAAGTAAAAACTTGAAAAAAACATCAATTTTCGTTTCATTTTCGGTTCATTTTCTCTTTTGATTTCTACGAATCGAAAAAGTTTCGCTTGATCCCCCCTTTTTAAATTAAAAGAGAAAACGAATTGAAATAAAACAAAACTGCTCGTCATCATCGATTTTTCTTGTTTTTGCTAGAAAGTAAAAAGCCCAGACTTCCTCCCTTCATAAATTCGAGACGGCCAGTCTGTGAAAGAAAAACACCAAAATAAAAAGAAATAAGAGAATGATGAGCAAATAATGTTCTGATAAATTCATGATGGACACATTCGGCAATGGGGTCTGTATTATTCGCAATTTTTCCAATGAAGTTGCCCTCTAGATGGACGGGGTTGTGCTAAAAATTTGGTACTGGAGACTTAGGGACCAAGGCGAAACTTTTGTAAACGCCAAACTATAAAAAGTGCCCTTATGCTGGCTAAGGATTCAGTCGTACGAACTTAGGCTCCACACATCACATAACTACCTATTCGGTCCCCATTTGGCGTCACTTCTTTCACCTGCCTTTTCATCCATAGCTGGTGGGAGAAATGAACTCATGCCAATCCCAGGTGTATTAATGCGAAGTGAACCCGAATTGTCCAAGGTTTGAACTCTTTTCTTTTACCGTTACCCCAAATGCCACCCACACCCCCCAAAAGTACAGTGAAACGGAAAACGTTTGGCTTTGAACTCCAGCCCTTACGGGAAAAGATGGCAAAATTTGAACGTAAAAAAATGATTTCAAAAAGTTAATTCTATGCTATTCATTTTCTGAGTGCAATTCTCAGTGTTAGGTACTATCAAATCTTGTTTATGGTAACAGCAAAATAGTCTTTTAAAAAACCGTTATAGTAAAATTTGCTGCGGACTGATTTTCATTTCATTGAAGCTTATGGCTTGCTTACTGATTACACGAACTTTGATACTATCACAATTAAGTGGAGCCGAAATTTTTGATGTCTATTTATTTATTTACTTGCGACTTCACCCAACCCAATTTACCTTCCTCTCGGGCCACTGCTATCTCACCAAACTAGCAAAGCCTGCCTGGACTTGTCATTGGTCATAAGAATTTCCTTTGCCAACAGTTTTTCCAAGTTTCTCCATAGCAAAAAGTAGTGGTAAGAAAAATCTGACTTCGCATCAGAGAATATTTTTTTTATTTTAACCCTTATTCGTAAGTTCCATTATCTCACACACATGACAGTTGCCTTACACTTGGCGACCTTGGCAAATGACAGTGATACAAGTACAAAGGACTGGCCCTGCAGATTGTAGGTTTCAGAACCAATAAACAAACTCGATGTTATCTGTGATGAGACCTTTCGTGGCTTCTAATGGGTAGAATAGAATCTTAAATAAAACGTACAATATGAGCTCAACTGTAGCCAATTATTATAAACTATTCCTGCAAATTAATTCTTAACATTCATTTAACTAAATCAGATTGAATAAATACTGTAGATCAGTTTAAAACTAGGACCTCGAGTCAAAAGTTCTGATAGTTTCGCACGTAGAATCTTATGTTGAATCCGAACAGCGATGGATTGTTGTTTGAGAGATGAGGAGATTTGGTCCTCGTCGTGGTTTGACCATAGGGTGCCAGCCCTGTAGATGTGGAAGGAAGGATGCTGTACGAAGAGAATGGAATGCGCACCAAGTATAAAGTTAGACGTGCATTGATGAATCAAAGTGGAATGAAGATATACACATGTTTTTGGCCAGGGAAAAGACATACGTTTAATATAAGAATAAAGATGAGGTACATATAAGGATAACATAGATACGATCGATCGTGAGAAGTAATGTTAGTAGAAGAGATAGAAGAAGAGGCGAAAGGTGGGAGCTTTCTTGTCTTGGTAGTACTGGCGTCGGAGTTGGGGTGGAGTTGTCTGAACGCGTGGATTCCGTATGGTTGGATATGTCCAAGATAATACGTGGAAACCGGGTTCAGTGTGCGAGCCTTACTACCAAGTAAGTGAGTTAACTTGGGGGCTATTCTGTGACGCTGATAGACTCTCGACGAACAGCCTATGAAAGACATAGAACATGGAGTTTTATCCATGTGTGTTTTCCGAAATAAGGATGGTGGACCAGTGGGTCGGCGAAATGATAACGATCTTAGAGAGAAAGGCCAGGGCCAGAGGCATGGCCAGCTAGGGATACTGGCGCGAAGGAGCATTGGACCAGGGAGAAGGAAAGAGAGAAAGGTCGGCTGCAAAGGCTAGAAGCATACAAAAGCTAGGGATGCAGGAGCTAATGAGCATTGGACCATGTGCGTCCAGGGGTTTTATAGGGGTCGTCACAATAGGATAAAATATTCAAAGAGGAACTACTATGAGGACTAAAGAAGTAAACTTAGTCAGATATGCACATTTTTACACACACAGACAGTTGTCGGTTTTATTAGTAATTATAATCTTCATCATCATCAACCTTTTAATCTCGTTATTTGACGCAGACCTCCAGCTCTCAATGATCTTATGCTGCCTTTCAGCTTAATTATGTATTCTATCCAATGGTGCAGTTCTTTTGGGGAAAGCAGTATTTCCTGACTTGAACAATTCACTGATAAGAAAAAACTAGCCAGAACCTGTCCAAATGCTCATCCCAGGCGACCAGCAAATGTGTCTGAAATTTATTTAATTAAAAACAAAATTCTCAAATTGGAGGGGGGGGCATCAGGTTTCCCTCGCCCCGATAACTGGTAACCATGCGTTCTTTCTCTCCTTTTTTTTTAGACTGAACCCCTGATTCCATCATATTAGTTCACGTGCACATATACAAACACACACATACACACACACACACACACACACTTATATATATATATATATATATATATATATATATATATATATATATATATATATATATATATATATATATATGCAAAAATCATGTAATGTAAGAAGTAACTGAATTGGCATCTGATGTATTAATTGAGTCTATTTGAACACTGCCCACGGACAGTTTGGTGTATTTATTGACACTTTTATTACTTTTATGAGATTGTCAAATAGAAGTCTAAAAAAAACTGGCTCTTGAACCAAAATTATTCCCTCGTCTCAAAAAATCCTGCCAAACAGGCATTTTTCCAGATTTGTCTTTTTGGCAGATTCTTATGATTTTGTACGTTTTTTGCTTCACTTTTCAATCCATCTTGCTGTAGCTTTCAACTTGCCTTGCTTCGTCCCACAAACCTCTTCAATTGCAGCCTTTAAAATAAATTCACTCTCTTACAGTAAATCTCAAGTCGATGCCATGATCTTGTTAGTTGATATTACATTCAGGAATGGACAGTTGTAACAACAGCAGATATTCAATATACATTGGGTGCATTTTCAAATATTAAATGAACGTAGCTGCATTAACAAACCGAATGATGAAAAAAAACCCACTTATTTTACACAATATCTCCAAAAGTTCTCAATGAATTTGAATGAAATATTGTGGAAGGGTGGGTCATGGGAAAGGAACTACTGGTCAAACTAGAAGATTTCAAAAAGATTTTACCAACATTCTGAGATAGGATAATTGTCCGACCTTTTGGATGATGTCATCATAATTGAGGTATGGTGTGGTTGTGCAATACCAGAGAAGTCAACATTTTGTTTTTGGACTTCCTTTATGTTGTTGTCAAGGTTGTTATTGTTGTAGTTGTTGTTGCTAAGCCTTATCTGCTGAAAATGGATTGAACTCCGTCAGTCTACCGATCCCCCCCACCCTCATGATAATAGGACATGGCCTATTATCTGAAAAGACCCGTAACAAGAATTTTATTCGAGATAAATTCTCCAGAATAGTTACGGCCAAATCTTGTTGGATACATTGGTTCTTATAAAGTCACTGAAGTTGAGCAAGCCGGGTCAGTACCTAAATGTGTTATACAAGGTGCTATGAGTAGCTGGGGATTATGTAGAGAAGTTTCTGTGGCAATCCCATTAATCTTCCCATCGGGAAACCGATCAGTACATTTAATGCAATTAAAGGCCAATCCTAAAAAAAATACAATAAAGATGATATAGATTTATTCGGGCAGTTGTCCTCATCTTGGTTCATCTTTTGAACCCAACGTTTCGGCCATTGTACCCTATGGCCTTCTTTAGGTAATGAATTTTGAGACGGGACAGGAGACTTCCCAAGGTCGTAATCACATTGCTGTCCATTATTGATGTTATAGTCTCAACATTCCAACCATCTGTAGGAGGCCAGAAGATACAACGTCCGAAACGTTTTTTTTCAATAGATAAACCAACAGTCTGAATATATATATATATATATATATATATATATATATATATATATATATATATATATATATATATATATATATTGATGATTCCTAATCTCAGAAATACAAACAGAAAAAAGATGAAGATAGTCAAAAAAAAAAAAAAAAAAAAAAGGAAAGGAATATTAACCTTTCATTTCAAAAACAGAGACATTTGTATTAAAGAACAATAAAAGATAATTGAATATGGAGAACTAATTTCAAAACCCAAGACAGACAACATTGCAAAAATTTAGGAAGCGCTTAGGGGTGCATATCTTTATCAATACTTTTGTCACTAAAAACTGAACAATCAGGTTACAGATCCCAGACATATCACCATTATCTGTAGCAACCTTTTAACATCCTTTCTTTGGACATAGACCTTCCCCAATAAGCACCAATCCTCTAAGCCGTGAGCATCGGGGAGCCGAGTTTGGAAAACAGCAATAATGTCAAGGCTGATTAATCATGTTATGGCAGTTTTCAGTTCCTTGGATTCCATTTGAAGTTAATTGAAGACGACATTCATCCAGACTTTAAGTCAAATACATTTTTTCATTACTTTTTTGTCAAACTCGAACAGTTGACTTTATTATCGTGAATTCGTCAGACCTTGGAATTTCAGATCTCAGAATTTGAGAATTTTTCATTTAAAGCGAGAGAGAGAGAGAGAGAGAGAGACAGACAGACAGACAGACAGAGACAGACAGAGACAGAGAGAGAGAGAGAGAGAGAGAGAGAGAGAGAGAGAGGTCATGACTCTATGTTCTGTCAACTCACATTAGCACGTTCTCGGTATTTTTTTGTAAACCTAAAATTTCTATTGAGAAAAATATTATTTTTACAAGATGACAAATACATATTTTATAATAGTTTTTCTCATCAGCAAAAATCTTCCCCCACCAAAAAAAACAAAACATTTAATATATTAACAGAATCATTAAACAGTATAAAACATGAGAATTTTAAAAAGGCTGCATATTCATCCGTGATTTTTAGCTACACGTCTGACCAGGACATCTTATTTATAATCACTAATGAATACCAAGATAAATTTAGCGTGTCCATGGCTCAGTGGTTAATTGCGTTCTGCTAGACACCAGATCTTGAGATCGAATCCAACCGGGAGTGACATATTTGTTTTTCTTACTTTCGAGGTTAGTGGTAGATTAAGCGTTAGGTTGAATAGACCTCCCCTTTCTTCTTGCTTTCGAGGCTGATGGCAAATCAACCATTAGGCTGAGAAGGCCTCTTTTCTTTCTTTTTGTAAAACTCCAACGATTGAGTTTTGACTTTATTTTCGTATGTAACAACAATAGCTGATGACAATGACCAGACAAAAACCAGTGACGAATGACAGTGATAATGTGACGTACGCATAAACTGATGACGAATTCACTCCCGATCCTGAAACCCAACTCAGGTTGTCTTGTTCTGCAAATCCCATTTACAGGAACTATTGATGAAAGAGTTGAAATGAGATTCGTAGTTTGGAATGTTATTGGATAGAGAAGGGAATTTTGTTTTGTTTACTTTTTTACAGTTTAATGAAGCAAAGGAGATTGGCTTTAACGCACTCAAGGTTGTTACCAGTTTTATTCCTTCTTATAATTCATTATTGATTTGATTTTATTACTGGCTTTACTTCATTCTATTAATGTTACTGTTCATGCTAATTTGGTCTCGCTTGTTTTTTTTGAAAATTCAGACTTTCTAGGGACAAAGGGTGAGATAAATAACTTATTTATTGATTACCTCTTCTTCCAATGTTTTAATCTACAGCAATATATATAAGAGAAAAATCAGGGATATCATATTATTCACGTGGCAATGGACTGGTCATGTTGCAAGAATGTCAGACAATCGTTGGACAACACGACTCACAACGTACAACCCCAGAGTTTATATGCGAAACTATGACTAACAGAAAATAAGATGGTATGACGAACTAGACAAGTTAAGAAAATACTGACTCCGCGACGTTATTGATAGAGAGGTCTGATGAATCTTGGGGAAGATCCGTGTCCCACGACAGATGCTGAAAGGCCAAAAAACAACCACAAACAGCCTGGATCAATACACTCTCTATCATCATCATCATCATCATCATCATCATCATCATCATCATCATCATCATCATCATCATCATCATCATCATCATCCTTTTAGTGTCTGTCGTTGGACGTAGACCTTCTCCAAGATTCCCCAGAACCCTCTCTCTCTCTCATGGGCATCGTGGAACCACTACTTTCAGAATTTGTCTTGTTCGTCACGTCATCTAACTTTCTGTCGGTCACAATTTCACATATGTTCTCTGGAGATCCATGTCGTGAGTCGCGGTGTCCAGCGTTTGTTTGACATCCTAGCAACATGTCTAGCCCATTGCCATTTGAGTTTTCTAATGGTTTCAATGATTTTTCGGACTCCCTTCTCATCTCCAATATACAGGGGTCTTATGATATTTCCATATGATGTTGAGCATGATTATTTCATGTTAATGTTGCATGGTTCTCAGTTCAGTTCGGTTCCATGTTACAGTTCCATAAGTGACTATCGGAAGGATGCATTGGTTGAATACCCTTCTTTTTCAGAGTTCTCGAAAGTCGTACTAGTTTAATTCATGTTACTATTGTTTTTACACCCTGACGTTCTGGGTTGATGGATTTTTTTTATATAACGATCATTTTGTTTTTAGTTTTACTCCATCTTATTTACATCCATCAACGAAGTTGAAAAGAGGTATATGTATTTAGTCGTATCAGTTGGTCTGTTGGTTTGTTGGTTTATTCATTTACTTGTTCGTTCGTTGATTCGCTTATCTTCACGAATATCTCCGGAAAAACTGAATGAATTTCAATAAAATTTCACAGAAAGCCACGGAATAAGACGAGGAAGAGTTGGTGAGATTTTGGAACGAATCCAGGATTTTCACCTGATTGTGAAAGATTTCCTCTTTTTTTCCCCATTACATCTCTATGTACGCTGATCACGACATCTCAAATAGTTCGTAATGAATTTCTATGAAATACATTGAAAGGGTCGACAATACGCCAAAAGAGAAGTTTAAGAGCAGAACCATGCATATATATTCCCTTTGTCGTTATTTCATGTTCAAACCATCGACAAAATTTATTGTCATATTTCCGAAAGTAACAAATGAATTTCCATGAAATTTTGTTGAGTGAACAATAGAGTAAGAAAGAGGTAAATGTTCGGGGCGAATCCAGATATTTTCTTTTGATTGACAAATGTTATTCTATTTTTTTGATTGCATCTATGTCAGCACTCATAACTGTCCACACGTATATTAGCCAAAGTTATCAATAAATTTCAATGACATTTAGTGAAAGGGTGGACGATAGGCTACGGGAGAACTGATTAAATTTGGGAGCAGATCAATTCACAATTATGTCCACTACGTCGTAGTTATTTGTCTGAACCACAGGATATTGCCAAATTTCATGTTTGTCCACACGCTATATCCAGAGGTTTTCAACAAATTCCTATAATAGTTCGTGGAAGGGTGGACAATAAGCTACGGAAGAACTGATTAAATTTTTATGCAGATCTATATTCAGTTACTCCTGCTGGTAATGGCGTTGGCAGAGGTATGCATTCTCTGTGTGCTTCCTAGTTCTTGATGTTTTTTTTCTTTTATCCCAACACTTCCCATACACTCATCAATTCTACAATTAAAAAAATTCTCTTTCTTGTGAGCATGAAGTCAGAATTTGTTTAGAACCTCAGTCTAATATTTTGTAAAAACAGCAAAACTATCAGATTAGTATTATACTTGCACAGAATAAAATGGATTTTGCCCAAGGATTGTCTAAATTCCAAGAACCATGCCTAGAATTATTTTTGAAGAGAATTCTGGATCACAAATGTGATGGACTCTAAGGCTAGCAAGGGAGGGGAGCCACTTGTGCAGACAAGACCAAATTAGGCTTTGCAACGGGTATTTGTATATTAGCCTTCTTCAGCCTCTTCTGAATCTGATAAATCATATAATATCGGCCTCTGTAGCAGAAATTACACCCCAAGGAAGGTGGGGTCCTTTTTTTAATCTTCTTTTTTGTCTTGTTTCTATGAACATTTCATTTGGGGAAAAGACGTCCTTTGGCTATCCAGATGTTCCATAAAAAAAATATTACATATCATGTATCTATATATAATTGAATATGTATGTGTATTTGCGTACAAATGCATATATGTGTAAATATATGTGTATACAAATATATATATACATTGGGATATATATATATATATATATATATATATATATATATATATATATATATATATACACATACATATTTATATATATCCCAATATATACATATATATATATATATATATATATATATATATATATATATATATATATATATATATATATATATATATATATATATATATATATATTGTAGGTTGTGGATTTGCTGCACAAACAAGCTCATGTTTCATATATATATATATATATATATATATATATATATATATATGTATATATATATTGGGATATATATATATATATATATATATATATATATATATATAAATAAATATATATATTGGGATATATATATATATATATATATATATATATAAATAAATAAATATATATATTGGGATATATATATGGCAGTGGACTCTGGTTCCACATGGTACATTTTAATCCACACTCACACAACATTCACCACTGATGATGGGAGAAATCCCGAAACATGTATGGACTATAGACATATAAGGATTAATAAACCTTACCACCAAAAACTTCACTCCCGAGTCTGTCTCACTCTCTAAAGTACACATTATATATATATATATATATATATATATATACATATATATATACATATATATACATACATATATATATATATATATATATATATATATATATATATATATATATATATATATATACACATTTTGGGATATGTATATATATATATATATATATATATATATATATATAAATATTGGGATATGTACCTATATATATATATATATATATATATATATATATATATATATATATATATATATATATATATATATTGGGATATGTACCAATATATATATATATATATATATATATATATAAATATTGGGATATGTACCTATATATATATATATATATATATATATATATAAATATTGGGATATGTACCTATATATATATATATATATATATATATATATATATATAAATATTGGGATATGTACCTATATATATATATATATATATATATATATATATAAATATTGGGATATGTACCTATATATATATATATATATATATATATATATATATATATATATATATATATATATATATATAATATTGGGATATGTACCTATATATATATATATATATATATATATATATATATATATATATATATATAAATATTGGGATATGTACCTATATATATATATATATATATATATATATATATATATATATATATATATATATATATATATATATATACATATGTGTGTGTGTGTGTGTGTGTGTGTGTATATATTCCTAACTATGTATACATGGAAACATTCTATTCTCTATCCCCCACAGAGGATGTGTGTGTGTTAGTGTTTGTACATATCTATATATATATATATATATATATATATATATATATATGTACATCCTAATACCCTCTCTCATACACATCCATACTACCAGCCTCTACTACACATACTGACAATTATACCTAAACACAATATAACTTGACCACAGGTGCTATCACAAACTCCCATCCACATTGATACTCCACCTCATTTCACACTTTCCTTAAAGGGAGTTCCAACATCACCTGCCTTCCTTCTCAAAACACCCACCCATTACTGGAATTATATGACATCCATAGAATTCAAATCAAGATTAATGTATAAATGACCTGACTTTAACCCCATTTATTGGACAGTCAAGTTCATGAAGAGGATAACAATTGCTTCCTGAATACATATTAAACTTATTAAAAATTATTGCACTTCAAAGGTTAATTTACTGTAAAGATTTATTATACCTTAGAACCATAAATGAAAAGTTTGGCTCTCCTTTCTTCACTTTTTTCTCAAATTTATTTAATCTTTATTGTGGAATTTATCAACCTATTTTCATCTCTCTCTCTCTCTCTCTCTCTCTCTCTCTCTCTCTCTCTCTCTCTCTCTCTCTCTCTCTCTCTCTCTATTTATATATGTATATATATATATATATTTGAGATCATACTGCATCTGGTATAAGTATTTACTGGAGTTTCTGTGTTTAATAGGGAGGCAAATGTTATCATGTAGGATTTTGAATGAAGGTAGGGAATAACTATTGGGAATAGATTGCTAATATGGTCTGCTTGCATGGGCAACCAGATGTTTTGGCTGAATTTGTAGCACATGGTCTCCGTGAAGTCCAAGATGGCCACCACCAACAAAACTCATTCAACTTTTCATCAATAACTTGGTCTTTTTGAAAAATTTGCATCAGAAATGATTTGTTCAGTGTTAAAAAAAGAACAAAAAATCAATAGCTATTTTTCATGGAGACTAAGCAGTAGGCAAGATTGCTCCTTACAAATGTATCAGTCACATAATTGTCCCATATCTCAAACACAAAAGACATAAGTGTGCAGTTTCCACCCTTCAATGACAAGTTTTGAAGATCAATTCAGATTTGAAGAAACAACCTGACCTGGACTTGCCTGTTCGTCACACTTTTTGAAGCTTGGGAACCCAGAAACTAATGAAGATTTAAACATGGGGTTTTTGCCAATCGATAGTCAATTATTCTAAGATTCATCAGCTCTCTAGCTCCATTGGTTCGGCCTGCACACATGATACATACTCCCACAGTCAAGTAGAATCACTTAAAGATAGAATTAACCCTAGTTGACAGTTTCTGATTTTGTCGTAAAAACCTTATCCAAGTTTATCCTGGTGGAAATCAAACAGTGACTCCTCAAAGAGACAGATTCCTTCATGACTCTCAATTAGCTGCTGATTATAAGACTGTAAAAAGGAAATTACTTACAATGAATTTACTATAAAAATTCCTTAAATACTCGGTATCAAGATTGGAGTCTGAATGGCTAGACAATTGGAATGAATAAACCAATCATCAGAATTATGGATGGAGGTGATTTTTTTTCCATTTATTCATAAAAGGACATATATACAGCAAAATATGAAACTATGAAAATCAGGCTTGGCTGATCATGTGTGTGGGAAAAAAATATCCTTAACTGTTGTTGAATGAAGTTAGAATAATATAGAACAGCATTTGGGAATAAGATGCCATGTTCTAATAATCCTATCCACAAGCCAAGCAAAGAAATAACCATATAGGAAAGAATGGACATCAGGTTTAAGGCTCCATAATTCCATCACTTGATTGTTCTATGGGATAATGGATAGAAGTGTTAGTGAAATTTATCATTACCTGATGGTTGTGAGTTCAATCTTTGGGTCAGACAGTGAAAGTCATGTACTCTGGTTCAGTAGAAAATGAAAAATGGAGTATGAAAGAATTAACTGATATAAGATATACCAGTGTTAGATTTTGATGTGCTACTGTGAGTTTGAACCTAATTTGTGGCCTTGTGCCACACTAGGGTAAGCTTAGCAAATATTTTTATAATATCTGAAGTAGCAAAAGGGTAAGGGTGAAAGATTTTGATTGCGGCTGGTTATATTGAAAGTAAAATGATTCTTCAGTACTGAGGGAGAGCTTGTAAGTGTTTTTTCCTTCAGTGTCAAATTATGCAAAACTGCTGGATATAAATAGTCTTGAAAAGTCCTAGAGAGAATTGATCTCATCATTTTTTGAAATTCAAACCTTCCTCTGGGTCCAATAAGTATGCATACCAAATGTGGTAGCTTTACATCAAACCGTTTGTCTGTCTATTGGGGACAGACCAAAAAACTCTTCCCAATTAATACTATAGATATCTCCCCAGAGTGCAAAGCTTTGTTTATCAGAGTAGATTTATATTACTCATGGTTGCTAGGGGTGAAGCAGTGTATCTTCTCAGTAGCCGTAGTTGCTTTCATTCTAAAATGCTTACAAACAAGTTTGAACATCATCTATATTTTTTATATTTCTTTTGAGATGCCTTTGAAAACCATCAAAAGATTTTTAAAAAGGATACAAAAAAATAGCAGGGCAGAAAAAAAAACGTCACCAAATTTTGCTATTGACAGAGAAAAAGAAAACTGATTGATGTTTCAGGAACGATTTAATCATGAAATTATCGCTCATTTTTTTGTACATGAAATTATAAACAGCATCTTCAGATCAAAGTACAATTTGTCAGTCATTTAGTTTTTTACATTCAAGAGTTGAAGGGAAATGTTTCAACAGAAATGTTCTTTATAACCCTATAAATGGATTTCTTCACATCAAAGCAGAAAAGAATTGTTTGTTCTATTGAGAGCTTTGCATTTTTGCAAATCCTCTTTATTTCTCATGGTTGTTTCCCTTGTTTATTCGAGTTCACTTTTTTTTTTCTATTTATTCTTATCATTAGATGATGCAGTATTGTAACCTAATATTTCATTAATTTTCATTACTCTCTACCTTTATCTTAACTATGACAGCCCAAGTTGAAGTTATGATAAAAAACAACAGAAAAACTAGTAATCCAAGGGAAATTATGAATCACCACCATCCATACATCCTTCTTTTTACTTCATAAATTAAGCAACTGTAATGGTAAAACCAAGGGACATTGATGGTTTGACCTATGAATTCATGATTTAAAAAAAAAAAAAATCAATCACTCAATAAAAGCTGTCTTGTGACCAATGTCTTTAAGCAGTATGTCATGTTGGTGTGTGTGTGTAGGGGGGTGATCAATTAAAAGATTGGAAAAAGGGATGATCAGTAAATAAGGTGCCTCATTTTGTTGGGCAGTGATCACTAAAAAAGTCAGAAAGTCAAAACTTTCTTGCTTTCTTCATTCAGTTCATCTAGCATTATTTGGAAGTCATGAAGGGTCTCAGCAAAAAAGGTGATATTGTCAGCAAATCTGGGATAACTTGAGTATTCATAGTCGATTCAGATTTTTTTATTTTCCGAAGTTTCCGAAGAACATCTCGAGGCAGGCTGTGGAGAGTTTGGGTGAGCTGGCATTTTGAGCTAAAAGGACCCTGAGTCTTCATTTTGCCTGATTAAGGATAGATATTTTGCAAGATTGACATATACGGGGGTCTACACATTGTTGTATGATTTCGATTACCTTGTGGATTTCCTGCGAGTTGAAGGCTTTTTTGAAGTCAACAATTCCAACAACAAGATCCCTAACCACTGACAATTCCTTTTTGTACCTCATTCTCAATACAGATTGAGTTCTCAATCTTACAAAAACAAATTTCCATTAGTTTTAAAAACAGGAAAAAAAAATCGACGGTGAATCAACCAATTCTATTCCTAAGAGCTAATGTTTCAATGGTGATTTTCTTTTATCCATAGCTGTATGAACAACATTCATCTGCTCGCACTAAGACCCCCACTAACCAATTCTTTTGTGAGAGTCACCAAAACCTACTTTTTCTACTCTCTACATATGCCACTGAAATTAATGGTTTGCACTAATAGAAAATTTTTAAGTCAAGATTCGATTTGTTCAATCTGTTCATACCTCGAGTGCTTTGGCATTCCTATACATGTCTTTTATATTTGTTGTGTCACTATATATGTAAAGGAATGAAATCCTACCTATGATATCATGGGATACATAAATAGCTAGTAATCTAAGTTGCACTTTTGAATAAAAGAAGCCTGGCTGCTGCAGGGTCAAACTCTATTCCTATCTAACTTCCGACGACTTCTGCATCTTTTGCATTGTATATACGATAAACAAAAATTATAAAGATATATATTTTTTTAGTATAAATATATTTTTTCATAAATGTATTTCTAACATAAATTCTTGTAGATATGTAAGACTTGTCAATTTAGTTCAGTCGATAAAAAACGTTTCCAACCAGTTAAGTTGTGAATTCAATAAGTTTGGTTTAACAAACAATGAAAAGCTTACTCTCCTAAATAAGGTGAGGATTATTATTGTTCTAGTTGTTGATATAGTAGAAAAACAAAGGCAACTCCGGCATTTGATCTCGACTGAGAGCTGAATTTGAAATTATCGTTAATCTATATCATATATATGTAATCGTTGACATAAATGAAATATTCCATTTTTGTGCAATAAATCATACCTATAAATGTGTTAACACAGGTTATACAAACATTTATAATAATATGGATTACATTCCGGAAATGATTTCATTTTCAATGCATTCCTTGAGTAAAATCAATACAATCCAACCGTGAAATAATTTTCAATGCATTCTTAAAGTAGGATCATTTTCCAATGCATTTCTATAGTAAAATCATTTTCCAATGCATTCCTATAGTAAAATCATTTTCCAATGCATTCCTATAGTAAAATCATTTTCCAATGCATTCTTATAGAAAAATCATTTCCCAATGCATTCCTATAGTAAAATCATTTTCCAATGCATTCCTATAGTAAAATCATTTTCCAATGCACTCCTATAGTAAAATCATTTTCCAATGCATTTCTATAGTAAAATCATTTTCCAATGCATTCCTATAGTAAAATCATTTTCCAATGCATTCCTATAGTAAAATCATTTTCCAATGCATTCTTATAGAAAAATCATTTCCCAATGCATTCCTATAGTAAAATCATTTTCCAATGCATTCCTATAGTAAAATCATTTTCCAATGCACTCCTATAGTAAAATCATTTTCCAATGCATTTCTATTGTAAAATCATTTTCCAATGCATTCCTATAGTAAAATCATTTTCCAATGCATTCCTATAGTAAAATCATTTCCCAATGCATTCCTATGGTAAAATCATTTTCCAATGCATTCCTATAGTAAAATCATTTTCCAATGCATTCCTATAGTAAAATCATTTTCCAATGCATTCCTATAGTAAAAGTATTTTCCAATGCATTCCTATAGAAAAATCATTTTCCAATGCATTTCTATAGTAAAACCATTTTCCAATGCATTCCTATAGTAAAATCATTTTCCAATGCATTCCTATAGTAAAATCATTTTCCAATGCATTCATGTAGTAAAACCATTTTTCAAATGCATTCCTATAGTAAAACCAATTTCCAATGCATTTCTATAGTAAAACTATTTTCAAATGCATTCATGTAGTAAAACCATTTTTCCAATGCATTCCTATAGTAAAATCATTTTCCAATGCATTTCTATGGTAAAACCATTTTCAAATGCATTCATGTAGTAAAGCCATTCTTCAAATGCATTTTCTATAGTGAAACCATTTTCGAATGCATTTCTATAGTAAAACCATTTTCAAATGCATTTCTATAGTAAAATCGTTTCCCAATGCATTCCTATAGTAAAATCCTTTTCCAATGCATTTCTATAGTAAAACCATTTTCCAATGCATTCCTATAGTAAAATCATTTCCCAATGCATTCCTATAATAAAATCATTTTCCAATGCATTTCTATAGTAAAACCATTTTCCAATGCATTCCTATAGTAAAATCATTTTCCAATGCATTCCTATAATAAAATCATTTTCCAATGCATTTCTATAGTAAAACAATTTTTCCTATGCATTCCTATAGTAAAATCATTTTCCAATGCATTTCTATAGTAAAACCATTTTCAAATGCATTTCTATATTAAAATCATTTTCCAATGCATTCCTATAGTAGAATCATTTCCCAATGCATTCTTATAGTAAAATCATTTTCCAATGCATTTCTATCGTAAAAAAATTTTTCCAATGCATTCCTATAGTAAAATCATTTTCCAATGCATTCCTGTAGTAAAACCATTTTTCCAATGCATTTCTATAGTAAAATCATTTTCCAATGCATTCCTATAGTAAAATTATTTCCCAATGCATTTCTATAGCAAAACCATTTTTGAATGTATTCCTATAGTAAAATCATTTTCCAATGCATTACCGTAGTAAAACCATTTTTCCAATGCATTCCTATAGTAAAATCATTTTCCAATGCATTTCTATAGCAAAACCATTTTCAAATGCATTCTTATTGTAAAATCATTTTCCAATGCATTCCTGTAGTAAAACCATTTTTCCAATGCATTCCCGTAGTAAAACAATTTTTCCAATGCATTCCTATAGTATAATCATTTTCCAATGCATTTCTATAGTAAAACCATTTTCAAATGCATTCCAGTAATAAAACCATTTTTCCAAAGCATTCCTATAGTAAAAGTATTTTCCAATGCATTTCTATAGCAAAACCATTTTCAAATGCATTCTTATTGTAAAATCATTTTCCAATGCATTCCTATAGTAAAATCATTTTCCAATGCATTCCTATTGTAAAATCATTTTCCAATGCATTCCTGTAGTAAAACCATTTTCCAATGCATTTCTATAGTAAAATCATTTTCCAATGCATTCCTATGGTAAAATCATTTTCCAATGCATTTCTATAGGAAAACCATTTCCAATGCATTCATGTAGTAAAACCATTTTTCAAATGCATTCCTATAGTAAAACCATTTTCCAATGCATTTCTATAGTAAAACTATTTTTAAAAGCATTCATGTAGTAAAACCATTTTTCAAATGCATTCTTATGGTAAAATCATTTTCCAATGCATTTCTATAGTAAAACAATTTTCAAATGCATTCATGTAGTAAAGCCATTCTTCAAATGCATTTCTATAGTAAAACCATTTTCAAATGCATTTCTATAGTAAAACCATTTTCCAATGCATTCCTATAGTAAAATCGTTTCCCAATGCATTCCTATAGTAAATCATTTTCCAATGCATTCCTATAGTAAAACCATTTTCCAATGCATTCCTATAGTAAAATCATTTTCCAATGCATTTCTATAGCAAAACAATTTTTCCAATGCATTCCTATAGTAAAATCATTTTCCAATGCATTTCTATAGTAAAACCATTTTCCAATGCATTCCTATAGTAAAATCATTTCCCAATGCATTCTTATAGTAAAATCATTTTCCAATGCATTTCTATAGTAAAATAATTTTTCTAATTCATTCCTATAGTAAAATCATTTTCCAATGCATTTCTATAGTAGAATCATTTTCCAATGCATTCCTGTAGTAAAACCATTTTTCCAATGCATTCCTATAGTAAAATAATTTTCCAATGCATTCCTATAGTGAAATCATTTTCCAATGCATTTCTATAGCAAAACCATTTTTAAATGTATTTCTATAGTAAAATCATTTTCCAATGCATTCCTATAGTAAAATCATTTTCCAATGCATTCATGTAGTAAAACCATTTTTCCAATGCATTCCTATAGTATAATCATTTTCCAATGCATTTCTATTGTAAAACTATTTCCCAATGCATTCCTCTAGTAAAACCATTTTCCAATGCATTCCTATAGTAAAATCATTTTCCAATGCATTTCTATAGTAGAATCATTTTCCAATGCATTCCTGTAGAAAAACTATTTTTCCCAATGTATTTCTATAGTAAAAGTATTTTCCAATGCATTCATGTAGTAAAACAATTTTTCCAATGCATTCCTATAGTAAAATCATTTTCCAATGCATTTCTATAGCAAAACCATTTTCAAATGCATTCTTATTGTAAAATCATTTCCAATGCATTCCTGTAGTAAAACCATTTTTCCAATGCATTCCTATAGTAAAATCATTTCCCAATGCATTTCTATAGTAGAATCATTTCCAATGCATTCCTGTAGTAAAACCATTTTTCCAATACATTCCTATAGTAAAACAATTTTTCCCAATGCATTCCTATAGTAAAACCATTTTCAAATGCATTCCTGTAATAAAACCATTTTTCCAATGCATTCCTATAGTAAAATCATTTCCCAATGCATTTCTATAGCAAAACCATTTTCAAATGCATTCTTATTGTTAAATCATTCTCCAATGCATTCCTTTAGTAAAATCATTTCCAAATGCATTCCTATAGTAAAATCATTTCCCAATGCATTCCTCTAGTAAAACCATTTTCCAATGCATTCCTAAAGTAAAATCAATCTCCAATGCATTCCTATAGTAAAACCATTTTCCAATGGATTCCTATAGTAAAATCATTTTCCAATGCATTTCTATAGGAAAACCATTTTCAATGCATTCCTGTAGTAAAACCATTTTTCCAATGCATTTCTATAGTAAAAGTATTTTCCAATGCATTCATGTAGTAAAACAATTTTTCCAATGCATTCCTATAGTAAAATCATTTTCCAATGCATTCATGTAGTAAAACAATTTTTCCAATGCATTCCTATAGTAAAATCATTTTCCAATGCATTCATGTAGTAAAACCATTTTTCAAATGCATTCCTATAGTAAAACCATTTTCCAATGCATTTCTATAGTAAAACTTTTTTTAAAAGCATTCATGTAGTAAAACCATTTTTCAAATGCATTCTTATGGTAAAATCATTTTCCAATGCATTTCTATAGTAAAACCATTTTCAAATGCATTCATGTAGTAAAGCCATTCTTCAAATGCATTTCTATAGTAAAACCATTTTCAAATGCATTTCTATAGTAAAACTATTTTCAAATGCATTCCTATAGTAAAATCGTTCCCCAATGCATTCCTATAGTAAATCATTTTCCAATGCATTCCTATAGTAAAATCATTTTCCAATGCATTTCTATAGCAAAACAATTTTTCCAATGCATTCCTATAGTAAAATCATTTTCCAATGCATTTCTATAGTAAAACCATCTTCCAATGCATTCCTATAGTAAAATCATTTCCCAATGCATTTCTATAGTAGAATCATTTTCCAATGCATTCCTGTAGTAAAACCATTTTTCCAATGCATTCCTATAGTAAAATAATTTTCCAATGCATTCCTATAGTGAAATCATTTTCCAATGCATTTCTATAGCAAAACCATTTTTAAATGTATTTCTATAGTAAAATCATTTTCCAATGCATTCCTGTAGTAAAATCATTTTCCAATGCATTCATGTAGTAAAACCATTTTTCCAATGCATTCCTATAGTATAATCATTTTCCAATGCATTTCTATAGTAAAACCATTCTCCAATGCATTCTTATAGTAAAATCATTTCCCAATGCATTCCCGTAGTAAAATCATTTTCCAATGCATTCCTATTGTAAAACCATTTTCCAATGCATTCCTATAGTAAAATCATTTTCCAATGCATTCCTTGAGTAAAAATCATTTTCCAATGCATTCCTATAGTAAAATTATTTCCCAATGCATTTTTATAGTAAAATCATTTTTCAATGCATTCCTATAGTAAAATCATTTTTCACCGTATTCCTATTGTAAAACCATTTTCCAATGCATTTCTATAGTAAAATCATTTTCCAATGCATTCCTACTATAATTCCATTAGCAATAGATTTCAATAAATCCTTCTTTTGCTGTGTTATACATAGAGTGAATGGAAATTCTGATCTATTTGCCTTATAAGTTTTACCTGGATAATCACATTAAATACTTGGATCAAAATAATTGGCCTTCCATTTTGATACTTTCATACTATCATATAGTCATGGAAATTTAATTTTGCTATTTTTGTTGATCACTGAACACTCATCTGATTTGGTCTTTTGTACATACAGACAAGTAATAGTGTTGGTTACTAGAATTGAATTGGCCATAGAGAAAAACTAATTGAAACTTCTTGCAATGGTCACCAGGACTATCAAATAAGGGCTGCAATCAAAAGTTTTTTCAACAAATTCCATTGTTCCACTTGATAGTTTTCAGTCCATTTAGGGTAAAATAAAAAGAAAATTTTAACAAATTCATTCATTTGTAATTCATTTAATTTCCTTTTATTTCTATTATTATTTGGACTATCCTCATCTTGGTTGTTTTTCATACAATGTTATGGCTGTTGTACTCTACGGCCTTCATCAGGTATCATCTGGTAGGTATTGGGAAGTAACGAACCAAACCCTTTATTTAACCGACGTAGTGGTTACAGAATCAGACAAAATTACTGCAAGTAATCTGATGGTTCTAGGTTCAATCCCAGTGTGAGACAATAATAATACTACTAATGCTAAGAGGGGAGTGCGGTCAATATACCCCCCCCCGTCGGTTAGATAAAGGGTTCAGTTCTTTACTTCCCCACACCTACCAGATGATACCTGATGAAGGCCGTAGAGTACAACGGCCAAAACATTGTATGAAAAACAACCAAGATGAGGATAGTCCGATAATAATAGAAATAATAATAATACATCATCTCAAAAATCCAGAGATATATTAATTTCCTTTTATATTCAATTGTTTAGAAACTGTGTCACATCATTGTAGAAAGCAGAAAAACCATTTTGAGTGAAATACAATTTTATTTTTCTTCTGAAATTCTATTTTAAATTAGAAAGCACTTGAAGAACAAATACCTCTGCCAACACCATTGAAGATGGATCTGACCAAAAATTCAGTCACTTCTTTTAGAACCTACTGCCCACCATTCCACAAAATTTCAAAACTTTTAGAGATATTGAGTGGACGGACATGAGTGTATAAAGGAAGGGGGGGGGGCGGAAAAAAATGGGAAAATATCTCTCAATCAAAAAATTCCTGGATCCGCCCCAAAGTTCAACCAATTCTTCCTGATCTCATTTGCCCACCCTTCCATGAATTTCCATTGAAATCCATCGAGTACTTTCGGAAATATCTTGTGGACAGATGGAAAGACAGATAGACAGACATAACCAAATACATATATCTCTCCAAATTTGTAGGCAGAGGGAACTATCTTCTTGAAGCTTCAGATTATTTAATATCCAATTCATTTGCTTTCATAACTGAACCTACCTATGGAGTGTTATCAGGCATAACTAGAAAGTTTATTTTATTTTATTTCAACTCAAAATACTTTTCTAGCTTATTCAATTCTTTTATTATATAATTTATATTATTCAAGTAACCCAGCTGCTAAGTGAGTGGAAGATTTCGATTGTTCATTTCTTTTTAATCTCTTTGCAGTCATTTCAACATTTCATTTTCATGCCTTTCAACCCGAAATGGAAGCTTTTGGAAGTGTTTGCAAATCTCTCAACAGAATGAGGATGAAAAATTGAAAATTCAAACCCATTCCCTTGTGAATCCTCTGTCGATCAATACACATTTGGATGGGAGGGTAGGGGAAGAGAATGGAGAAGGGGAGACAGAAAGGGAGGTGGAGGGACAGAGGGAAAGAGAGGGGAGGGAGAAAGAGAGAATGGAAGAGGGGGGTGCGGAGAGGTTATTGATTCGTTCAAGGTTTTGGATCATGACATCAAACAGATGTTTATATCAGGAAAGAGAAATAAAATAGCAGATAAGATTTGGGGGAAAAAAAAAATCAGAGTATTCCAGAGAATATTTTAAATAGGATTCTTTTCAACAAATCACGCAAATGGAAAAAAACTCTCAAACATCTATAATTTTTGCATATTTTTCAATTTTTTATGACACTTATTTGCTTTGCAAAGTTTGAACTTTTTCTTACTTCAAATAATAAAAATTCGTTCATAATTTTCTTTCATTCTTATCTAACATTTTTGAGATACAATTTTTAAAAAAATTCCTATTGTGGGTGGGGAAATCTTTACTTACAAATAGTTTCTCAAATTTTTTTTGAAAAACAAAAATATTTTAGTTGATTAATAATAATAGTCTTGAACTTGAAATTTCTCTTCCACTATGCAATTTTCTGTTTTGTAGACGTATGTCTAAATACAACTATTGGATTTGGGTCACTTTAACAAGAATTTTTACCAACTTGAGGAGAAAAAAACATGCAGAATACCATAGAAGAAGGAGGCCTCCTTCAATAGAGCAACACTGAAATAGCCTCTCCAGGATGCAAGCCTGGGTGAAGCGTAAAGAATTTCTAGGATCTTCAGTTGTCAGAATCCCTCTCTTAGCCTTGGCTGATATAGTCCAAAAGTAAGTGGAGCATGGCTTGGCTGCAGGAACTGCCGGGAAAACATCCAACCATCTTAAGGAGTTCCATTCCCTGGGAGGAATTGTCCCTCTCAGACGGGTTACCTCCCTAAGGCTAGAGATCCCAGTCTGCTCTGCTATTCTAACCATAGTTAGTGGTAGAAGAGATAGATTCATGCCTTTCCCAAGAGTATTATAGTAGAATACTATTGCAGAGTGCAGAATACTATAACGGTGTTGGATTCGTAACCTAGATGAAAAATTCACAGCTTTTCAATATTCCTTTTACTAAATCTGATTTTATTCACACAAAGATTTGCTTAGTTGTCAAGTTTATCAGTTGAATATTTAACTAGTTGGACCCTGAGACTCAGGGTCATAGCTAGAGATTTGGAGGCCTGGGAGGCTTGGCTCCTTGAAGGGACCCTTCTAACATTTGTTATTGTATAATGTTAGGAGAAATCTAGTCAGTGAATGGAGGCCCAGGGGGTACGATTTTAGGTATCATCAGAGCTATACCATTGCCGAGACCTGACCATCCGGAAAGGCTTGACAAGCAAATGGAAAATGAATTTTTCCATTCTGACTTCTATAACTGTATTTGAACACTTGCTAAGAATGAAGGCAAATATCATGTGGCATTCTGAGGTCACAATCAAAGAGGATCAAGGTTTTCCTATTTTTAAAGGTAGAATCATTTGAAAATTAAACAAGACAATAGAAGCCAAGATACAATTTTGTTTATTTACAAAAGCCTGGATTAAATAGAGGCTGAAGAAGAAGAAAGGAAAACCTGTCCATCAGTATTTACATAGTGTCATTTGGGCAATCTTGAGTGATGAGGTCAGTAATGGCCTTCATCAAGGCTCCCTCTTTACAATTCTTGTCCCATCGAGTGGCACCAGGACTTTTGATTTTTTCATCCAATAAAAGGTCCAACTCTTTACGCAGATCCTGAAAGCAAAACAAGTTTTCAAAACTAAGCATCTGATTTATAAAAAAACCAAACAAAAATAAACTGCCATATTTGATAGCATATATATTTCAGCATGAAGAAGTTTTGGAACCCGAACAATTGGAGAAAGCCACCAGGGAGATAGCTATGGAATCAACTATGATACTTAAGAGTTGAACTTCTCCTCTTCTGTCTCAGCCATAGTGGAAAAGTGCGGCCCCCCCCCTTTATAAAGTTTTTTTTGAAAAGATTTACCATTTAGCCAGTTGCAAAGTTAGCAGAAATTGGGTGGCCATAATTATTACATGGTATTCAATCAAAATACATAACCATGACCCTGACCATAAAAAATTATCAGTTAGGTGGTATTTAATTGAATTTTAGAGATTTTAGGCTCAGAGTGCTTAAAAAAGCTGTTCAGGAGTGGTGTCATTAGATATACCGAATGAAATTACATAACCCTTTTGAGACAACTGGGACATATAAATCCTGAGGTTTCTATGATGGCTACAATATACATGCCTTGTATATCTCTTTAAGAAATCTATTGAGACATTTTAATTCAATAATTTATGAGTTAACAACAATTACCTTGTATTGAATTGAATCAGATCTGGAGGAAAATCAATTTCTCAAACACTTTCGTATTAAATTTAATCTGATCACTGATTGAATATTCATTAAATCATTGATCTTATTCAATATTATTAATGATTGCAATTTTTCTGATTTTACAGATACAGTGGGTAGAGAACTCAGAGAAAGAAAATTGAAGTTTAATTACCTTGACCAATTTGGCAGTTTTTGGTGAGGCTTGAAAGATGATCCAATCATCAACTGTTATACAATCTTGGTCTCCATCCTAATAAATGTGAAATGAAAAAAAAAGATGATTATTTAGAAAACAAGCCATGATTGGCAACAAAGTTCCGTATAAGACAGTTAAAATCATTAAGTATTTAAGTTTCATGTTCCTGACCCAAAGCAAAATATTGACTAGAATTGAAGTTGCATCTAAGAAATACGAATCAAAATAAAATTGATTTTTTTTTAAAGCACATTGCAAACATTTAACTGATGAAACCACAGTTGTTGTATGTAGAAATAGAATTGATTTTTTCAAACATTAAGATGGAAGTCAGCTCAGCTCAAATGTATTGGTTATTTTACATATGAAATGTTTCTTTTTTTTTTGATAGCAATATGAAAGATGATATCGTCAGCCATTATAAGTCCACTGCGGGATAAAGGCCTTTCCCATTTCCTTCCACAACGACCACAATAGCGCTAAACTCTGCCACAAGTGGCTGGCAAACCTATTTATCTCATCCCTTCATCTTGTGTTTGGTCTTTTCCTACTTCATTTACTGGCCCAAGTCTTTTGCGCCATCTGTTGTCATCTCTTCTTGCTAAGTGTCCAGACTATCTCCATTTTTGTTACTTATTTACATAATATCCTTAACTCTAATCCTTCTACTAATCCTTTTTGATCTTCACCTATCTCTGGGAGTTATGCATAGAATTGCACTTTCTATGGTTCTAATGGAAAATACCAGCAATGACTAATGGATGCAAAACATGGAAGTTACAAAAACAAACTAAAAACCAACTGGAGGATGCTATCATCATCATCACCAGTCTTTCAACGTCCGTCGTTAGACATAGACCTTCCCCAGGATTTGCCACACTTCTCTATCATGGATGTTGCGGAGCCAGTACTTTCTGAACTTGTCTAGCTTGTCTCTTCATCTAATATTCAGTCGGCCTTGGTTGCGCATGTGATCTTGGGGGATCCATGTCATGAGTCATGATGTCCATCAGTTGTCTGCCATTCTTGCAACATGGCCAGTCCACTGCCATTTGAGATTTTTAATGGATTCTATGATGTCCCTGACTCTTTTCTTTTCCCTGATGTACTGTGCAGTCTTGTGGTCTCTCCATGTGAGGCCCAGCATAATTTTTTCATGCGCACATTGCATAGTTCTCAATTTGCGGATCTGTCTCTTGGTTAGGTTCCATGTTTCAGCTCCATAAGTGACTATTGGGAAGACGCATAGGTTATACACCCTTCTCTTTAGGATTAATGGGATCTTCTAAACAATGGTAAATATTTAACCAAAAATTTGACCTATTTGGAGCAATGACCTTTCTCCAATAATCATCTTATCATAATACGTCATCTCTATAAAATTTTTTAGGTTTAGTTGGCACAAATTCAGTAATAACTCGGATTATGGCTTCTCTATCATTGACTCAAGATATGAAACAGAAAATTCTTGGAAAGATCTTAATCAGTAGAAGAAATATCGGGTGAATATAGAGGATGCTGGAAAACTTCATATCCCAATTTACTTAACTTTGACAAAGTCAACTGAGGGGTCTGGGTTTGGAACTATTATCCCCCCTTGGAAAACAGTTCATTATTCCAAAATACAACAGACTCCAGAGGAAGGCTTAGAGGGTACAGCTGCCAAAATGAAGTGATTGACCCCCCCCCCCCAAAAAAAACGACAAAAGTGGGTAAATTAGAAATTTACAATAATCCAAAGCTGTTATTTTCAATGGAATAGAAATTTGCCCAAACATTTTCAATAAATTCTGTTTTTGTCCAATTATCAAAGAAACTCACCTTTCGAATGTTTATGTGTCCACCAAAAAACAAGAGGGGGTAAGGTGACACTATACTGCAGTCATGAATAAACACCTGAAAGAGAAAAAATGGAAATGACTTTCTGAAGTGCAAAATAATCTAATCACTCCAAATTATAACAACTAGCTGGACCCATAGAAATTCCACAGGGGTTGACAACCAAGATTATCCAGAACCTCATGCCTCTTTTCTATCTTCTCATTCTCTCCCTTATCCTTTCCAACCTTCGTTGTCTGTACATGTTTTTATGTAGATGTTATACAAAGATGGATTAGTTTCATGTATGAAAAAAGAGAAAGGCAAGCACAAATATTTTATACTTTTCTGCATCCTTCCTTTCATCTTTATTTTGCACTATTTCCTCCGAAAGAATTTCAATGATTAAAATTCTTATGCCTTACCATCCCTACCTCCCATCTGTCAATTATTATCTTCTGATATCCAGTCAGCTAAACCCGTCTCTGTTTTTTTTTAGTCTCCGTTCTTTTACTCTCTCCCTCTCTATATCATATTTTATATATATATGTATATATCTATATATCTATATATATATATATATATATCCAACCTTTCCTCGAGTTTTGTTTTTCACTTGCTTTTTTACTTCCTACTCTCTCCCACTCATCTCACTTTTCCCCAATTCTTTTTCACTTAATTGAAAAACTGTATTCATCAAATTATGGCAAAGGGTTCTATCCTTTTTTTTTTATAAGTGCCTGTGCTTGTTATTAAGTATCCAGCACTCCTGGCCAAACTGTTTTGTCTACAGACTTGAAAATTTGCATCAGTACTCCCCTATACCCCTTCTAAAAATGCCCTTTTCTATGTTTAAAAAAAAGCTTTTTTGACTTTTTTTGGCTTCTATCCTGACAGGTCTGGTAATAACCTCTAGATTACCCAGAATCTAGATGTTTTTGTTTTTTTTTTTTACCCTATTTTAAATGTTTCCCCTTGGAAAACACCAATGATGTCATAAATAGGTTCTATTCTATTTTTTCCCATTTTTTTAATAGAAAAATCCTTGGAGTGTTAGATAAATTGCAGTTGATAGCATGCAACAATGCCCTGTAAGAGAAAGGCAATCAACACTGCCATGTTTTTATTTTTATTTTTATTAGAGACATTGATTAATGCTAAGGAAGGTTGTATGCCTTGAAGCAGACACTTGCTTTTTTCTCTATAAGCTAAAAAGAGAAAGCTGTACTGACTGAGCTGCTTCCACTTTCCACCCATGGGGGAAGAGAAGGTCGGGTAGGGGGCCAGGTCAGTTAGGCAATTACCCTTGACCACTTTGAAACAGGTTGGCAACCAAATCAAAACAGCAGCAGCAGCAGAAAATCTCACTTGATTGGCCAGAGATTAAAATTTGGGAGCCAATCAAAACAGTAGAAACACATTTCATCGGATTGCTTTCTGCATGTACAACTTCAGACAGCAATTCTTTTTTTAACTCTCACTCTCAACACACAGAATCTCTTTTCTTGATTATAACCTGTCTAAACTTAGCCAAGCAAAAACAACAGAAGTGGCAATACCATATTTGTTTGTGTATAATGCAATCTCCTATTTTCGTTTGTCAAAAGACTTGGTATAAATTATTTTTGTATTCAAAAAGCTGGATTTTATTCCTATGTATAATGCTACCAATCATTTTTCAATGCAAAAAGCATAAATATAGTTTCACGTGTAAAGCAACATTCTAATTTTACATCTAAAAACCCTGAGTATATTTTTGTATATAATGCATTCCCTGTTATTCAAAGAAAAAGGCATAAATATATTTTCATGCGTAATACAACTAACTTTTTAGATATTTTTGTATATAATACAACTCCCTTCTTGGTATTTAAAAAGCTTGAAAATATTTTTGCATATAATTCGCCCCTCATCTTCAATGTAAAAAGGATAAATGTATTTCTATATATGATGCAAATCCTTTTTCTTCCTTACCAAAACCCTGAATATATTTTACATTTTTGAATCTAAAGAGGATAAATAGATTTTCATGCTAAATTCTACACCTCATTTTTATATGTAAAAAAGCATAAGTATATTCTAATGTGACCCTTTATTTTTTATGTAAAAAGTACAATAATTCATTTTCATAGTGTCAATAAGAATGAATACTTCTTACTTTTATAAATATTGCGATCCTCACTTAACCATGTATGGGAGGTGGGAAATGATAAATTCATACAAAATTTCAATGACATTTAAAAAAATTTTAATTGTCAGCAAACTCTACGACAGTGGTTCTCAAAGAGTACGTCACAACTATGTCCCAAATGTGCTGTTTAAATTTTTTTAAACACGCAAACATGTATTTTGAGCCTTGAAAGTGTCTCGAACATATATTATGTCTGCCCCATTTCCACCAAAGAGAAGGTTTTATCACAGGATTTTGTGAGATCTGAATCTTCCAAGCATCAGATGAAAGGAAAAAGGGGTGATAAGTACATCTATCAGTATGCTGTTATAAAAGTTTTTTTTCTATTGATTACTAAAATGCTTTTGTCTAATTCATTTCATTTTTACAGCCGGTGTGCCGTGTAAATCAAAATTTATTCCTTATATACAAAAAAAAAGGTTGAGAACGACTGCTTCAATTATATTTTTCAATCTACAGAGGGTACTCAAGTGCCATAGAATTATTGCAATTATTACAATAAACTATTTTCTGCGAAAGACAAAAGAATTCCACGTCCTTTATTTTGAATATCTTAGATGAAGCATTTGTTGATTATCATTGATTTTTTTTTACCAGTATTTCTTTCAGCTTAATTTCAGACGCTTTTTATTGCAAGTCTCATGTGTCATTATACAGTTGTAAGTGGATCAGAAAAAAATTCCTGATAACATTACTGACATGATGATCTGAAAGTTGTAGTAAGAAGCAACTGAAATTAGGATGGAAGAAATACAAGTAAAAAAAAATCAATAATAATTCCTCTTTCTTGTTGGATCTTGGCAATGAAGCTTTGAGTCAATCATATGTGGAGTATATGGTTATGAAAAGGAGAGACTAAAGGCCTCGTGTTGTCTTATGGAAAAACACTGAAGTGACATCTCCAGGATGCAAACCTCAATGAAGTATATAGAGATCTTGGAATGCTAAGTTGATAGAATCCCCTCTTGACCTCACTGATGCATTTCAAAGGAAAAGCAGAGCAAGACAGAGTGCACAAAGTTAGCATATAACTACCTTAATGGGGGTCCACTCCTTCTCCTAGACTGGTCAACTTCTCAAGACAAGGGAGCCCAGTCTGCCCATCTATTTAACTCTTAGCTGAGGGGAGAAGAAACTGATTCATGCCTCTCTCAAGGGCATTAGTGTGAAGAGAATATCAACAACTTCGACTAGAGTTTGAACTCGGCTTGCTAATCCCACTGACCACGCTTGTACCTCTGAGGAGAAAAGACAAACCTGATTATGAAGCAAATTATAAATGCTTACCTCGAGTGTTTTTAATTTCTGATGGAAAATCAACCATTTTGAATCAAATCGTTGTACATATGCATTGACAGATTTCGGATGCAGTTGTGCTCGACCATCAGATTTAGTGTGGAGAATTGCTGGCCTGTGTGAAAGAAAGACAAACATGAATTTTTACATAAGAAAAAATATATATACATATTGTTAAGTCTTTCTCAAATGTTTTTGACTGGAGAAATCTTTATATACATCAAAGAGCCTCTGCATAAAAATATGTGTACAGCTATTGACACATAAGTGTTTTCAAGAAATTATATTTGTTATAATCTAAATGTTATAAAGTTTGTTGCAAATGGTATGTGATACAATTCAGGGAGAATTGTATCAGTCAAAATTATCTAGCTTTTGGAACCCCAGAAAAAGTAGTTAGGCGTTCTGTGGTGTACCGGTATTAAAATTTTGGTCATTAGCAGCTACCATACATACACATGATAATAACAGGCTATTTAGTATTCAGTAAAACAATATTGAATTTGGAAGATAAACTTTCGGGATTAATTTCTCTTGAAGTAGAAACACAGAAGAAATTAGATCTCTTGAAGTTTTATAAAATTTGAAACAAATACAGAATCTACTTACATATTTTGCCATGGGTTTAACTACACTTTTTTTCCTGTGTCATTTGTCAAGGGAGCTAACTGATAATTGCTAATTATAGAGTCATCAGCCTTACTGATTTTTTTTACTAATCCATAAAAAATTGGGTAAATTCTGGTTGCAAAGCAACATAATGTTCTTGATATTTTTCGAGTACTTTGCAATTACAAAATTATCCAAATAAACTGCCATCATTTTTGACAACATAGATAAACTAGTTTATTGAATAAAAGTTCTCCTAAAACTTCTTCTTTTGTCACAAACAGAGAAGATACAACTTTTAACCTAACCCTTTCTCTGTGAATATCTTCAGTAATGACGTTGATTTTATTGACTAAAAGCAACTTCTTCAGAGTGCAAGGAAAAGTGAAAGCATTGCTATAGACAGGCCTATTGATATTTACAAAGTTGAACTTAGTCTGGCATAAGGCCATGGAAGCAGGACATGAACAAAGATCATACACTAGCACAGGGTTTGGCAAACTCTTTTGAAGGCAAGCCAGATTTGGCCCACGGGTTGCAGTTTTTCAATCTTGGCACTAGCTTGTTTGCCATCACTCGATGCCAGACAACCCTCGGATAAGTTTATATCACCTTACCAGAAACTTTTTACAGTTATCAAATATCAACTAGGTGAACCCATGGAAATTCCATGGGTGTTGACAATTAGGATTATTCATTATCTCTTGCCTCTGTTTTTTTTCTCATCCTTTGTCAACATCTCCCTCATTCTTCCAATTTTCCATGATTTTAAATAAATGTTACACAATGGATTAGTTTCATACATGAAAGTCTTCCCAACTCTCAGTAAACAACCTAACTTTCCTTTCTGCCCTCTCTATTTTCCTACCTTCTTATCAAACTGCCTTTTTTTCCGAACCTGGATGATGAATTAATGAAAACCTGGTAGGTGTGGGGAAGTAATCTAATGGTTCTAGGTTCAATCCCAGTGTGAGACAATAATGATTGGAAAATACTACTACTGCTAAGAGGGAAGTGTGGTCTATATACCCCCGTCGGTTAAATAAAGGGTTCGGTTCGTTACTTCCCCAAACCTACCAGATGATACCTGATGAGGGCCATAGAGTATAACGGCTGAAACGTTGTATGAAAAACAACCAAGATGAAGATAGTCCGAATAATAATTCGTCTAAAATTTTCTTTTCTTACAATTACAAAGATTAAGTTGATGAGAAACTCTCAACATATGTTTCTTCGGTTTAAGTTGGTTTGGCTTGATGGCTACGTATATGTATCATGTCTACAGCCTGTACCAATGGAGCTCAAAATTTAAACATCAACTCCTTAAGGTGTCTATAAAAAAATGTTTTTTTTTTATCCCCACCCCTAAAAAGGTTTTTAGTAGGGAGTTCAATTGGGGATACAATTTTATGCTAAACACTTCCTTTAGCTTGTATCCATCAGTATTAACGCTTGTTTTTTTTTTAAATCTGTACCTTTTCAATGATCAATGTCCAACAAAAGTGGCAGAAGTAACCTATTCATTGATTACTGTTTTTTTCAATTTTTTAATTGATCATCTCCAACGTGGCATGCTTCAAAAAGGCCATTGGTTGCATGATGGTTTCTATTGAGTGACTAACCAGACTTGTTTCCTACATGTTTCTGTGCATCCGGAACAAGAGAAATTGGAAACAACCTGATGAAACATCTTCCAATTGGGAGAAAAGAAAAAAAAAATAATATCAGCACCAAACATTTCGGTAAGAATTGTTGAATCGAAAGATTCTGAAGAGAAGGAAAATGAAAGACTACAAATAAATTTTGATGAGAATTGTAAGAATGGTGAAAACTGGGAACGCCAATTGAACAAGAGGCGTGTACAGCCAGGGGGAGGAAGGGGAGGTGGTTATAACAAATTAAGATGCAAGAGGTGGGGGGAGAGGAGAAAGAAGATGAGATAGTGAGGGAGAGTGATAATTGGATAGACTGGCGGTACAGAGGGGGACTGTAGAAAGCTTTAAACAAGAGAGAGGGTCAACAAGGGAGTAGACGAAAAGATTACCAGCAAATTGGTTGAAAGAAAGAAAAGAACATTCAGATTATTGCAAAGGAAACAAACACATAATGACATTAAGAATGGAGCATTGAAAAGAGGAAGTGAGATGAAAGGCAGAAAACGGACGGGAATTATCAGAAAAAACAAAAAACAAAAAGCAAAAAATGAAATAAAACAAACCCCCAAAAAGCAACAACAACAAAAAAAGAAAAATACTGAAAACCAAAATGGAGGATAAGTATTTCGATTAAGAGAAAGATTGTGAAAAGGCTAAAAATTACACAGTAGTCCGTTTATTTAATGGTCGGCTGTATTGATCCATTGGGGGAGGGGATAAGTAGCAGCAGCAACAGCAGACAGTCCATACTTGGAGAAGGAAAAACAAAGGGAGTGTCAAGAGAGGTTGTGGTAAAGTCTAGCTAGGCTGATGTCACAGTGTACATAACAAACGAATGCACTGCAAAAGTGCTACTGTTTCTTCTCCTTCCTCTTTTTGTCTGAAGAAGAAAACGGGAAGACCAGCCTCATTACTTTGATGGGCAAAGCAAGCAACCAAGTGGCCTCCACCTGCAGGTTACAGATCAGTGGACCAATATCTCGTTTGGTTTCAACCAGTGGGAAGAGAGAGAAAGAGTTATGGCTGATCTGTATTTGCATTGAAAACTGTATGGCTGTCCTAGTTTTACCATGAGCTTCTGCATACATAAATGATAAGAAAACACCAGTTAGAATGAGAGGAAAGAATTCGAGATTTGTTTTATTTGCATATCTTATACAATTATTTGCGTTGCCAATATTGGTGAAAACTGAAACTAGTGTATTTATCTTGATAACCTTAAAAAACAAAAACCAAACTGATTAAAGTAAAAACAAGGAAGCATTCGCAGACTGTATACTTCTGACAACACTGAATATCAACTAGAAACTGAAAGAAAATGAAATACAAAAAAAAAAAGACTTAAATGTACAAATATTGTGTAACTTTCCTTGAAATTTAAACTTATCTTTTTACATCTACCAATTAAGTTGCAGTGGTATATGTATTTGGGTTGTGTCTAGCTTTCTGTCCGTCTGTCTGTCCACGTATTTCCAAAATTACTCAATGAAATTTCATGAGCAATGGAGTAAGGGAGAATTGCTTAAATTTAGGAGCGGATCCATGCACAATTACACCCCTTATGTTGTAGTTATATGTACACACAGTATGATATTACCAAAAAGTTCATCTTAATTCACATGATACCTCCAAAGCTTCTCAATGTAAATGAAATTTTATGTATGGGTGGGCAATAGGCTGCGGAAGAAATGATTAAATTTTGGGGTGGATCCAAGTACAATTACTTCCCACGAAAACGGCATTGGTAGACTTATATGCTCTAAGAGCGCTTTCTAGTTCATAAACTTGTTTAACCTCTTTTTCTACAAAATAATAAAAAATGTCTTGAAGAGAAACAAATTTCTGGATCCATCCCCTAATTTAATCACTTCTTTCGTTCCTCATGGCCCAACTTTCCACAAAATCTCATCGAAATTCATGGAGAACTTTTGGAGATATCACATAGACATACAGACAGACACATGTGAATCCATATATTATTATAGTTATAATAGAATACATATATTGTTATAATCATAAATTATCATTCCTAACATGTTGGCAGAGGTAAAACATATTTGGGATAATGATTTAACAAAGACTAATATCATTTTGAATTGATTTTTGACAAGAATTTCTATCATCTAATTTCATTAGGCAAATAGTATCAGATGCAATGATAATTAGATTACTTGGATAAAATGTTGCCAATTATTAATCTTTGACAAGTATTTCCTTCGATTCATTTCTCTTGCTTTTGATCACAACTCTTGGACTGTCTATGGTTGTTAGTAACCCGTACAGGTCAGAAATAAAGAATAAGCCTCTGACTCGAACTTTCATTCCTTTTCCTCAGGAAGCCAGCCAATCCGAGGCAACTGTCTAACCCAATTTAGCTTAATATTTCAAAACTACAGATTATTCTTACTGAAATCTTCAGAAAGGGTCATTTGATTTACCAATCTTTTCTCGGCAGTGATTTTGCTTTCAGCCATGATTTGCATTCCTTTCTTAGATCAACAAATACATAATGTATCAAAAGAATTTGGGTTTCTCACACAGCTAACCCAGCAGTGATTTCTACTGACTGGCTAGAGCAATGAAGTGATACTCAACTTAAGACTACCTGTTCTTTTGCCGATTTACCATAAAACTTTTTTACAATTATTCTTTATGGTGAATTGAGTAAGATTAAATTTCTAAAATAAATAATAACAAAAAACAACATCTCCAAAATGACTGTATATTGTACATGTTGGTTAATGCGCCATGTGAATGAGAATAAGCAAACACGTCAAACTATAATTCAGCGAATCTACGTCTGTCAGGAGTCACAAATCTCAAAAACAACCAGAGCTATGACCAGTAAATTTTCTGTGGTTAAAAATGGGACCTCCGAATGAGACTGGCACTAATGCCCTTGGAAAAGGCATGAATCCGTCTCCTCCTCCCCCACCTTATGGGTAAAATAGCATATGGTGAGGTGAATGACATCATTTCGGGTGTTCATCCCCTTTAAGTCTATTTCATGTATTATTATTAAAACTCTAAAACTGCCAAATATTCAGGGGTTATTGATAGACCTCCCCTCACTCAAAGTTTTGAAGAAGTTAGTTTTTGAAAAAGTTCACTCAAAAATGAGATTGCTCATAAAGGGTAGCAGCAAAAGCCTGTACTGCATTCTCCCTCAACTTTCGGGCAGTATCTCATATACATACACATATGAGATATAGCTCATTTGAGTAATAAAATATAATTGATGTAGGATTGATAAGCCAGTTTTGAGCTCGGGAATATTCCAACTGGGGCTAGTGAATTGTATTTAAGTTTAGATTGAGGCTATGATCACAAATACTGATTTTCAGGGAAGGTAGCTAGGCCCTCCCCACTTAGAAGATTAGTGCTATACAATCTTTCTATCTTGCCTTCCCATTATTTGGTTCTTGGCAAAATTAAGCTTAGCTTGATGAATAACTGATACAGTTTATGAAAAGGTTGCATTTTATGGCACAAAAGATACAATTAGAAATACTGCTAAGAATAAGAAATAGTTAGCATTCTTTAAATAGCTTGTGTCTCTATCATCAGGTTTTTCAAGTATATAGAAACAGGTCTGGGTAGTCACTCAATGAAAATTATAATGTGACCAATGTCTTTTGGCAGCATACTGCGTTGGGGTGATCAATTAAAAAATTGGAAAAAAAAGGACGATCATGACTTTTGTTGGAATGTGTTAACTAAACAAATGGTTAAGTTTCCATAAACAACTGTGAGTGCTTCCAGACACAAAATGAGGGGCGAATTTAGCATAAACTTACATTACAAACTAAATGCCCCCCTAATCAAATTGAAAAAAAAAAAAAAGAAAAGTTTTTATAGACATACTAGGGAGTAAGTGTTCATGTTTTGAGCCCTCAAGCCCCATTCAGACAACTTGTATGCATCATATATACATAGCCAGCCAAACTAACTTAAAGACTAAAGAAACCTATGTTGGTCCTTGAGTGACAGTTTTTGTGTTGACGGTTTCTAATATTGTGTGCATATACAAATGGCAGCCCGAAAACCAGAACAGAGCAAAAGGGTGAGTCAAATAACAAATGTCTCTTTTCATTGGGAGTCATTTTGATAACAGTATACCTCAAGTTGTGCTTCATGTCAGTTTGCTGACAGAGTAATTTGAAAGGTTAACAGGTTATTCATTCTGGGTAATAAACAAAATTGGCATATCAGAAACAGAAACGGTATTTGTGGATTCATCATTCATTGAATGAACACATCAACACACACACACATACATACAGAGAGCAAAACAGTACTTTGCACCTATGTGTTAGTTATACCCCCCAATTCTTTCTCTGTTTACAGAGACAGAGAGACTGACTGATAACTCGTTAACTATATTAAGGATTTTAAATCATAATTAGAAAGAAACTCACTAGTTTAACCATCAATGAATTATCCCGAGTATAAGTTTTTTCAAAATATCTTATCCTTTTGAGAACATCAGGAGTCAACTTGTTTATAAAATAGTGTTTGATTTTAGACCGAACCAAAAGTATTTGGGTATTTCTTTTAATTTTTTGAGCAAGAATAAGTCTATCCTGAACTTCTTATGACTGACAGCACTAATTTTATGAGACAAAAATAGTTAAAATCTGTCATTTCCAGAAGATATAAATAAACAAGTCTGATTAATCACTCAATAGAAACCATCACATAATCAACAGTTTTTGGCAGCATGCCTTGTGTGTGTGTGTAGGGGGGGTTCAATTAAAAAATTTGAAAAAGAGATGATCAATGCATAAATTACTTCTCTCACATTTTACTGGTTGGTGATCATTACTAAAAGTCTGAATTTTTTAAAAACAAGCATAAATGCTGCCAGACACAAACTAAGGAACCAATTTAGCATAAACTTGAATTTCAATTTGCCCCCCTATCATAAAGAAAAAAAAAAATTTAGGAGGGGAATTTTCAAAAAACAAAAAACTTCTTTTCCTTGACATAGGTAAATGTATAAATTTTCTGCTCTAGCTCCAATAGTGTGCCCTGTATGCTAAACCAACTTAAAAACTGAAGAAACCTATGTTGACAGTTTCTAATATATATTGTATATGCTTTCACGCAACAGCATTCTAGTTTCAGGTATGAATTATGGATGATTGCCCTGTGTATTCAAAGATTTTTTTTAGAAATGGTTCAAGGAAAAGGAAATTTAGTAGAAGAAACAAAAAACCCAACATATTTTCATGATTCCTCATAAGGAGTTGAATACTAATCACACACATAATATAGATAGGTGAGGGTAAAGGATGTAGATATGAAAGAATGTTGTAGAAAAGTTAACAATATGGAGAAGGAAAAAAAGACTCTAGACTCATCTCTAATTTATACTCTTTGATTAAATAAATCTGAGATATACTAAGTAATTCCAAGTTTTTTTCATTTCCATATTGTCTCTCTCTCTCTCTCTCTCTATATATATATATATTTGGTTCCTGCAGCAGCACCACTTTCTTCAAATGTTCATTCTATTTACATTGTCTAGGCCAAATCATACATTTACTGTGTAATAATAGATCATTTCAAATAGAGTTTCAATAGAATTTTATGTAATTCATAATCATTCTGTTAGATCATATACCCATTTCTTAATAATTATATATATATATATATATATATATATGCACACACACATACACACCGTATTTTCTAGTATACTGATAAGCAAATTAATTTTTGTGATCATATATTTTTATGACACTTTTATTTATTCATTATTTCACTTAGAGGTCTTCTTTGCAGGCCATTAAGCTTCATATTAAGTCATCTTCTTTGTATTGAATTGATATTATAATTATTTGCTTATAAATAAAGGAAAGTATTCTATGATTAGTATTTTTCCTAAAAAGGGAAAAATGTTAGACCCCTAAATGAGAAAAAAATATTCACCCACTTGAAATGTAAATGTGAAAAAATAAAAGGAAAAAAAAAAGAAAAAAGCTTTACCCTCACCTTAGACCCTAAAAAAAGGAAAAATAAATTTATACTGACTTTTGACCCTTACAGGAGAAAAAATATTCCCTTCACTTTTGAGCCAAATTTTTAAATAAAAGTGTGATCAGAATATGAGGTAAATTAAAAAAAAAAAAAGAAAGTATGATCAGAACAAATCATTCTCTTAAGATGTCATTAAATTCTACCATGAAGTTAGAATATTCTCTTTTGACGTCATACCTGATGAACGAGGAGACGGGTAAATTATATCTTCATCAGCAGCTAATATAAGTCAACTGTAGGACAAAGATCTTTTCCATGGGGACCGTGAATATGCTAACTTCTGCCTTGTCTTACTGGCAAACTCCTCTTTCTCATCCCTCCAACTTGTGTGTGGTTTTTTCCTACTATGTTCACTGTCTGATGGGCTACTATTGGTTAGCCTTTTGCTCCATCTGTTGTCATCCCTTCTTGCCAAGTGTCTCGCCCATCTCCATTTTTCTTAATCATATGTACATTTTTCACTCTAGTCTTTCCCCTGATCCATGTTGATCTTCTCTATCTTCTAGTTATCCCTATCATTGCTCTTTCCATTGCTTTTTGTTTGTTTTGCTAGTTTCCATGTTTCATATCTATAAGTCAAAGCAAAGTGGTAAGGCGCTTTTCAATATGTCTCTAATCGTACCAAATGATTTCCAGCTGATCGCTACGTGTTGTCGTATTTAGCTTTCATGGTCTTTACCTGTCATAGGTAAATATATTCGTCAACCTCTTCTAGATCCCTACTCCCTATTTCAATAGTCTGTTTGGAGACTTTATTGTTGAACATTACTTTTGTCTTTGTTCTGTTTATCTTTAAGCCTACTTTTTTCACTTCCCTATTTAGATCAGTCAACATGTACTGAAATTCTTCCAATGCTTCTGACATCATGGATATGTCATTGGTGGATCTAAAGTGGTTTAAATATTTTCTATGTTTATTCCCATTCTCTCCCGGTCAGTTTCCTGAAAGATACTTCCAAGGCTCACTTTAAATTGTTTAGATAATATCGTACCTCTTTGTCTTACTTCATTCATTATTTTCATATTGTTTGTCATCTAATTATTGCTATTCAACAATAGACCCCCTTTGTAAAGTATATGGCAGTCCTCATTTCAATGCAAGAACAGGGCATTAATGAAAATTAGATAGAAATCATTAAAAACATACATGAAAATGGCACTGCAATATAATTTGAAGGCCAGATGAGGCAACGCAATTATCAAGCAAATACACAAAGGAAGAAGGAAGAAAAAAAAGAAAAGTTCTCATATTTGAAATCATAAGTTATACCTGAAAATTCACCTGATGATTGCAGACTAATATTTTGGTCACTAATGCATGAAACTGGCAGTCATGAAATAAATTGATGAAACACAATTTTATTATATACATATATATAAAGAATTACAAGGATATATGGTTAATGTCAACATTTCACTGGTTGCTGAAGAGTGTGTTAGGCACAAAATGTTGACCTTCACCAGGTATATATATTTGTGATTCTTCTTCCAATATATCAATAGCTCTATTTACTTTGAATATTGAGCACGATGATTGAATATATCAACAATGAATAAAATCTGTTTTCTATTTCTTTTTTTTGTATTCTCATAAATTGAAAAATATATTATGGACTATATATATATATATATATATATATATATATATATATATATATATAAAAGATTAAAAATTGCATTATATCATATAGAAACTCTTTTTTTTAAAAAATGATCACCCGTAATTACATGGAGAATGTACCATTTGGCCTAGACAGCGTAAAATAGAATAAACAAATAAAGAAAATGGGGCTGCTGCAGGAATCAAACCTGCGACTGATAGGATAGCCGCTTCAATGTAGTGTTTCTCTTACTATTGAGCTAAACAGTCTCTGAAATGCAAAGGCTGAAATACCTATCTCAACTCCCAAAAGAATTATGTATGGAAAGGCACTGGACCAATATCAGAAAGACAAAGTATTGGATAAGGATATTTTTACAATACAAACATTGCTTATTTATTTTCTAGTTGAACCATTCTTTCTATTGTATTTGTTTACAGGTTGTTATCAGTGAAAATAAATGCTAACGTGTCTTTTTATAGAAAAAGACAATACACAAACACAATTCCTAATTTAAAAAAACACGTCTGCCAAAAAAGATCACTCAAAAATAATCCACAAGCAAAATAGAAAAACTACAGCTAACAGTTATTTCTGATAAAAATTTTCTCAAATAAAAGAGATTTTATAAATCGATCAAAAAATATATCTTCAACCCATTAATTGCAGATGACTGAAATTTCAGTCATTGCAGTTCTCGAGCTCAACTGCAAATGATGGAAGTCTTTCTCTGTAAACAATGTATTCTTGAAGTTAGGGATGACTTATTTCTAATTTCTTAAAGTGGAAGGACCCATTGTTTACAGAGAAAACAAACTATTCAGCTTAAGCTACCCTGTACAATGAACGTTACTGCCACTTTTAGAACCCGGCAACTGAGCTACTCCTGCCGCTTTTAACAGGTTAATGCATGCATGTATTCCTCTTTCTAGTGTAATTTCATTTTTGATTATGGTTTTTAGCAACCAAAAATATTGTCAGAAAGTGGACAGAGAAACAAATTAATTAATCTCTTCATTTTTATTATTTCTATTATTCGGACCATCCTCATCTTGGTTGTTTTTCATACAATGTTTTGGCCGTTGTACTCTACGGCCTTCATCAGGTATCATCTGGTAGGTGTAGGCAAGTAACGAACTGAACCCTTTATTTAACTGACGGGGGTATATTGACCGCACTCCCCTCTTAGCACTAGTAGTATTATTATTGTCTCACACTGGGATTGAACCTAGAACCATCAGATTACTTGCAGTAATTTTGTCTGATTCTGTAACAACTACGCTATGTGTCCAGATGATACCTGATTAAGGCCGTAGAGTACAATCGCCAAAACGTTGTATAAAAAACAACCAAGATGAGGATAGTCTGAATAATAATAGAAATAATAATAACAATACCTCATCTCAAAAATTCAGAGATATATTAATTAACAGCCGAAACGTTGTATGAAAAAAAAACAAGATGAGGATAGTCTGAATAACAATAGAAATAATAATAATAATACCTCATCTCAAAAATTCAGAGATATATTCTTCATTTCTATTGATACTCTCTCTACCAATCCAGATCATGCAGTTATTTCTTGAGATCTTGATATCATAATGTTTCTGAAGTTTCAGATAAAAACAATTGAGATAAAAGGGCCAGTTTGTACAATTGCTAGAACATACAGCTAATCTTTTAAAAAGAATGTATTATCAATTATTCATGTTCAAGTTATAATGTTATGATGGAGTACAAATCACAGAACATCTCTTTCCATTGTCCAAGATGATATAAAACATTCAATTCAAAACTCCATTTTGTACATTCATATTGATAAAATATCAAAATTCTCCTGCCTCCAAGGTATTTGTGTATTTTCCATTGGTATCAGTACTTACTGTTCAAACCCAGGTAAAAGCTGAGATTTCAAATGTTGATCTCCAAGACAGGCTCCCCTCACTTACATGACTTGTGCAACAATGTTCTCACCCATTATTTCTTCAAATTTGGTTTATTGGTGAAAAAAAGAAAATCAAACAAATAAACCATTACCAGATGAGACACACTATGAGACACAACCAAGGGTATAAAAAGCCCCTATAGTTCCCTAGAAATTATGAGTGTAACCCAATGGCATGGCTGGTTTATCCTTTGGACAACATCAATAAGTTTTATCTTTGCCAAGTCACATTGTTGAATATCTTAAAGTAGTCAGACGCTCGTGAAAAAATAACACTATTCAAGTGATGAAAGATTTCATATCTACAAGGAAGTCTATAAGTATAGGTCTGATTAGTCATACAATGGAAACTGTCGCATGACCAACATGTTTTGGAAGCATTTTGTATTGGGATGATCAATTAAAAATTTTTTACTCAGTCACCCTATACAAAGCCCAGGGAACCACTCCAAGTATAGGATTAAAGTGATTTCATGTTCACAAGATATTTATTGACCCTGAATTTGAAAAGATGTATATTGTATTCAGCAGGAAAGCACTCTCGGGAAAGTTTGTTCCACCAAACAGCCAGCCATTTAGAAGAAGAAGCTGTTAGAGAGGAAATTGTAATAGGTACGTGGGATGGGATTCACTGGAGATAGCAAATCGTATTCTGACTGGAAAATCTCTTGAATTGATTGAACCAAGTCTATTTGGGGGATGATTTAAAAAAATGTTTTCTCTAGACACAAGAAATAAATGCTTAAATTTCAGTCCTCTGGCTCATTGGTGCAGCCTTCACATATAACACATACATAGCCTACCAGCCAGACCAACTTAAAAATGGAAGAAACCTATGTGGATGTTGACAGTTCTATTTGATAGTTTCTAATTGACTCAGAGACCCCTCCCCCCAAAAGAAAAGAAAAAAGTCAGTAATGGGATATTGAAAGAAAACAAAAATCTGCAAATGGTGTAAAGAAAGTTTGAATTAATATCGCAGACATTGTGGATGGGGGGAGGTCAGAAAGTATTCAGCTAATATTTATTATGTTTTTGGTCACTGTTCTTTTCAGCCGATGATTTAATGAGATCCTGTGTGTTGTATGCTAAGTTTTATTTTGGTTGTTTCATATTGATGAAAAAATTTCGCAAAAACAGAATCTTATAAAACACACACACTTTATTTCTTTTGATCTAAAAATTTTTGCCACCAATCAGTAGCTTTGTCTGTGAGGTTAAAGGTATCCAAGTCAGAGACTGTAGGTACTTTGTTTTTCCTCGGAAACAACAACAATCCTCACCTTATTTAGAGGAGTAAACTCTGTTAGTCCGTTTTGTCAGATTAAACCAAACTGAAATATAAAATTATATCCCTACCGTGATTTCAAATCACAACCAATTGATCAGTAGGTGGCTCTCTTACTGACTGAGTCAGTCTTACATATCAATGAAAATTCATGCTCGAAATATGCAAGGCCTTATTGCGTTCTAATAGATAAATACCTTTATACTAAAAAATATATTTCTTCAGATAATGTTTTATTTATTACATACACAATACAAAAAATTACAGTAATCATCTTCAGTTGGAATAGAAGTAAGAGTGGAGTTTGATCCTGTAACATCCAGGATTTCTGTATTGATACTGAGGAGAAATTTTACTAAATATAATTTCTTTTCAACAATTAGTTTTCATGGCTTCCATGCTTATATACTACCATAAATAATTGTAATCTATCTTACTGCCATCTTGGTATAATTCTAAAAAATGTATCATTTGAACTTCTTTAATAATTTATACCATTATTGTTATAAAAAAAATCACTGTATTTGATAGCATATGGCTCACTTTTTCACCCCAGAATTTCATGAATTTGTTATAAATGAATAAAAAGAAACTTGTTTTAAACTGGGTCAAAAAGGGAACATTGATAGAATTTCACCAACATTAAATTTCTTTAGTACAATCATTAGCAATGCATTTACTTAATGAATATAACAGCTCTATTCTGTCAGTAATGCTTCCACTGATTCCTGACCACTGACTATACCTTCCTATCAGATCTTTAATGCATTTCTGTAGTAAATTCATTAGCAATGCATTTCTATAGTAAATTCATTAGCAATGCACAACATACAGATTGAATCCTGGAATTGTCAAATAAAAAAATTGCAAAATTTAGTTTTTAATCTTCCAATTTTTTCCCTACTGCCAGAAACATCATTTGTTAGTACAGGGAATAACTAAAGCTAAGCGAGGTGGAGTTGGAGTAGCAGTAAAGTCAGTGGGTAGCAACAAGAATAGCCAAAACTTTTCAATGCACATCATATGGACTCAGTGTTGAAACCTGATAAAAACAAATTATAGGTGACGAATTGAAAAATTTGCAGTTTGATCATTTTTTTTCAAATAAGATATGACTAAAGCTGAGCAGTAGAGTAATGGTAAAATCAGTGGCCAATGATTAGAAAAGCTTCAAATGCAGTCAGTACTAAAATACAATCATGATTATTGATTAATTGTCTTTCACCTACAGCCAGAATTTGATGTTTCACTACATATAGAACCTCAAGATTGAATGAAAACAGTCTTCATTTTTGTAAACTGTGGTTGGTTATGTATAAAGCCTAGAGGTAAAAACCTATCATTTCAGGGCTGAAAATTTGTGCATGGATCAGTCTGAATATTCAATGAATTCCTTCATGGCCTATTGTCCACTCTTCCTCAAAATATTATAGAAATTCATTGAGAACTGTTGGAGATATCAAGTAAACAAACATTAAATTTGGGTGATATGTGGTTTGGACATAATCATGACATAAGGAGGGTATTGTGCATGGATCAGCTAAAAGAATTAATTATTTTTTCCGTAGCCTTCCAGAAAATGTTATTGATATTTGGTGAGAACTTTTGGAGATATCGTATGGACATTCATGAGCATATACATGAACGTAAATGAAGAGAAAAAAACAAAACAAAAAAAACCTGGAAAAATATCCCTCGATCAAAATAAATCCCTGGATCCGCCTCTTTCTCACCCTCTTACCAAAAATTTCATTGAAATCCATTTAGAACTTCCAAAGATATTGTGTGGATAGACAAACAAAGGCCACCAAATACATATACTTCTTTTCAATTTCGTTAACGGAGATAAATAAGAAATGAAAATGACAATTTGAGAGTTGCAATAAAAAGCAACAGAAATAGGATGAAAAACTAGAAGTCAAAAAATTAATAGTAATTGACAATACTTCATCTATGAAATTTGATTACTATTACATCTAATACTACAAAACAATCTGAGATCGCGATAAGAAAAACAACTGAAATAAGATAAAAAAAAAAGACTAGTCAAAAATGACTAATTGATGAGGCTTCATCAAAGAAATTAAAATACAGATATCCTCTGCCTTTTGAAAGTTTTTCCATTTATAACTTTTCTCCTTATATGAAAAAAAGCAAAGAGTGAAAATAGCATTCAGTGTTGGTTTGGTGGCAATACATTCTCTTTATCTCACTCCTACATCCCAGTCCTGAGTATCTCCCACAACTCGGCCCAACATATCATTTTTAGCATTTTTTGGGTCTGGGAACACGTAAATTTCACCATGTAAATTTTTGGTAATTGCTTCTTCAATTCATCCCATTTTGGTTTATTGAAACTCTCTACAATCCGATGACATGGCCGTGTTGCTTTTTATTGAGATCGAGATTGAAGAGGATTTGAATTTGTCTGGATCTTTCAGAATCAAAGAGACTTTGTCAGTATTTTCCTGGAATCATTGTCTACTTCAAGGATAAACCAACTTAAATACCATTACCACAAACAACTGAATGATAATCAGTTCAAAAAAAGATTTGATGCAGGGGAAGTAACTGTGAAAAGATTTCCTGGATCCGCCCTCTAATTTAATCGCATCTTCCTTAGCCCACAGAACTTTGTTGTGAACATTTGTGTAGACAGACAGACAGGAGTGAATATGTAATACCTCTTCCAACTTCATTGGCAGAGGTGAATAAGCTCTTTTTTTTCCTTCCAATAAACAGATGATTAATGTTTTAATCATTTTTAGATTTTCAGGAGCACCCTGTAAATAGGACAAACATGAAAGGCGTACTTACTTAGGCGGTTTTCCTGGTTTGTAAATTTTAGCCACATTTGGGTAAAGTCCAGCACAGATGATAGCTCGAATCAAATTTTGATTATCTGCAAAATTCAAACAAACAAATACATAATTCTAAATGATATCCATTGAACTCAACTTTGTTTTAATGAAAACAAACAAAAAACGTTAGTCTTTACACAATTTAATCCTGATTTGTTACCAATCAAAATCATAACTGGTCTTCAATTTCATTATTGGAAACAAAAAACTATTTTCTTGTCTTTCTTACAAGAATAATCAAGATTAAATAAACATTTGGAAATAAAACAATTAGGAACAGATGGCACTGACAGACTATCACACAAGGGAAGAAAATTGAGTCTGGATATTGAATTTAATTCCCAACTTTGTCTATTCCATTAAATAATCTTTTCAGGAGAGAAAAAATGGAAAGAAAAAAATGGAGAAGAAAAAAAAGATTACTTCAGCAGGTCTGATTAGTCACTTGATAGAAATCATCACATGACCAATGTATTTTGTTAGTATACTATGTGGTGATCAATTAAAAAAAATTGGAAAAAGAGGTGATAAATGAATAAATTACTTCTCTTGCATTTTGTCAGGCAGAGATCACTAAAAATGTTTGAATTTTCAAAAACAAGTGTGAATGCTGCTAGACACAAACTAAAGGACCAATTTAGGATAAACTTACATTGTAAATTCAAACCCCCCACCCCAACTAAAAATTTATCCTGGGGTGGAGTTCTCAAAAAATTTGCTTTCAATACAAAATATATTAAAAGCGAGAAGACTTTCGAAAGGATCATTAAGATAGTTAACATTACTTCCTAAGATCTTAATCTCAGTTGCTTTTTATTGCAACTAATTTGACTGTCAGTAAGCAAACAGTGCAGAACGATCTGCTCTACCGATTGAGCAACCAAGAGGCAGAGTTCAAGCAGCTTAATTGGTAAAAAGGGAAAAAACAGCTGAATTACTGTTTTTTTAACTTACTACAGTAACAACATGTATTCACTCAACTTGGTTTCATCTGCCAAAAGACCACAATTGGAAAAGCGGACGGAAATGACTATAATAGTTATAGTCTGTATGAACAACTTACTATACGTATATATATATATATATATATATATATATATATATATATTGTATATATGAATAAAATTAATAGGCAAATTAAAATTATATATTGTAAGTTATACATATTTTTCTGAATTTCTTTGTTCCAATGGTGCTGAATACTAGATGTAATACAAATAAATCAATATCATATGGAAATCAAAGCTCTATACAGAGGTCGCCACTGTAATAGGCCTTTAATTTCCATGTAATATTCATATATACTATTGATATATCAAAATCCCCAAACCATTTACATGGTAACCAATAAGAACCAATTTATACATTGTACAATGATAACAAAGTACAGGGGAAATGGTAAAAACACTTTGGATAATTACATAAATTGCATTGACAGATATTGGGAAATGAGTGACTGAAGTGACACAAAAAAATCTATTGAAAAAGTTTTTTAATGTTCAGTATTTAAAGCTGTAAAGCTTTCTAGACTAAACATATATAAATAATCAACTGAAATTCATATTTTGGAGTTAGATATGTGCAGTGATAATAGATTTTGGCAAAATCAAAAAATTAAATCTGAAGATCTCATGTAAACGTTTGAAACTTCATCATTCAGAGCATATTTTCTTTAAATCTGTGTGTGTGGGTGTGTGTGTAGCTATTGGGTTCACAAAAAATACATGAAGCAATTCTGGTAGAACCTGTTCAGTTCATTCATTTTATTAGCTGGGAAAAGATTGAAGGATTTATGCAAATCACTATCCTTATAGTGATGATGATTGGAGGTGTGAGTGGCCTTAAAGTTAGCAAAATATGTAAAAACTAGAATTGGCAAACTGAGTTCCAACCCTAGCCAAAGCTGTTCATGTTCACTTCACAGTAATACTCTGATGAAAGGCATAAATCCATCTCTTCTCCCCCGAGCAGGGAAGACTGGGCTCTTTAGTCTTGGTTGGCAACCAGTCTAGGAGACAGATAACTCTGAATATAAATTGAGAAAATCCAACCATACCTCCAGCATTATGAAAGGCTTGTAACAGACAGATTCTTGGAAACTTATGTTTAATGTTCAATCAAGGAAATTTGTACATTTTTAAGCACCTCTGAAGGTCACTATCTTTGCCACAAAAGCCAAGTTTGAAGAGAATAATAGCCATTTTTGAAAATATTTTCTATACAAGCAATCAGAAAATAGCATTCATAACCCAGGAACAAAATTTACATTGCATGGTGTAATGATTTGAAAAGACTTTAATGGAAATGCTGTGTAAGCAGACACAAGAAAAAGGTAATGAGTCAAAACAATGAACAAAATGACATCCGTAGGATTGAAGCATAACAAATTTCATTCTCTTCTTTATAATCTATTTATTAATAATCTAGTCAGGAGCTCTCGTCTCTTCTGTTGCGATATGAAACTCATTGGAGGGGAAAAAGTGTTTTCCCCATCAATGAATTTCCTGACTTGGATTTAAGTGAAGAACAAACAGTTCAGAGTTAGAAGCACTAAAAAATAGACACTAACTTCTATGTTTTTACAATGACATACAGATTCAGGAACTACATATATATATATGCATACACACACAGATGCAGGAGAAAAAAACTAAATATAATATATTTATTTATATTCCCAATTGTTCACACATATTATATATATATATATATACATATATATATATATATATATATATATATATATATATATATACACACACACAAAGGAGAAAAAGAGATAATGTATACATACATGCATGCATACATACACAGATAGGAGTAAAATGAAATAATAAAATATACATAAAAAAATAATATACACACACACATGCTGGAGTAAAATAAAATAATAAATTATATATATATATATATATATATATATATATATATATATAAGGTAATTTGGGATGTCTCCAAACTGTCTGCTTTCAGTAGAACCATAATCATTGTGAGGCCATTTTTTCCACACAGCAAACCTCTTATAACTTTCTATTATTGCAGCATTTATCTTGGAAGAATGTCTGGCCATTATGCGTAGAGCCAGTGGCATTCAATTGGACGTTACAGGATACACAGAGCAATTTCTAATGCGTTTCAAGTAAAATATCAACAACAATTCTCCGAGAATTTCTGATTTCAAGAGTCACTTTTGGATTTCTCACAATTGTTTTATGTGAAGAATTAATTCTTCCAAATGAAATATCTGGATCGATAGATAAAGAACACAGAATTATAAAGTGTAAACAATTTACTGGTTTATATTGCTAGTTTACACTGTTAAAGAAAATACTAGGTTTTCTTTCAGGGTATACCCAATGATTTTTACAGGGAGGACAGGTGCAGGCCTTCAATTTGCATACAAAGTAGGTGCAGGCCAAATAGGGAAAGAAATAAGTGTTGTTGAGTATGTTTGTTATTTATAGCTAAAACTGTCCTTTAAAATGCCTATAATCAGTTGAATATCATACATTTTAAATGTTATATATATATATATATATATATATATATATATATATATATAGTAGAATGTGGATTCGCTACACGAACTAGCTCATGCTTCTGCCCTCTGCGGGCCACATCATTTCGGAAGTGGCTTTATATTATTGATATATTATCATATTATGTTATACAGTTAGCCTGATTTGTACCACATATACTATGTATATGTATATGAAATATACACTCATTAAGCTCAATTATCAAATAAAATAACTATGTACTAATACTCCGGAACAAATAATTGATAAAAATTGAACAATTACTTTTATCAAACTCACTAGATTTAATTGGCGATCATATATTTTCGTCAGTTGATTTAGAAAAAAAATCAGCTAGATCTAGCCGAAAAATGGCTAATTTGGCCACCTTGGAATAGATTTACCAACAGAGCCTAAGCATGCATCAACCCCCACCCTCCCCTATTAGGTACACCTGTTTGTAGAATGAAAGGGAGGAGTTATGAAAATGACACATACTAATTTTTTTCATGTTAATGCTTGAATTTAATCTTGCACCTGAACAATGTATTTCTAAGGGTTGAAATAGTTTTTTTTGTGCTTGACTTGCTATAAAGTTTTTATTTACATGAATTATTTATTATTGCATAGTGCTTTAAGATAAGAAAAAACAAGAAGATGATTTTATAATTATTGGTCAATCATTTCATGACTAGTGGAGCAAAAAAAACAAAAAACAAAAAACAAAAAAACAAAAACAATCTCCAGAATCTACACATCTTGGCCATCCAAAAAATTCATTTATTCTGGAAACAGAATTCTTGGGTTCTGGAAATAATCAAAGGCATATTGAGCTGCTACCTGGTTCCTGAAGGAAGTGGTTGAAATGCGTAAAAAACTGGTAATCGGTTGGAGAGAGGTCAAGTTTTGTAGCCTAGTTTGTTAAATTTTGGCAGGCTTATTCATGCAACACAAAAGCTTTTTTTGCTTTTCATTTGGGTCCTTTGTGCAGCAAATCAAGTTTTTTTTCTTTGGTTTTCCTTCTTGGTGCAAATGTCAAACAATTGAATGGTTAAATGAAAGAATTTTATAGATGTATATACACACACACTAGGCCACAAAACTTGACCTCTCTCTGACCAACGACCAGTTTTTTAATCTATATTCTTTTGATAGTTTTTCTTTAACCATTATTGATTTCTAACTGGCCTTTCTAATATCTTAATTTTAATTGTTTTTCATCACAACAACTCAGACCATCAGTCTACAGCAGTGAATGAACTTGCAGTTTGGAAATGAAGAATGAGCTCTGGGAGGAATTCGAGTTTGTGCATCCTTGACCCCCAGGAACCCTGCACAATTGACAGAGCTTCCAGAATACTAATGACTGGCAGAATATCAAATCCAACCCTTGAACCAATTCTTAATTTTTCCTAATCGCTCAGCACCAAACTTGTTTTGGTTTTTACATACACTAGTTGTAGTAGTAATAATAATATACTTGATTTATTGAAGATGAAGAAGTTGACAGAGCAGTTGCTGCACACAGGCAGGCTTCCCTAGATAAAATGAATGCAAGTTTTGTTGTTTATATTCGATTTATGTTGTTCACTTACTGCTGAGCACTGATGGTCTGAGCGATTGCAATGAAAAGTGACCAAAACTAAGATGAAAGAGATACCAGTTAAAATTAATGATGGTTACAGAAGAACTTGTAAAATAATAATGACATTAATAACTGACAATGCATCGTCTGATGAAGAGAACAATATATCAAGACAAACATTTATGTTTCTTTCCATCTCGTAAATTGAACAATATATGTCAGCTTAGAATAAAAGTTATGAATCAAAATAAGAATCTCTAGAATCTACATATTTTGGCCAACTAGAAACACGTCCAGTTATTCCAGAAGCATAGATTTCTGGTGTTCTGGAACCAATGAATTCCCTGAAGGCATTTTGAGTTTCTGCCTGATTGTTAAAGACCCTCTCTTGCAGGAAGTTGTTAAAATGTCTGAAAAACTGGGAATCTGACAGAGTGAGGTCTGATGAGTAAGCTGGGTGGGGTAGAATTTTACAGCCAAGTTTGTTAGATTTCCACAGGACATGCAAGATTTTTGTTTTTTGCTTCTCATTCAGGGTCACTCACATGATATGTGTTTTTTTCCCCTTTCTATGATTGAATATCACACAGAATGATCAATGTTTAGTCCCTATCCAACCTCTTGGGTTGTTTGGTGTGCATCTACCTCAATAATGGCCCTCAATTGAATGTTGTTTACTATAAAGGGATGTCCACATCTTTAAGCCTATCACTTCAGTTTCAATATTTTTGAAACTAATGTTGAGCTGTACACTCATTGAGGATCATCTGACCCAACATTTGGTGGTCAATAGTTTCTGCAGTTTTACATCCTATTTTGAACTTGTTCAACAAAATTGCTTGATTTTGTTTTTTTCCATCTCCAATTTGACAGCCTCAAATAAACGAGAATAAATAGTGAAAAGAAAACGTTCAGCTTAAATAAAGTGAAATTCACACTTTAGAATGGTGTATTCCATGAACATAGTTAAATAATAATTCATTCCAAAAATAAGCATTAAAATTTGAAATAACAAAAACCATGATTATTTTTGCATGAACCTAATATATACACACTCCTGGGCCCCAAAATGAGCCAAGTTTTTTTAATCAAATTTCTCACAATACTTTCTTATTCAGTCTATTATAGTTGAAATATTTGACAAAATTATACAAAAGTATATGCAGAGTTAGTGTGCAGAGTACATTTAAGTACAAGTTTTTTTTGTGTAATAGTTGTTAACAGTGTGCAGCTCAATATTGTTCAATTTATCTCTGCTTCCCACGGGTAATAAATGTTTCTAAATTTTCTCCCAACTAGTTTGGCTTTAATGTTCTCATATGTTCTCAATGGGGTTAAGCTCTGGGGATTGGTCAGGCTGAAACATCATAAAGACTGTCACACAAACCATGATTTTGCAGTTTTTGCCTGGTGTGCTGAAAATTACTTTGTTGGAAAATGGCCTCTCGACCTTTATTTCCATAACACAACTTGTCCAGGCTTGGATGCAACCTTTTTTGTAAAATATTCCTTATCATGAATGGACTTCTCCAATTGTAATAGCTCATCAACACCTGATACAGAGATTATAGCCTCATATCATAATTCCACCGCCTCCATGCTCTACTGTAGAGGACAGGTGGGAGATTTAACCCAGAATGCCTGTCTTATGGAGACAGACTTCTAGAGCATTGATAGATAGCTCAAAATGTGACATAACTCCAAAGAAAACATTCAAAACACTATGTACCATGGTGCCCATAAGGGGATATAATTTTAAAACTGTCAGTTACGTTCCTTATGGACAGCAAAGGTTTCTTGGCACACCGCTGCGATGAAGACCCAGCTTACTTTGTCCTTCCAGAAATTGTTCTTGAAACAAATTGATTTTTGGAATTTCTGAATTGTGAAAAATTTTGTTAGATGCTTTTTTTACGATTTTTCAGAACAGTTATCATCAATTTTCCATACCACAGAACCCGTCACTTGAAATGTGTAGCCTATTCTCTTAATTATAGACAATGGACTTAAGATATCCTCAGATTCAAAAAATTTCTGAATATCTAGATAACACTCTCCGGCTTGACAAAGAACCAATGCAGCTTTTGGCTTCAACAGTTGCAGGAAACTGACTTTTTTTTTAAAGACATTTTGAAACAAATGCTAAAGTAACTCTCTAGGAATATATGTACACAAGAAAAAAAAATATAGAGATCTATAAAACAACTCCCCCTCAATTTTGAGTACATTTATTATATTACAACAGTAACAATAAAGAGATGACAGATGGCTGATTTTTTGTAACCTAGGTCAGAATTTAGAAAAAAAAGACTATTAATGATTTCAAAAATGCTTACGCATAAACTTAGCATATTTGTTGCGTATTATTCTCATATATTTTGCCTTGATTTAATAAAACAAAAGAGAAATTAATCAGTCTATGTTAGATTCCAGTTTGGATATTTTCCAGAGTCAAGAAAGAAAAATGTTTATGTGATAGACTTCATTTTAATACTGAGTAGATTTTCATTCACATATTTTCACATATTAAACCAGAAAGCACTCAGAGAGTGCATACCTCTAACAATGCCACAAACTAATTAAAAACTTAATGGGAAGAAAAATTTTAAAGCTAGGGAGAAATTGAAATGTAAAATTACTTCCCTTGAAATTTAAATTTAGCCTTTTCATTAACTGTTTGTTTTCAACCTCTTTTCCCACAGAATGATAAGATATCACTCAATTGAGAATGAATTCCTGGATCCTTCCCCAAATTCAATCACATCTTCAATAGCCTATCACCCACCCCACCACAAAATTTCATTTAAATTCACAATATTTGGGGGAGATGTTGTGTGAACTGATGGGCAGAGACAAGTGAATACATATACCTCTCCCAACTTTGTAGCCAGAGGTAAATGAAGGGAGAAAAAAATAACCCACCATATTTGATTTCCTTTCTAAAAAGGAAACAAAATAACAAACTTTAAACCATTGATAAACGGAAACCAAAAAAACAGTTCTGAGTTCATTTGTGAATGTAAAGGTCTTTAAGCTACTTGTAAGTTCAGAGAGCAAATATATACAAGCTGTTAATGAAGTGCTTGGGAGGAAATAATCACATGAAACTGTGTCACTGTGTTAAGATGTAAGTCATTCAGAAATATTTACTTAGAATTCTTTATTGAAAAATCTCAAATTTCAAACTAATGAGCCCCAGTATTAATTTTTGACTACAATTTATCACAACTTGACTCAGGCTGTCAATCTGTAGCACCAAGTTAACAGTGTGGAATGGAAATGACTAAGCTACCAGTGAGATTCGAACTCATGTCCCTTTTGCCACAGAGAAGCCTAGTTAAACACACCAGCTGCTATATCAACTTAGCGATGGAAGCTTCAATGGTTTGCAGAAGGCCAAATCTAGCACTTACACTTTTAAACTTACACTCTATTCTGATATCTTCTGAACCATCTTTCTTTTAGTTTCTGTACTAGTAGTATCAGTAAAGCAATCATTCTATTATTAAACCTTCATCTATTTTTTACTATTATTTACCTATAAAGATAAATAATAGTAAAAAATCAATCATAAAAGTTTACAATACTTCATCAAATGAATAATGAAATATTGAGTTTTAGTATCTTGGTTCATTATTGGGAAAATGATCTGATCCAATACTGATACATGCAAGATGCCATGTTTTGGAGTAATGACTAGCAAGCTGGTCTTACAGATCATTATTACTGAGTAGTGAGTTTGATGCTCACTGTAGCCTTGTGCCAGACAAGGCTAAAGTTGATAAATAACAATAAGAGCACCTATTTTGAAATGTTTGTTAAAAAGTTTATCTTGAAGATCAATCTATAAGTATAGTGAGTTTGATCCTTATTGCTGTGGTTTCATGCCAGACAAAACTAAGCGCAGTAAATAACCATATTAGCTCCACAGTTATAGACCATCTGAGTTCTCTTGATCTAGAATAGGTAAGGATATAAATAGAAAAACAAAGTGGTTATTAAAGAATGTGTGGAAAGCTTCCTGCAATATCAGAAGTCATCAGAGAGAGGTGACTGTGTTTTGCTGGATATTGCTAGGGAGTGAAACAAGAGCTCATCAGCACAATGTTTCATTGGACACAATACCATGGACACAAAAGTATTGGTCGCTCATCTGGAACATACATTGACCAACTAATTCAGACACAGGATGTGACCCGGCAAATCTACCAAATGCAGTACAGAGCTGAGATTGGTGTTGTGTTAGAGTCAATGGGATCTCAGCAAGCTTGACCAGATATTGATGATGATTAACAAGATAGGGTAAGCCAGTCAATCTTTAATCCAATCTTTATTTTTATTAGATGAAGTATTGTAAATCATTATTAATTTTTTGCTACTATTTGCTTTCATCTCAATTGTTGTTGCTTTTTATTGCAACAAAACTCAGGATGGGTTCCCTTCAGAAGTGAGTAAGTGAATTAATAAGTTCCAGGTGAGAATCGAACTCAAAACCTATGTTAGAAAGTGTTTCACACAATGCACAAACGCTCTTACCATTGAGCTACGGGAATTCAGTGGCAAGTGCAGTTCCAAATAAAACCCTCAAACTCACTCTCTATCCTGATCCCTTCAGCACCATGTTTGTTATTTACTGGTAGTTCAGTATCGGTAATCCAATTTTCATTTTTATTTTATTCATTTATCAGATACAGAATTTGAAAAAAAAAAATCAAAGTTTTTAGGGGGTTTGCTATCTGGAACTGATCATACCTTTGTGTAATTGTATTGCATTGGGATATAAGGGCCACTTCTATGCATCTGTGTGTCGAGGAATTGTGAATTTTCTTGAGGAGATTGGCTTTGTGAAAGTTGGAGCTGTAGTTGTGTATGTTCCAGTGTTCAACAAGGGGCATTTGGCTTTTCATCCAGTCTAAGAGCTCTCTTATGTCTGTATATTCTTTTCTTGAGAGGTCTCAATGTCTTTCTGATGTGTTGCAGTTATTACACGGAATAGCGTAAAGCTAAATACCCACAGAGACAGGAAATAGACACCTCCTGACCCCGTCTCTCATAGACCCATCTCATTTCAAACCAAATGTCACCCTCATTTACACAGATACAAACACTTCCCCTCCTGCTCCTATTAAACAACCAAACATACAAATATTCACAATCTCTACTCTAGCATTGAACATGTAAATAGCAAATTTTTTCTCAGTGAACTGCCGCAAATGTTTTTTTCTCTGAAAAAGATGGCTGAGCCCCATCTAAATACACCTATGGAAAAATAAAAAAATTTGAGATGTAACATCTAACTCTTGAGTTTTTCTCTTCATCTTCCAATTGTCATTTTCATCTATATTCTGTCGAATCACTTCACATCCACAATACAAACATATATATATATATACACACACACACTATATGTGTGAGTGTGTGTGTATATATATATATATATATATATATATATATATATATATATATATATATATACACACACAAACATTTTTATATATATATATATATATATATATATATATATATACATACACACTATATGTGTGTGTATATATATGTATACACAAACATCTTTTATATATATATATATATATATATATATATACACACACACACACACACACACACAAACACTATATATGTGTATATATATATATATATATATATACACACCAACATTTTATATATATATATATACACACAAACACTACATATGTGTATATATATATACACCAACATTTTATATATATATATATATATATATATATATATACACCAACATCTTATATATATATATATATATATATATATACACCAACATCTTATATATATATATATATATATATATATATACACCAACATCTTATATATATATATATATATATATATATATATATATATACATACACACACAAACACTATATATGTGTGTATATATATATACACCAACATTTTATATATATATACACCAACATTTTATACATATATATATACACACACACACAAACACTATATATGTGTGTATATATATATATACACCAACATTTTATACATATATATATACACACACACACAAACACTATATATGTGTGCATATATATATATACACCAACATTTTATACATATATATATACACACACTCACAAACACTATATATGTGTGTATATATATATATACACCAACATTTTATACATATATATATACACACACACACTATATATGTGTGTATATATATATATACACCAACATTTTATACATATATATATACACACACACACAAACACTATATATGTGTGTATATATATATATACACCAACATTTTATACACATATATATATATATATATATATATATATATATACACACACACACACACACAGTGTATTGAAGATCACGAAGAAAAGGATTATCAGTGGTCAGGAATCAGTGCAAACATTTCTATTAGTAAAGGGCTTTCATATGTCAATGCATTGCAAATGATTTCCCTAAAAGGTGAACAAGCAGGAAGAAAGGGATTGCTAGTGATCAGTAATGGACTGAATAGAATCCATTCTGTTTCTACTGACAATGAAATGTCCCCTCCAGTGTATAGAGATCCCAAGGATGCCCAGTTGACAGAATCCCCCCTTCAGCTTATGTTTAGTATTAGTTTGGCTGCAGGACCAGCTAGGAAGACATCATCAAACTGCCTGGTTTGGAATCAGATCTGTCTTTCTAGACTGGTTGCCTTCCCAAAGCAAGAGAGTTTAATTTAGCCTGCTATTTAACCCATAGCCGAGGGAAAAGGGATGCTTTCATGCCTTTCCAAAGGGCATAAGTGAATATAAATAGCCCCAGCTGGTGTTTGAATTCGAGTTCAATTGTCTGTGCCATTACTGCTAAATGAATCCCATCTTTAAAAAAAAACTCAGAAATCAGAAGCAAGCATAACTGACAGGGTAGGATTGTTATATAACAACGTATTTGACAACATATGACTCCCCCCTCCCCCCCCACCAAATGGCTCAAAAGGTAAAAAAGGGACCTCAGTTTTACATCCTTACGTTAGTCAGAGCTTGAATGGGTTAACAACTGGGAGATAAGTATGAGAAATTCAGAGAAATATTTTTTTCTCAATATTCCCTACTAATATAAGGAGTATCCTCATCTTGGTTGTTTTTCATACAACGTTTCGGCTGTTGTACTCCACAGCCTTCATCAGGTAGGTGTGGGGAAGTAACGAACTGAACCCTTTATTTAACCGACGGGGGTATATTCACCGCACTCCCCTATTAGCATTAGTTCACATGGACACATAGCGTAGTGGTTACAGAATCAGACAAAATTACTGCAAGTAATCTAATGGTTCTAGGTTCAATCCCAGTGTGAGACAATAATAATACTACTAATGCTAAGAGGGGAGTGCGGTCAATATACCCCCGTCGGTTAAATAAAGGGTTCGGTTCGTTACTTCCCCACACCTACCAGATGAAACCTGATGACGGCTGTAGAGTACAACGGCTGAAAAGTTGTATGAAAAACAACCAAGATGAGGATAATCTGAATAATAATAGAAATAATAATAATAATACCTCATCTCAAAAATTCAGAGAAATAAGCAGGTTGTTGTACACCATCAAATACAGTAAGTAATCAATGGATATCTCATTGCAGGAGTCCTCAATATTTCTTGCACTGCATACCGGTTTAATCTTGACGGGCCGGCCGATGGGGATGGTTTGGGGGGGGGGGTAATCACAACCAGATTATAGGTGATAAGTCAACTATAAGTGGTTAATATCTTCAATTTCATTTCTAATAAGGGCCTCAGAAACAAATTTAATACTATGATCAAGGAAATTCAAGTTTTTATTTTACAGAGAAAAATTGACATATACAATTTTGTTGTGACCCAGTAGTGTATCTTTTGCAACCTGGTAAGGTCTGCAGCCCGGTGTTTGGGGACCACCGTCTTATAAGGAAGAAAAAGGAGGTCAGGTATTTTGCCTGAATTTACCTGAGAAGAAAGAGCAAATAACACTTGATACTGTATAACACTTCAGCTATATCATCAGTGTTGTTTTTTCTCCTCTTTTGTTACACTCTTTATAAGATAAACAGTGAAGAGAAGTGAGAGAGTTTTAATTAAAGAGTGTTGTGATCTGCCTACAATGCAAAGTGGACTCGTTTGGTGAGATACATCTGCAGGTGTGGATTTATTTATAGTCAGTGTTAATTGACAAGGAACAGAAATAGAAGAGGCTGATGACAAACAGATACTCAAATAAATAACAAGAACAGTTTATTTCATCAGAGCTACTCATCACCATTTCCAGGGAAACTGAGATTTCTCTTCAGGCTCTCCAACACTTTTTCCATTATCTGTTGATACAGGTCTTCTAGAAAGTGTCTAGCCGTTTCGATTATCTCGAAAACTAGTTCTATGGCCTTGATTAACTCAACAACAAATCAGTGATGATCTTATTGGCATGTGTGAACAGACACTCACCCATGGGTTTACTTGGTTAGTAATAAGATGCCTTCAAGTGAGTTTGTCTACTGTGTGACCGGTATATTCGCAATAACTGAGCGAATCATTCTCTATGTCTGGTGCAGGGTTTTTGGCAAAATATGACACCAAGGTCTGTCTGGCTTTTCCTAATAAACTTCCAGACTGTGGACGAGATTAAGGAGAATGCAATGCAGCAGCAAATGGAGATCCTGAAAGAGGACTTAGCAGACTATTTTGAAAAGTGGAAGGGATGCTAGTATGAATATGTGGGGTCCAAGGGGGTTATTTGAAGGGGATCAAAGAGCCATTACCCTGAGAAGATTATTTTTTCAGTAATATCAAATGGCTGGATACTTTCTCAAAAACTTTGTACATTCCAAAGAGAATTTTTCAATTATTAAATTTTTCTTTTTTTCTTCGAATAATTTTTTGAGGAGAAAAGACTAACCATACAAAAAAAGATAAGCACTGTATAAAAAGGAATGAATATTAGAAAATTATTACTTTGCCCCGAAACCAGACGAACCTAACAATGTCCAAAGATTCTTCCGAACCTGTTGCTTCATCCTTATTAAACACTGTCCACATGGGTTTTTAAATTTGGTATGGCTGGCTGGCTGGCTATGTGCAGGGCACATCAATGGAGCTAGAGGGTTGAAAATTCAAACTTTTATGCTTTATGCCTACAAAAAAATGTTGTTTTTTTCAAAATTCCTCACTAAAACAGATTTTAGTGGGAGGGGGTTTATTTAAAATGTAAGTTTATACTAAATGGTTTTTTTTTGGTGTTTGGCATCATTCAAACTTATTTTTTGAAAATTTAGACTTTTTAGTATCCAACAAAAAGGCAAGATAAGAAACTTATTCATTAATCAACCCCAACTTGAAGGTTTCTATTGAGAGACCAACCAGACCTATTTTTTTTTGTTTTGTTTAAAATTATCACAATATTTCAGTCACTGGACCCTTGAACCATCCTCAGAATATAACCTGATACAAGTCAACACATGTACAAATCAATGTATGGCTTTATACAACTATCTCAGCCACGAGGCAGGTTACAAGTTGCACTTTTGTCACTTACTGAGTCAGAGTCCTTTGAGCATAACAACTTGATGGAGGGGGGAGGGAGAATTGAATGCTAAGTTTGAATTCAATAACTAATGACCAGCCAATTATTTGCTTGATAACATAAATTCCACTTCTGAGAATATAACTTTACAGGTTTTACAGGTTTTCTTGAGTAATTCTTGTCAAGTTGAGAGAAATAAAAAATCTATACTTAAGATTAAAAAAATGTACGTTTATTTTTCTATCTTTTATGACACCATTTTAAAATAGACCAGACAACCCTGTTGGGTCGCCTTTTGAGAGAAAATTAATGCAACCTGATGTTACCAAAAGAAACCTTGATTTTTTTTAATGCATTTTCAAATAAATGTAAAATGAGGTCGACTACTCTAGTTATCCCCCTCAACAAATCAGTCATTATATTATAGATAGGAGTGAGTACATGCTCAGACTATAATTATTCAGTTAAAAATCACTGGGACTTTGTTTGGCATTCTCTAATTTAGTGCATTTTAGGGGTACCTAAATTCAATACTTCTAGCTATAATGCAGCATTTTGGCTACTTAGAAGTCACAAATAAACAAAACCAGAATATTAGTATTATATAAATACAATTAGTATTAACTAAAAAACAAAAAATATCAGAGTAGACTTTTTATGACAAAATTTGAAAAGGTTTTATTTAGCACAGTAAATAAAGTAGAATTCAGATTAAAATATGTTTATTCACAAAATTATGCGGAGTGAGTATAAAATCCTTCCACTATGTTTACCACACATTACCCTTCTGGTGTTTTTTTATAGGGACCAAGTTTTCGGTTCACTAGTTCTTGATATTGAAACTTTGAAGGAAAGGATAATGGATATTTTTGAAGCAGACACTGAAGACATGTTGAAGGAAAAAAATGGTGTGGAATTGAATATCACTTAGATGTTTTATAAGCAACAGATAAAGCACATATTGAAGTTCATGAATAAAAGAAAAAATCTTTTTTGTGTTAGAGTATACTTTGAAATAAACAATACATTTGTGCCTAAGTTTTGTGTAATATGTTTGAAATCAGAAGGAAACTTCAGGCTTTGTATGTCCTACTTTATTCATTTTTGCAAATACTTCAGGAAGCATTTTTGATTTCAAAAATAAAAAACACATTATGATTTTTATAAAAAGGTTATGTTTATCAAATCACTGTAGCCCTACGAATGGCCCGACTGAGGAACCAGCCAGGTGGGCTCCTCTTTTAGAGAATCATCCAGCACTACTGTTCATATTTTGGGGGCTACAACCTAGGCATCATCGAAAAACTTTTTTTTTTTCCCCCCCAAAAAGTGCTTTTTTCCCCAAACACTATTGTCATTTTGGACCAACAATGCCCAAATCTTGTGCTGATATAATTTGAAAAATTTCAGCTTTAAAAATTTCTTAGATAAATCTATACATGATTAGTTCTAATACATTCACAGGCTAGAGTGATTCATTTATGGGAGGTACAGATATAATTTCTTGACATCAAAACATTTTCAAAAGGATTCATTTCATATTCACAATACTGACTAAGATTATTTAGGAATGGCACAAGTGAGACAAGGTGATACCAGCTCAATCAAACTCTTTGTAGCCAGCCTCGACATTATCACCCGAAATATTGACTGGGAAAATAAGGGAATCACAATAGAGGGCAAATACTTCAGTAACCACAGATTTGCTAACAACATTGTCCTTTTTGCTAAGAACCTTCATAATCTCCAAATAATGCTAGATGAAAAACAAGAGACATCATAGAATCCATTAGAAAACTCAAATGGCAATGGGCTGGTAATGTTGCAAGAATGTTAGACAACCACAGGACATCACACCTCACAACGTGGATTCCCAGAGATCATATGCAAAACTGTGGCAGACAAAAAATAAGACGGTGTAACAAATAAGACAAATTCAGAAAATACTGGTGATGCCTATGATAGAGAGGTCTGGTGAATCTTGGGGAAGGTCCAATGACAGATCTAAAAGTCTGATGATGATAATGATGTAATTAAATGGGTGGAGGAACATGGTCTGGAATATTAGTTTACACTAATCTTTAAAATGGGGAGGGTCTGCCTGCCTACCTAGAAAATTAGCATTTGAAACTTTGGCTTTCACCTGGGCTCTGAAATCAATGGAAAATATATAACTATTTTGACTATGAAGCTTCAACTTATAAGCTCTAACTGGAAAAGAACCAACCATTTTGAATATCTTGAGAACCAGTTATGCAGCCTTGATGTAACTTGGCAACCTATTAGAAAGGATTTTACCTTGCCTGCACAAACAGACACTCTCTCATGGGGTTACTCAATTGGCAGTGACATGCCATTGAATTAGCCACATCATTATCCATTTGCGCAAATGAATATTTCATGCATTTAATTGATAAATCCTACCCGTGATATCATGGGTTACATAAACAACTTGTTCATGATATCATGGGTAGGATTTATTGATTGAATGATGGATTGTACAGCTCCAACAATGGGAAAGTATCTGCTTATTTGTTATTGCTTTGAAAAATCTCTATCACGATTAAGTGACATTTGCACTCTGAACAGACAAGAGAGAGAGAGAGAGAATAACTGCCTCATGACTAAAGTGCATGACCTCAAAATTGTTGGAAACTATCAACCAAAACTGTCAACATAGGTCTCTTTGGTTTTCAAGTGGGTCTGGCTCGCTGGTTGAATATGTAAGTATCATGCATACAGGTCATACCGATGGAGCTAGAAGGCAGAAAATTGAAATATTTACAACTTACATGTTGAGAAAATATTTCATTTTGTTTTTTGAAAATTCCTCAACTAAATAGGTTTTTTGAGTGGTGTTCAATTTGCAATGTAAGTTTATGCTAAATTGGACCGTGTATGCATATGGCAGTGTTCGCACTTTTTTTAAAAAAAAATTTGGATTAATTCATTCATTGATCACCTCGTTTTCCGATTTTTGAATTGATCACCACTAACATTGCATGCTGTCAAAAGACACTTATATTGAGTGACTGAAGAGAAAAATTTCATGTTAAGACCAGATTTAAATAAGTTCACAATGTTTGTAAGGAATTAAGTGACACCAAGGAGAAAGTAATTAAAGAGAGATAGACAGGGTTCAAAACAAAGAAAGAAAGCTGTTATCTTGATAAGAGGGGGGTTTAATAAGAGAGAGAAAGTGTTGGTGAAGATAGAAAGATATGATATGGAGTGGGCAAAGATAGGGGAATATTTTTTCTTTTTTATGTCACATCATGTCATAATTCTTTTTTTAAAAATCAATTCTCGATATAAAATGATAATTGAGAGCACAAGAAAGAGAGAGTGCGAGAAAGAGAGAGTGCGAGAAAGAGAGAGTGCGAGAAAGAGAGAGTGCGAGAAAGAAAAAGTGCGAGAAAGAAAAAGTACAAGAAAGAAAAAGTACAAGAAAGAAAAAGTACAAGAAAGAAAAAGTACAAGAAAGAAAAAGTACAAGAAAGAAAAAGTACAAGAAAGAAAAAGTACAAGAAAGAAAAAGTACAAGAAAGAAAAAGTACAAGAAAGAAAAAGTACAAGAAAGAAAAAGCACAAGAAAGAAAAAGTACAAGAAAGAAAAAGCACAAGAAAGACTATACAGTGTTTACTTTTTATATATGAATTTATGACTTTTTCCTTTTACAATAAATCATGTTGCATTTTGGATGATATTTTTTGTTTTATTTTTGATGCAATGATTATTCATTTTAACACTTGAAAACTCATTTGGAAATAGTTTTATTACAGACACAAATGTTGATAAATATTGTCAAAAATTGTATACACAACATCGCACTTTTTGAAAAGAGTTTCTCCTTTTTCTCGTTACTTTAACACCTCCTGAATCACAATGAACAAAATTCTTCACATGTAAAGAGAAAAATAAACTTTAGAGATAGTCTAAGTCCACAAGATGAATAAGTTAGTGAAAATAAATAGATGCATAATAATTAGACCAAAAATCTACAATTGAATCAAGCCTGGCTGCTGCAGGGTCAAAATCCACCCCTACTTCTACTGTGTTTATTTATCAGAATGGAATAGGCCCTTGCGTATCTGTGTGATGAATCCTCGTTAAAATCTAAAACTTGTCAATTTAGCTCAGTCAGTAAGACAGCCACCTGGCAAGGAATGTGAATTTTACATATTGTTTTATACCCCTGATTTTAGAGAGAATCATTCTCTTTCTCTTGTTATGGTAGAAAAATAAAGTCAACACTTGTTTGGGAGTTTGACAATGGAACTATTGTTTATGAACAAGAGATATATTTTCCACACTGATCAGAACTTCAATTCTGGAAAACAATCAGGAAGGTAAAAATTGCAAGTGTTTGGGATAAGATTAACTAATTCTGACAGCGTCTTTGATTATGGTCTTTTCAAAAGGATTTGAAGAAATAAAAATACGTATAGTTTCAAGAAGATTGCCTTTTGTTAACAATGAACTTGGCTTTTTATAAATAAGAAGAGCTATCAAATTTTGTGCAATGCAAAAAAATACTTGAAAAAGAAAAATCAATTAATTTATGAAATGTTAGAGTAGTGAATAACAGATTGCAAGAAAACAAAATTTCAGTCAAAAGAATTGAATATATCTACAGCATTAGATAGGCACTAAATAGAAAATGTCACATGACTGACTTCTTTTGGCAGCATGCAGTGTTGGGGTGATCAGTTGAAAAACAGGAAAAGGAGTGATCAATAAATGTTACATCTCTTGCCTTTGCTGGGTGGTGATCACTAAAAAAGTCCAAATTTCCACAAAAACAATCATATGTCGGACACAAACTAAGGGACCCATTTAGCATAAAACTAGATACTAAATTGAATCACATACTAAAAACCTATTCAAAAAAATCAAAATTTTTTTCCTAGACATAATAAGGAGTAAATATTTACATTTTCAGCCTTCTAGCTGTATTGATGCCAGGCATGTTCCCTATGTACACATGCAGCCAGCCAGACCAGCTTAAGAACTAAAGAAACCTTTTACAACAGTTTTGGTTGATGAAAAGCACTCAGAGAGAGCATACCTCTGCCGATGTGATTGTCAGGGGAAGTAATTGTGCAAAGATCTGCTTGGAAAATATAATCACTTCTTCGGTAGCCTATTGCCCATCTATTTACAAAATTTCATTGAAATTCTTTTAGAACCTTTGGAAATATTACCTGGACAGATATGAACATAAATATATATATTTATAAATGTATGAAGATAAAAATGCAAAAATATCTCTATCAAAAAAACTCTTGAATCTGCCCCAAAATTTGAGCAATTCTTCCAGTTGATTTTACTGAAATTCATAGAATACTATTGGAGACATCAAATGGACAAATGGAAAGATGCAGCCACTTACATACACCTCTTCAATTTCATTGGCAGAGGGGAAAAAATAAAACCCACCAGAGAAGGGAAAATGATATTGTTAGGAGAATATATCTGAGCTAATTTGACAAAATAATTTCCCAATAAAGAGAGTAGCAGTTGAAGTAAGCGACACCACTTTGGGTGCTTATTGCTTATAAATCCCGAAGAACATGGAAGTCTATCTTGAGACAGAAGAGTGAGGAGACAACTTGTGATTGCGATATATGATGTGTAAGTAGGAACAGCTTTGTCATAATCAGCTTATGGGTAATATCTAATTAATGAAGATATTATTTTGAGAGATGGAAGTATGTACAAATCTAAATAAGTGAGAAATTTCCCTAAAATTGAGAGTAAAAATGTAATGAAACCCAAAGGTTCTGTAATGTGTGAGACCCTAAAATATTCAAATATATTCATTAAATCTAAAATCAACAACTTCTGGCAAATGAATTCGAAGCCACAACTAAAGAGTGTAGGCACACAAGTTGTAGATTCAATGAAACAAACTAGAATCCCAAATTGAAAAGAAAAAAAAATCAAATTTAATGGATTAAGAACCAGGAATAACAGTGAACAGCTTTCAAAATGAATATGACAAGACTATTCCATCACCAACCAAAAAACAAAATAAAATGAAAAGTTCTGAAAAAGACAAATAACAAAACTTTTAAAAAGAAAGTTAGATACAAGCACAAATATGTGTAGAAATGTTTTAGCTGATATACATCTCATTTCATCTAATATGAAAGTATAACAGGAGTTATCTTCTCTTAAACATCAATGGTCAACTGAAACAAAAAAAACATTTTTTCCCCAAATGGTGCAAATTTAATGACGCTTCAGTAATAAAAATCATATTCAATTTTTTTTCTTAATATATCCTTGCATTTGATTAAAAATCAATCAAAGTGTTGACCTGTACTTAAAAAAGGACGGCAAATACAGGACTCATGTCCCTTCACAGGAATCAACTGTGACGTCATGGCTGACTATCTATATCATCATCATCGTCAGCTTCAGTCTCCACTAAAGCAAAAGATCCATATTTGTTTACATAAAGAATTATATAGTAAGCTCATAATTATTAGTTTTTGTCAAGTTTTGTCAGTCAATTTATCGTATATTTCTCGCATTTATTTTTGGTTGGTTATTCTGGGAGTGTGAATTTATATTTATTAGCACTTATCGTATTCTGTTCACGATAAGAATTATAGAAAAAATATTTGTACTTGTAATAAAATTAATTATTTTGAATCAAAATTTGTATCAAATTTTTCTTTTAATTGTTCATCTTAAATAACATAATGATGCTTACTTTGCTCGATTGGTATGGACTTTACAAGACAAAAAAAAATTATTCAGGCCTTTGTGTTCCTTTTTTTCTTTTCGAGTGGTCCTATTCGAAAAAAAAATTGTGCTTTCAATCCATAAGACCTTCCTCTCTGAAGGGAAATTGTCAGTTTTGAAAAAAAAGTTGAATTTTTAGTTCAAGGACAAATCAACTTCAGGAATGTTATCATCTGAATCAATCTCCAAAAAGGCAGCCATATTGAAGTCAACTGTGACATCATACACAAGAATGATAAGTAATGTAATATTGAGCAAGATATCAATTTTTATAGATCAATACGGGAGAGGTCAGTTGGCTATGAAATAATTAAGGGTTCAAAATAAGATATTCAAGTAACAAAGAAATAGAATGTAAAATAGAAATACATGCTCAAATTTGTTGCAGTTGACTTCTGATATAAACACAGATTGTATTTATAAACCTAATTTGCTCTTTTTTTCACCTTGAAAAAGCAACAGAGATTTGAGTTTCAAATAATAAGAATTGAAGCATCAAGCCATTGCAGCTATAAATTTTAAGTGAATCTGTATTTTTAGGGTACCACAGTTATAAATAATCACAGGGTTTTGATCCACAGTTGCATAAGTACATTGATTGAAAAAGTAAAAAGCACTCAGAGGGCATATACCTCTATCAACGCAATTGTCATCAAAATTGAATGGAAATCGGTTCACAAATAGTTACGATGCACAGGATGTCATTGTAAAATATTCCTGGATCTGCCCCCAAATTTAATCAATTCTTTTTCAGCCCATTGCCCATCCTTCAATAAAATTTAATTGAAATTCATAGAGAACTTTTGGAGATATTGTGTGAACAAATAGACATGAGTGAATAGATATATCTGGAGAGGTAAATAAAAACATACACTTACCTGAGTTGATGTTTGCTTCTCGATTTTGAGGGTGTGATTCCTTTATAAATCCAAGGTCATGTATTAATGAGGCGAACTGTTTCTTCATGTCTTTCAGTAGCTGAAAGAGAAAAATATATAACTGCTGGAAATTCCATTCAAAAAGGGTCATACTTTTTATGTACTTTACCTCACTAGTCTAACAATGCTAAGTAAGTATTTAATGTTCAATTACACTGGTTATTGTCTCCACTGGAAATTTTCCAAAGACTATGATTTGCCACTGAATTAAAAAATGGCATAGTCTGTGTTTTAAAAGAGGGTAACTTATTCAATTTAAAATTGAATAATATCTTTAATTCTAAAGATATTTTAATCAAATTTTCTAAGAAGGTTGGGGGATTTATGAAGACTTTTGTATATAGTTATGTGTGATCCAATTGTTTGTTTACTTTTTATAAACAAAAAACGTTTTTGGTTCTAATTGGTCATTCAGAAAATTTGGGAAAAACTCCAGTACTAAAAAATGGTTTGTTATGGCTGCTCTGACTGTTGGTTTATACTTTTATATATAACTCAATATTGACAACTTCTTCAATTTAAAATTGAATATCACCTTCATTTTTAAACATATTTCAATGAAAATTTGTATGTAGGTTGGGGGATCTGACTTAGGTATAGTGGGTTATGGGCAATCCGATTGTTTACATTTTATAAACAAAAAAAACAAAACATGTTTTTGGTTCCAATTGGTTTATTTTTAAAAATTTTAGAACAATTTTGCTGAAATTTGATCAGAATATTGGGGAAACCCCTGGAATTGAAATAATGCTTTGTTATTTGCCATCAGGTGGATTTCATACAAAATGTATTAATTAAGAGAAAGCAAAAAGTACAGACAAACATTACTTTTAATTCCTCTTTCACAGTCCCACATATGGGATACAGGTCTGCAAATGAAATTAATGAATCTATAGACAATAGTCTTGTGAGAATACAAAAACAAATGTGTTTATAGAACTTGTGTGTCATAAAATAGTACCGTTACAAGAATTCATTGAGGTAACAAAGCTGTGCCTCAGAGTTAGTATAAAATCATTTAGAAAGAAAACAAAAGTAAAGCTATACCTTTAATGTGTGTGGGGAGAGAAAGTTGTCCCAACAGTAATCACGATCATACCCACGAGCTACGGCATTTTCCCAGCCCTGAAAAAAAAAAAAGAAAAAACTCAATATCTTCAATTTAGTAGAAATATCAAACAACGTTCTGACAATACTTAATATTGAAAAGATGAAAAAAAAAACTTTTTCCAAGTACATGAAAGAGAGAAAGTCTTTAACAGAAAACATTCATCAACATCAAGCCAATGTTAATATGTATTTGTAGTGACAGAAAAAAGTTATATATTTATCATAAGATAAAACATTGTTTATAAGTTTGCAAAATGTGCCTGAGAAAACTGCTACTTCTGTAGCCTCTTGACCTCAAAACAAAACACGAAAGATTTGCTTTTTATGATAAAAACTAAGACAGTATCCATGAAAAATGACGGGATTATTAATTTATGGATTAGTACTTCTGCTTCAAATCAGATTATCTGTGCACTCTTTGGCTAAGATAAAAGTGCTGTTTCCTGGATGTAGGATGTAAGGGTTAAAAGATGGTTGAACTACAAGTCTTGTACAGATTTTAATAAAGAAATGGAAAAATACCTTGAAGGCATTAATTAACATAATATGATCACTTTTGCTGCCTCTAGCCAAGACTTTCCGTTGTTGGTCAGCTTCCCTTTCTTTTCCCTGAAAAATACAGCAATATCAAATCAAATGACAAAAGTTGATTGAAAAGATCAGTAGAATGGAACAAATTGAACAACAGGATTTTATATCTATAAAACGAAAACAAAATCAAAATATTTCGATTTTACTGAAGAGGTAAAAAGATTTTTCAAATGATCAAAATAGATTGATTTTACAGAACTCAACTAGTTTCCAAAACGAGTTATTTCCCCTAACTAATTTTCAAAACAATTTTCCAAGGTCATCATCATCATCAGTCTTTTAAAGTCCGTCGTTGGACGTAGACCTTCCCCAGGATTCGCCACAATTCTTTATCATGCGCATCGCAGAGGCAGTATCTTCTGAATTTGCTCAGTTCATCTCTCCATCTTGTATTCTGTCGGCCTCGGTTTCGCATGTGATCTCTAGGGATCCATGTTGTGAGTTGTGATGTCCATCGGTTGTTTGTCATTCTTGCAAAATGGCCTGCCCATTGCCAGTCAAGTTTTTTTAATAGTATCTATGATATCTCGGACTCCTGTTTTCTTCCTGATATACCGTGCTGTCATGTGATCTCTCTATGTAAGATTAAGCATGATTCTTTCAGGCGCATGCTGCATGCTTCTCAGTTTGCAGGTCTGTCTCTTGGTTAGGTTCCATGTTTCAGCTCCATAAGTGACTATCGGGATAATGCATTGATTGTATACTATTTTTTTAAGGATTATTGGGATAGTCTTGTTTTTGAAAGTGGAGCTTGCTTTGCCAAAGGCTTGCCATCCTAGAGTGATTCTTTGCTTGATTTCCTCTTTTGAGGATCTCATGGAGATTCGTTGTCCTAGGAAGATGTAGTTATCTACTTTCCCCAGTTTTGCATCTTCAATCTTGACAGTTACGTTCTTATTCTCAATGTGATTGTTTTCCAAGATAATTTTTTCAGAAATACTAAGATTTTCTAATGTTTGGCAAATTTAATCATGATTGATTTCATGATCATAATTCAAAATTCTTTTCATTTTTTTTCTCTCCGCTTATCATGGGTCGGAGATGGCAGTTGCATTATGTCATCTGTCTGACTTTTAAACTTTTTTTTTTTTTACATAACACTTTTATAATCCACTTCTAGCTTGCTAACCTATTTGAAGCCTCCCCCAGAACCTCCTTAACTATACATTTTCAGGGGTACGTTCCATACTCAGTCTGTGGCCCATCCCTCTCCCTCTGAACATTGTAATTATGTGAATTTCATTACAGATGATTATATCTATTATGTTCTACCATAATAATAGTGTTTAGTATCATAATGAACTTACCAAAGGTATGACAAATGCATCCTTAAAACTGAGACTTGCTGCCACTGTGAGAATTGGATCAAGGCACGAGAACATAGCCCCCAAAAGAATCATCTTCCCTGAATGAGGATCCACAGGCATTCGAGCCAAATGTTTGCCTAAAGGTAAGAGATTCTCATCATGATCCAATGCATTCTGAAAAAGACAATAATTAGAAAATAACACCAGAAGACAATTTTTTTTTCACTTGCAATACTACCAAATCTCAAATAGTACGAATAATTATTCTTATAAAAACCCTATACCATTTGAATTTGTAGGATTCAAAATTACTACGACAGTCAAAAGCAAATTGACTGATGAGTCATCTGAATAAATAACATGGACAGATTTTGATTTTCAAGAATCTAAAGAATTTGTACTGAATTGAATTATGTCTTCTACAAAATGGAAAATTGCATTATTTTATAAATCTTACTAAATCAAATTTATGTTATTGGCATTTGTACCAATTGAGGCTTGACTGTATTTGTATGTACAGAATTGTTACAGTGACTATTTATGGGTATTACTAGTTATAATTGATCCAAAGTCAAGTGGTGTGGAAAACTAGTAAACACAAACCTTGAGTAAAAGACTAAATTTTCCTACCAGTAAAATCATTAATTATCAAATCAACTTCAAAAACTACTATATTTGATGGTATGTAAGACTCTCCCACCCCCGTCCTTATTTCAGCAAAGGGTATCAAGAAAAAAAAATGTTCTTCAAATTTTTCTCATTTATCATCCGATTTTTAAAAATCTCCCTTTCATGTTCTGGCTATTGTGGGCCTGGACAATAAAGGTTAAGTTTACCTTCTAAACCATTTAAAAGGAGAAAAATAAAAAGTAAAAGATTTGATAACTCACCAAGTTTTGTAGAATTTCTATAGCCAGATGAAGAGCTTCCATCGAAGGTGGTTGAATAGCTTTAGACACAAAAGGAACAATCTTTCCTAATTTCAGCAGCTGGGGAACAAAAACAAATATTTCATTAAGTAATTTAAAAAGTTTATACAAAACGAAACAATTCTGATAAGTGCAGAATTTTTCAAAATCATTGTAATTATATTTCATAAGATTTACCAGATAAAAAGAGTTTAATACTAGTCAAAAAATAACAATGGTTGACAATCTGATGAAAAATAAATGACCAATGATTTAAGATTATTTCCACATGGACACATAGCATAGTGGTTACAGAATCAGACAAAATTACTGCAAGTAATCTGATGGTTCTAGGTTCAATCCTAGTGTGAGACAATAATAATACTACTAATGCTAAGAGGGGAGTGCGGTCAATATACCCCCGTCGGTTAAATAAAGGGTTCGGTTCGTTACTTCCCCACACCTACCAGATGATACCTGATGAAGGCCGTAGAGTACAACGGCAGAAATGTTGTACGAAAAACAACCAAGATGAGGATGGTCCGAATATTAATAGAAATAATAAAAATATCTCATCTCATAAATTCAGAGATATACTAATTTAAGATATGTTTCCATTATTTAATCAGCTTATATAAAAACATGGAATTTTGATTGTTGGTTATGTTAGTAAAGATATTTTTCACCCCATTTTAGACAGGTTGTTACATAACAATCTATTAAAACTGAAGAAATTCTGTTTTCACAAAGTGATAGCAAATTTTAGGCATCAATGTACAATTATACATTGTTCAGTGCTCTAGACACATTCCCAAAAAATACAGCTCTAAATGACACTGCCATACAGGGTTATTATAAGTTAGCATAAATAGCATGTCAGGGAACACCTCTCTTCTTCTTAATGCTCTTCCCAGTCAGGGTCATTCTCATTATTTTGAAATATATGATGATGTTGAGACTCAACAAGATGGAATTGATTAGTGCTGTGTATTTTATCTGGTAGCTACTTTGCAGAGCTGGTGAGCTATTAAAAGGCGTCAATGTAAATAGCTACATGATAAGTTATTGTGTATGTGTATGTATTTAAATACACATGGTATTTTAACCAAAGGGTATAGTATACAGTTATTCCAAAGACTGTTGACTCCACTCATAAATACCGATGTCATAGAATTCGTTTATCCATTCAGCTCAGAGAGTCAAGTTAAACCATGAAATTATTTATAAAATTAATGATAGAGATAGTGAACAAGAGTGAAAAATTCAATGAGTCATTATCCTTGGCTCCAGTTGAATGTTTGTGATTGTTTGAATGAGTAACATTAACCAATTTTTCATTCAGATGAACTCCTTTTCTGATCTGAAAGTTCATTAAAGGAAAACAATAAAAATTTTTTTCAAGATTTGAATAAAGAATCAGAATAGAAATTTTCTGTTCCCCAAAAGCCTGTGCGTTCTTTCTGCAGAGATTACGCACACTTCACAGACATACTTACTAAAAATTAACACCTTATTGAAAAGAATCCATCAAAATCATATTAAATTAAATTTTTTTGTTGAAATCTTTGTGCTATTAGTAAGAAGTGGTGTATCACTGTACTTGGAAGAATTATCACATTGTCTATAAAATGATACAAAAGGAGATGTAAAACTTACTTTGATTTGTAAACATAATTCTTCTAGACGAGTTCTCAACATTTCTGGGGGCAAATAGTCAACTAATTGTGATTCTGTGAATGTTGTGTAGAGATGGTAGCACTCTCCAGGTTGGACCCTAGTTAAAACAAAAATGAAATTGAAAAAATAACAAACTATCCAGTACTTCAGTACACAGTAACATCAATCCAATATTCAAAATAAGAAGATCAGCTTAAATGAATTGGTTGAGTCTCCAGGATGTTCAGCTCGTCAGATCCTACATGAGGAGTTATAGGAAAGCATAAATGCCCATCAGTGATAAAGAGAAAAGCTTCAAAGATCAGCTGAAAACCAATCTCAAAAAGTATGACATCATGCCAAAATCCCAGAGCGCCATATGGTATACAAGCCAACCTGGCATCCACAAGCAGGTGTGGTTTTTGAGTCTATATGCACAGCAGCCAGGAACCAATGCCAAAACCCTGACCAGTGAGGAGTGCCAAAGGACAAGCCAAAGAAAGATCAGTCTCAAAGCCAAAAACTGAAGCCAAAAGGTTGAATAGAGGACGTCTTCATCAATAATGATGGACTGCTTCAAGGAAGTAATAAAAATAAATCAAATTCAAGAAACAAACAATATTGATTAAGAAGTGAAATAAAGCAACAATATCAGTGAGAATACAATATGCATTGAGTCCTTCAAGAGGTTAAGATAGGGGAGTGGAAAGTTGAAATGGCAAAGAAAATTGAGATACGTATGAATGTCAAGAATGTGGCGACAAAAAAAAACAAAACAAAACATAAAATCATTTTTAAAAACTTTCCCATTTCCTTACAAAGTATAATGAAATTCCTGAAGATATTTCATCACTTCCTGTAATTTCTTACTTCAAAGGACATACATTCTAGTTTTGTTGGACAGACACTGCTGGACTGTGTGTACCTAAATATTAAATGTGATTCCTGGATTCTCCCTGACTGCATCAATGGTTTTGACTAGAGTGTCTTGATTCAACTCACTACTATTTGATATACTTCCTCTACAAAAGTTTTACAACAGATTGAACCCAGCTGACAGACCCCTATTTGTAACAATGCCCAGGCTGAAAAAAGAACAATTATTCTATGTAAGTTTCAATCAGTCTTGTCATTTCCTGCCTGGGTCCTAACTATTAGACGACACAAAAGAGAATTGCGATCAGATAAAACTTATAAATGATGTACATTCACTTCATAGTACAGGCATACCTCAGTTTTTGGAACTTTGTTTCATGCAAAAATAGTGTTCAGTGTTTGTTTTGCAGCAAACTATTATAGAGGCAGTGTGTACCCTTTCCTCTTCCTCTTAAACCCAAGTCTACTCTACCTGCAATTACCCTAACATCTGACTCCTCACATACCGTCACTACCATTCTCTGAGTTATGGTATGCTAAAGAAAAATTTCAGATATAAATTAATGATAATATTCTTGGTATTGTACCATCATAGTGTTTTATGCTATCAATCTACTTTCAAGATTTTGTGACTAATTCACTTTCATGAATCAATGAGATGTAAGGCAGTTTTGAATGGGTGGTGTATAAATTTCGCACAGGAAATGAAGTGTAGTCATTTCTATCCATATATATGTGTGTACACCAAATATTATGGAAACCCGAACAGATTGTTATAAAATTTTTCCCTGGCATCACTAAAATGATAACGAATCAATATGCGGGCATCAAAGATAATAAAAGTACTTGAAAGCATTATCAAGCAGGTATTTTTGGTACGGTAACACATACTCAGAATACAAACAGTATTATCAAACAATACTGACTTTCAATGAAATCTGCAAAGTGGTTTTGGGATAATGTGTTTTTGCATGTATTTGATGAGACATTTAACATATATATCAGGCAGTGCACAAGACAAGTGCAGTCTTGAATTTGAAGTATTTTGGATCTGTGGTTCTTGAGGAACATATAAATAAAAAAAATCACATAGAGATCTTTCATTTGAAAATATCTAAATTGGTGATAGATTTAAATTTGGATATAAAATATCTAAATTGACCATACATCAAAATTTGAATATTAAATATCTAAATTGGCCATAGATCTAAATTTGGATATAATATATCTAAATTGGCGAAAGATCTAAATTTGGACATAAAATATCTAAACTGGTGATAGATCTAAATTTGCAACCAAAAGTAACTGAATTTGAAGCCGTAGTTTCACATGATGGATGGAAAATTATTCTTCATCAGTGTTATAACAGGCTGCTCCACACACCATAAAGTCAAACATTCACTTTTGGAATAGACACTGCCCTAAAGAATATAAATAAGGTTTCCTGATACACTGCTCATTGAAAAATGTGACACTTTTACAATATACCAGATGATTCATCACATGAATGATTCCCACAGCATTTTTTATGTAAAATCAAAAAAAAAAAAAAAATACCATTTTGGTTTTTCAAATTTCTTGCCTGAATGACCGCTAGTTAAAGTAGTTTTTGGAAGGGATCACCTTGAAAAAATAATTATTGCAAAGGGTTCCCTTTGAAGTTTGAAGTTTGAAGACCACTGGGAAAATTTTTTTTTTCAATTAAAAACCCAAATATACTGAGATTGCTAAGAAAAGGAGATGGAAAAAAAAATCTTGCCAAGGTCTAATTTGAACTAAGTATGTTTATACTGTAGTTGTTGATTAATGAACATTTTCTACCAAATGGTTATTAAATCATTAGAAGAGGAAATTAATTCTTACCTGCCAGCACGACCCCGCCGTTGTCGTGCATTTGCTAAAGAGACCTTCTGAGGCACAAGAGATGTAAGGTTTTTGTCAGGTTCAAAGTTTTTCATTTTGATCTTCCCACAGTCAATCACGTAGACTACATCATCAATGGTGATACTAGAAGACAAAAAAAAAAACTCAGTAGTAGTTATAATTGCTGTATGCATGGGTTAATAAGTTATTTATAAAGAAATATGAAGTAATAATTTTTACTATCGTTTGGAAAGGGTTATACATTCTAAGTGTTTGAACTTTTTGTTTCATGTTGTAAACACAATGTTTTGGCTGATCCATTTAACAGCTCTCTTCATGTGTATTATCTGAATGTGATGGTGGTTCACAGAATTTCAAAATGGTAGCCATGCTACAACATTATATTCGGATGATGTTAATTTCTTTTTATTTCCTTATTGGGCCTGGATTTCAATACCTTGTCCCCGTTGAGTAATGGAAGCGACATCAGATTGAACTCTACACTCGTCTGACTTATATAATCAGTCGATATGTTGATATGAACTGCCTCCTTCATTTACCAAGAACAATCCCTACCTGTGATATAAACTTCTTCCCAGAGAGGAAAGTATTCGCCTCTCTCCCTTCAAATAAGGTCAACCTTCCCAGATCTTTCTATCTCAATGGCTGACGCATCGAGTTAACAACTCATACAAGGAGTTCTATCATCTGAAAAACTCAGAGTATTAATTTTTCAGGAGTTTTTCTTTCATCTCATTTTTGTTGCTTCTTAATGCAACACTCAGGCTGTTTCACACTCTATGACTGTTGAGTAAGCAGTATGGATAAAAAAAAAGTAATCTCTGACTCATACCTTTGACATGGACAGCACCTGATTTTGCCACACAGGCCTATTAGTAGTTGAAATTCAAATCTAGTCTCATATAGCTACATACTCCAGAGAAGAGGTTAAGCTTGAGGTGTGGAGTGGCATAACGGTTACCTGTACGGAAAACTAAATAGGCAAACTGAGTTCAAATTCTAGCTGAAATTGTTTGTATTCACTTCACTGTAGGAAAGGCATGAATCCAATTCCACACGTTGCTATGGGTAAAAAGCTTGGAGCAAAATGTATTTGCTACTGAAACTGCAAAAAAAAAGGCCCTGTGCTCCAAAAAGAGTCTACATGAATAAACAACAAACATACAGTACTTGCCATAAATGAATACACCCCACACCACTTTTTTATACTAAATTAGTTATTTTCAGAACTAAACATATCAAGATTTTATGATAAAACTCTACAGCATTGAAACTATGTTGCCATGAAAAATGAGTACAACCCATACAAAAAAAATGTAACTTTCTATAAATGAATTATGGGTAATACTGGGAGCAAAGGTTAGGCTTTCTACTTTGCTTCATATCAAGCTATTTTCCAAGAAAGTTCACGTAAGGGAATATTTTCCAAACAGGTTAAAAAAAAGTAAAAACTGAAATAAAAAAACTTGCGCATGATACCTTGTTTCTGCTATGTTGGTTGCTAAAACAATTTTGCGTACCCCAGCTGGGGGTCGTTCAAAAACTTCACGTTGATTTACAGTTGGCATTAAGGAATGTAGAGGAATAATCCGGAACTGGCCTACATTAAAAGGAAAAAATACTATTTTATTTAATATACATACGAATAAAAAAATGTTGGATTTATATGACACTGGATTTTTGCAACTTAATAAAAAATAGTTTTTGGAGTGTAGCAAACTATCAATTCAAATTTTCAAGGCTGCATTGTGGAAAAATACATTTTGAGTATCAACACTTCTAAAACTCTAGAGAAATGGATGTTTTCGGGGACAAAAAAGCCCCCAAAAGTTTTGAAGAAAGAAAAAGATAAGAAAGCCCCCTCCCCCCATAATCGTTTTCAGATTGGATTTCATACATTCATATACATAGGCAGAATGGAGTGAAAACTGATGTAACCGATTTTGACAGTTTTGTTTGATGGTCTCTACCGATGGGAATATAATCACATCAATAATGGGATTATTTCAAATTATGAATATCCATACAGACATAGGTATATATTTGGTTTAGGTTCATAAGCTCTGTTATACACAAATAGTTCAAAATATTGAAGGGAGATAATCATTAATGCTGACTGCAGCTTCAGTTGAAGCACAAATTTCATCAACAATTCGGAACTATTTGGTTCCATATGTATATTGTTTTTAGTTTTTATGTATGAAAAAAAAGTTTAATCTTTTTTGATGTTAATTGCAACCCTAACACTAATTAGATGGAATATATTTGTGAAAATAGAAATGTAAATGCCCAGAATAAGTTAGCTTCAGCAGCAGACGCATGTCAGCATTTATGATTATCTCCCTTCGATATTTTGTTGCGTATTATGGAGTTCATGAGCCAATATTTACTGACATGAAAAATGCAAATATAAAAAAAAACACCGACTGAGATCTAATTTTAGTTTGTGCCTGAATTTTCTAAGCAAGGTACAACAGTATTTTGTTTCATTTTTGACTAATTTCCTCATCTTTGTTTTTTTTGTAGCTTCAACATTCAAAAACATAGATAGCTGAGGGAGCCTGGGGGGAGCAGCAGCTAAAACATTGTGATAAAACAAAATAAAATAAAATACAATAAAACATTTAAAAAAAAAAAAATAAAAAAGACAAAGAAACAGCTTTTGTTAGTCACTCAAAAGTACTCTCATGGACCGAAATCTTTCCGCAGCATCCTGTGTTGGTGATCAATTAAAAATTGGAAAAAGGGGTGATTAATAAATGAGTTGATCATCTCACTTTTTGTTTGACTTGATCACAAAAATAGTCTGAATTGTGGAAAAAATAAGCATGAATGCTGCTGGACAGAAACTGAGGAATAAATTTAGTAGAAACTAAAATTGTAAATTGAACTTCCCATTAAATGCCTTGGGGATTTGAAAAAACACAAAAAAGGTATTTTGTAGACATATGGAGTGAATGTCTGAATTTTCAGCCCTCTAGCTCCATTAGCTGGCCTGTATGCGTGATTCATATATAGTCAGCCAGACCAACTTGAAAAATGAAGAAACCTATGGTGACAGTTTCTAATCAATAAGAACGAAACAAAATACAATGAAATGTCTTTGATTTATAATGAAAATGGCCAAATTAGTCAAATTTGGCATGAAAGATGAAGATAAGAAAAGCAAAAGTAATTCACTTTAGTACTTGTTTATATATTAAATATGTATTGAACTATCATTATTTTCAAAAATATTTTACAAACAATGTTTCACTTTCCTTTAACAAAAAAAGCAAACTATATATACTTTTTAACCCTTGTGATGAATATTTTTCTTGTTTACTTCAAGCAAGCAATTTTTCTCTCCTAAAACAGTTAGAAAGAAAAAAGATCCAACGTACTGCTATTGAATTGTCCATTTTTCAATAAGATTTCGTTAACTTTTCGAATATCTTCCCAGCCAGTTAAAAACACAAGAATGGCTCCATCCTGTAAAGATAAAACAATTTAAATTATACTGAAACAATGAAAAATATGACTAGTTAACTGATTATCAAGTTAGTAAGAAAGGAAATTTAATGATTTTAAAGAGAATTTTAAGAAGAATTTATAATCATTTAAATTTTTAATTACTTTGTTATCAGCCAGTTATTGTTATTTAAAATACAGTGATCACAATAAGCAGCTTTATAATTATATTATATTTATACAATATCATATTAGTATTTATTAGTATAATACATAATGACAATATATAAATGATAATAATATAACTAATATATTATGATAATAATTATATTTATATAATTTATTCATTCATCTCTCCGCAAACATATATAATATGATACTTACATATTAATTTATAAAGAAAAGAGATTCGGAACTTCTCTTTCTGATAGAAGTACTGAATATACAACACTAAGAATTACTCAGGAAAAAATTCATGGATGCATTGGGATTTCTATGAAACTGTTTTCTAAGGAAAAGTAATAGCAAATCTTTTTCAGCTAAAGAGTCCACAGGTGGGAGGGTTGTATTTTATCAACAAGAATTTTACCCTTAAGTGAGAGAAACATATGCGATGGACAGAAAACAACAAAAAAAAATCACACCTTTCAATATATACGTATAGTAATTAGCACAAATTGGTATCAGACCACATATACTGTGAAATCTGATAAGAATCAAGTGCATTAACAACAGTCAGCACGATTAGTTTGCTGATAATTGCTTTACGACATGCATCTTGATCTGTTTTTTTTTTGTTTTTTCTTCCAAATGATCTACTTATTAATCCAAGTGAAAAAAAAATTAATGGATATATTTGGATTGAACTGTTTTTTTGTATAGACAAAAAATATTTAATTTGTTTGGGGGTAAGAGTGCATAGTTTGTGGTCAGGAAGTGTTTTTTTTTTCAGTAAAACTCAACCCCCTGCCCCTCTCACAGGAATAGTCTAGTGTTACAATCGTTAAACCAAGAAAATCACACTGTTCATTATTAGAGTAGGAAGCTGAAGTAAAGAATTTAAAGAAGAAAAGTAGGCTGGAGAACTGAGAGAATTTCTACATTTTATGTGTAACAATGAACGAATGTTTGTGAGTTTAACCTACCTCTTTATGCAAACATATATATTTAATCAATTCTGCAATCAGTTCAGTATCTATAGCCTTTTGATCCATTGTAGCTAGAGACTGACAAGTAGATGCCGAGTAACTGGAAAACAAAAAGATTCAATATATCAAAAACAAAACTCAGTAATCATTGAAAGCTAATGATTTTTATAAGGTTGGTGCATATACACAATGATACAGAAATCTTGGAAGTGTCTCTGAAGTTTACTCTGTTCTTAGTTGTTTCTGCATAGTGGTTAAGAATTGAGTGGAAAAGTGATAATTTCCCTTCATTCTATGCGAACATTATGAGAATAAATGCACATTTGACACAATTTACTTTGTACGTTTAATCTGGGAATAAGTGCAGTAGAAACAAGGCAATAGATCAATGAACTTGTGGTAATGATTCAGTAGATGCAAATATGTGTCAGGAAGGGCTTGCAAGTTTAAAGAAGGATATTTCGAGCTCTAGAACAAAGAACATTCTGGAAGATGTCAAAACTTGAAAACTGATGAATAGGAGGATCCACTTTGTGAAACACACTTTGTCTGGTTATTTGAAGTTCAAATATCAGAAGGATCAAAAGAACTAAAATACAGTAATTTATTTTCAAGTTGAAGTAGAGTAGAAAGAATTCAGTAGAAGGCTCAGCCTTAGTACAATAAGTTTTCCTATTTGAGATGAATTGTTCCATTAGAAGTTTTATTAGCCCCTCTCGCTATATGTCTATTTTGTATTTTCAAAGTTCATTAAACATACTTTACCAGAAAAATAACTTCTAAAAGTAACTACAGTAAAGCATTGGTTCAATGGACTGATAAGGGTGGATGGATGTCGGTTAATTGTGAATGTTCATTAAATTGAATGTTACCAGAGAAAAAGCATTTTTAAACCTTTTTTTCTCTTTTCAAATTCGACTATCATAATGCAAAAGTAGCTTTAATACAATATAGAATATAAATTCATTGAATTATAATACCGAACAAGTTTGTAAGTTCATAAAAATAATGCGTCCTGCTTTAGTTCCTATCAGACAAAAATGTTCATAGTAAGAGACTTCAATTTCTGTGGCACATTCAAGTTGGCACAGTTTCTTTCAATTTCTGTATTGAAGGAAGCCATTTTGAGTTGCAAGGATTGTGAAATTCTTCAATGAATAAAAGTAAATACTCAGAATTTGACTAAATCTAAGCTTTGGTTGCACTTATGATTGATCGATTTTGTCAGATTGCTGATTCTTCAAGTCCAATTAACAATAAATATATCAGCAATCAAATTTGACAGGAGCGTTCTTACGACCTTAAATACTGTCTGCAATCTAATCGTAATGATAGGAATGATTCTATTTCCAATAAGATGTTGTAGCCAATGAGAAGGGGAGAGAGTATTTCATGTCATTTTCTTTATAAAGTAAAAACTGACCTTTTTCTATCATCACGAGAAACTTTGAATGATTAACAATGCCTATTTTCATATTTCTCAGGAAAATTTAGAAGTTTTTACATAAGTTTTGCCTCATTTTTAGCTGTAAAACTATGATATATTGATGGCTATTTCAATAATGAAAGTTACGATAGAAGAAAATATTAAATTAAAAAATTGCCAACAAATACTTTTGTATTAAGATAAATTGTTTACTTGGAGATAAATTAATTGTGTATCAAGTACATGAAAAATACTGTTTGATGAAAGGCTATTCAAGGAGAAAAAGTTTTTCTTAGTTGAATAAAAAATTGGTTTTATGATGGGGAGGTAAATAAGATACTTGAAAGTACCAAAAATTACGTGCAAAAAGTTTTTTCTATTTTTGAATATTCAACTTTAACCCCTCTTTTGTAAAAAAAAAAAAAAAAAAAAGTTTTTGATATAGTTATCCTTGTTTAAATAAAAAAAACTGAAATAAAATTTTGAATATAACTATCTTTTTACCTATTTTCATTCATAATGTGAAATGAGACTTTTCTGCAACGCAGCAGTCACATGAGTTTAAGAAATTGGAGACACTTTGTCAATGATGATCTTTATTTTATCTGGAAATTTTTCATTTTTGAGAAATTGTTTTGAATTTATGTCTAAATAAGGTTAAATGGTGAAATTTATGTCTAAATAAGGTTATAATGGTGAAAAGTAAGTGCCCGTTTAGCCTTATTCTTACATTGTAAATAGACCCCCCCCAATGTTTTAAATACTTCTAAAAACTAACAAATTTCTGGGAGATCTAATGGATTGAAAGCACCTAAAACTGAATGGGAAAAAAAAAATTCCCTTTTGAGAGGTATGAGGTGGAAAAAATGAAAAAACAAATCTTAACCAAAAATTTCAACACCAACTCACAACATTTGGTTTCAGATTTAAAACAGTAAGAAAAAAAAAAATTTCAAACAGATATATGACCAATATTTATTCTGAAAATAAAGTGTGTCTTTTGAAACAGTTGAATAAAATTCATTAAATTGGAAACATTTTGCAAAGAAATAAATATACTATAGACACTAATAAGTTACCAGTTTTTGAGTCCAAGTAAAACCATCATTTGTAAAAACATTCTCTAATGATGGTATTGATAACCTAACAAGGATATTGGTTTTATACAATCTTGCTACATCTTAACAGTTGATGCATCCATGTGCTTCTAAAACCTAAAATACCCATGGAATATATCTATCTATCTATCTAGCAATCTGCAAAGATTTCTGACAGTCCTACTGTTTTCCTTGTAAGTTGTTGAAAGTGGAGAAACAGCTAGAAAGTACCGCATGGGGGAATTGGCAAAATTTTGATATTTTGGATGATTGGTAAGAGTTCTGAGCTTGAACTTTATCAACTATCTAAAAAATATCAAGATTTTTGCCCCCCCCCCCCATCTCAAATATCTCATTAAAAAATACCTGAACTGATATTTAATATCTAAAAATGATTTCTTCTACATAGTCCAAAAATATCTAAATTCTGATATAAAATATCCAAGTTGGCAACGCTGAAAGTGATTCTGTCATGTATATGCACAAATGCTACAAAATTAAAGTGTCTGTTAAGCATTACATCACGGTCCATTAAACCAAGGGTTTACTGTATATATATATAAAAAAATATATTTTTAGCAACAGTTACATTCATCATCATCAGCCTTTTATCATCCATTGTTGGATATAAACCTTCCAAGATGTGCCAGACTTCTTGAACTTGGCCATGGAACTTGTCAAAATTGCTACGCCATCTTATTAATGCCAGCTGCGATTTCACAAATGATCTCTGGGGATCCATGTTGTGAGTTATGATGTCTATGATTTATCTCAAACTTTCTTCTGTGCTGTTTTATGATCTCTCCAATATGATCTAGTCTAGCGCTTGTTTCATTATTCTTAGTTAAAGTGCCAATCTTTGAGTTAGGTTCCATGTTTCTGCTCCATAGGTGACTATTAGGAGAATACATTTGTTGTAGTCCCTTCTCTTCAAAACTAATAGGATTTTTTTGTCCTTTAATGTAGATCTTGCTCTGCTCAGGTAGATGGAGAGGTCAACCTGACATTGTCTGATAAATGATAATGATAAAGTTTGTGACACCATCTTAGTTTCATTGTACAGCCTTTTGTGGCATTTAGTAAAAGATCAAAGTGTAGAATCTGTTTTCATGTCAATGAACCATAACATTTACTTCCTGTTTTCAATTTCAAACATCATCATAGTTCTATTTTAATCATTTTCTTCATAATTTAAAATTCTTTTTCAATTGACAAAAAAAGTTATATCATGTTTGTATTTTAATTAATTTCTTGAACTTTATGAAATAATCTACATATGAAACACACAATAATTTAATTACAAAATCACAGAACAAACAATTTATTTTGAGAAGAAATTTTATAATTGATGAGTTCAAAAAGAGTTTTTAAGAATTATGATAGATCAAAATGATTCAGTGAAATTAAAATAAATGACTTCACTTCTTCAGTGTGAACTGAGAGTGGGGTAAACTTCAGAATTTAAAATGAGAATGCTATCTCTATGTCTGTTCCATTTATCAAACTTCATTTGGTAAAGAAGAGAAAGTTCATTATAGTGTACAAGTGTTCATTAATGTTAAAGTTTCTTATATTGAGAGTTTGCTCTCTCTATATATATATATATCATAAATTGAGTTATATTGAGTCTTTTAATTGAAATGAACTTCCATTACTACACAGAGAATGTATCACTTGGCTTAGACAATGTAAAATAGAATAAACAATTAAAGAAAATGGAGCTGCTTCAAGGTAGCATTGCTTTTACAATTGAGCTAAACAGTCACTCATTTTGGTTGTATGAACTCAATAAACAGTCATGAGATAGATAAATAGAGAGAGAGAGAGAAAAAGAGATATTAAACATTTTTTTAGCTTTTTTAATGCTTTTTTTTCTTTTTTTCTTTACAAACATTTAACATCAATCAACAGGCAGGTGGCAGTGAGGCCTTATACTGAATATTTGTCAATATCTCTTCTTCTGCTGTCTATGTGTGTGGGAGGCTCTACTTGCTTCTTTCACACTTTGGTCTTATTCTCTCTTGCCTTCATGATATCACCCACTTCTTCTTTGATCCCAACCTTCAAATCTATATTTGTATCTTCACTTTATTTTATCGAATATCCTCCTTAGTGATTTCCATACCAAACCCAACCCAACAACTCCCTGAAATGAATGCAACCCCTACACATACATTTTCTTTGTCCTCATTTAAGTGCCGACAATTTTTTTCCTCCAGTTTAGAAATATCCCAGCTGACCCCCGAGCCAAAAAAATGCTGGAAGCCAAAAAGAGGTGCGAGTTCTTGGATAGAATGGGTTGTAGTAGAAAAGATGCTTTTTTTTTTCAGAATGAAAATACCTTAACTTCAAAGGAATGCTGGAACAAAGAGGGTTAATTTTTGTGCTTCTTTGATTTTATACTGAATTTCTGTCAGTACTAGCAGTAGTGGTGCGGCATCTCCAGCAGGATCACAATTACCAGGAGGAATTAGCCAAGGACAGATAACTCATTTGCTTACCAGAACATTTCAATTTAATACAATCTCAACTGTTAGCAATCCTACACATTCTTTGTCTTTATAGTAATAGGAATATACAGATACACATTACATTTATCAATTTTTTCATAATAATAGTCCCTCCGATTTCACGGACTTGATTATTTGAAATAAAGGAAATCACTCTCATTTCAAAAAAAATATTTTCTTCAAAGTTTTCTTCTCGTTTTGATAGAAAGAAAAAAGTTCAAATATTTGTTTTAAAAAAAGAAAAATATTCAACAAAAACATAGAATCAGGCTTTTTGATTCAGTGACTGTCTTTTTAAATCATACTGGAAAAACATCAGTAATGGGTGTCGACAGGCTTAAAAAAAAAAAATGGTGGTTGTAAATGTACTTAAACATCAACTTGAAATTCAATTTAAACTCCAATTGAAGAAGGAATAATAGGAATAAGTCTTTGAGTTGAGCTCTCTAGCTTTGATTGGAAAAAATCAAAACAAAAAACACTGAAAAATACTTCTTTTTTCACTAATTATACATGATAAATCATATCATTGCATTGTAATTAATAAAATCTCTGAGTTGGGCAAATAGTGAAAGAACAAAAACAAATATTTTGAAAAATAATCAAATTATTTGAAAATTTTTAGATAATTTAAAAAGATGAAATCACTTTGGAATGCAAATTTATTTGAAATAATTTTTCCCAGTATTACATAATTACTGAATTTTTTTTTCATAGAAATCCAAGAATTAGTTGATTTTTTGTAATTTTTTAAAATAAAAGAGTTTTTGCACTTGAAAAATTGGAAATTTCTCAAAATGCAAATGTAGTGTTTATATATACATTACATCTATGCTTACTGTATTCAAAAATACATCCGGTTCTTTGAGATGTATGCAGAATATTTTCATCTCATATTTTTTACCAATCTTTCTTACTAATGACACAAAACTCCTAAGATAGAAGTTTAATACCATTTTGGCTATCTAGTTTTGAGGGTGTTGATTTACTGGTAAGTGTGTCATGTGTCAGTGGAAACCATAGATGCCTAAATTCTCGTTGTCTCAATTTTCTGTTATTTATTTCTTCTTTCTATTTTCCCAATCCACTAAATAAATGAATAAATTATCATCTTCCATACACTTACATTATTCAGTTGTTTGAGTTTAATTGTGAGAAAATTTTTGTAACTTTATGGTGAAGAGTGAGAGTTGGGGATGGGGGATCAAAATTTATTAACGAAATTTCCATTTTTTGGGGTGGTCTTAGCCCAGAACTCTACAAAATTCAAGGGAGTACTGTGTTTTGAAACCGATGAAACATCAGAAAAAATTATTCTTAAACAAGACTGAATGATAAATGGTCAATTCTTACTTTCCTCTGATAGATTCTTGGATCCAATTTAAAAGCTGTTGTTTCTCGATTTCATCCTCTTTTTGTTGTTCTCTACTTCGAAAGAATCGACGTTTAGGTCCAGTTGATACTTTTGGTACAAATCTGTGAGATGAAGAAAAATCCATCAATTGGCTGGGAAACTAGAGATAATATCCAAGGATTCCAATGAAAAGTGTAGATTATTTGATGGCAATGAAAAGTTTGAGTTTTTCATACAGTTAAATATCCCTACGTAAAATATTTTTGAAAAATCTATAGAGTATATATTAAGTAATGATAACATCAAATCAGTGGTTCTTAACCTAGGGGACATGCAACATACAACCCTAAATATGACACTAGGGGGTGGCAAACTTTTTTTTGTTCTATTGCTGATGGATACAACTTTCAAATGGTTATTCAGTAAATCTTGATACTTTTACTTTTGACATCTGGTAACTTTCAACATTTTGTATAAATGAATAGATTTATAGTAAGAAAAATCATTTTTATTTTTCGTTTATCGTATATACAATACAAAAATTGTAGTAATTATCCAAAGTCAGACTAGAAGTAGGAGTGGAGCTAAATCCTGCAGCAGCCAGTCTTGTTATTTAAAACTTTTCATCCCTGACCGATAACCGGCTGTGTACTCTCACTACTACTGTGATGTCACCTCCTACCACTTCATATTTTGTGAGCATCAACTGTATAAATAGAGGAGCCTTGAGCTTCAAGTCTCGCTTTTATGCAAAGTTACATTTTGATCAGAGACTCATAAACAACATATCATAAAACTGATTCAAGTAACCATTAGTGCAACCAGAAAACAACTAGAATGCAAACATATACAACAATTGGTCGGTCAGGATTACGCTGTTATAATATAGATGAGAAGGGAAACAGCAGATATAACACGACTCTAATACTAGGTGACACTTACTTAGTCAATTCAAGAACATCTTCGAGGTAGAATTCTTTCACAGGATGAGTAAAACCAGGTATATTCACAATAGGAGAGTCACCTGCAAAAATGAAAAAAGTAGTCATAGAAAAAAGTTATCTCACTGACTATAGAAAAGAATGTCCTAAAAAGTGGATCCCGATTAAGTTGGACACATCGGGACGACAAATTTTGGTCCCTACAAGTGATCTTTCTTTTAAACGGATTTGCATGAAAAGGACAGAATATTACAACTTATCTAACTGTAGAAGAAATCCTTGTACATGGGTGTATGGACTCTGATTACTTGACAACTGGCCATTGTACCTAGTTGACATTTGCCAGATATACTAGTAGTACACAAGGCAAGTGTTGAGTTTGAAGTTGTTTTGATCAGCAGTTCTTGAGAAATCTAATAAGGATAATTTGAAAAATTACAGACTATAGATCTTTTATCTGAAGCCGTAGTTTTGTAAGATGGACGGAAAATTATTTTACATGACAACAATAAGTCTGCTTCAGATATCCTTCCGAACATACACCTTTAGAATGGGTACTACCCTAGTATGTTCAATTCAGTTTTTGCACAATCAGCTAGCCAACTTAAAAACTGAGGAAACCAATGATGACGCTTTCTAATAAATAACTTCTACAGCTAATCTATAAGTCAAGGCAAAAGGAATCATTACTTAATGATGATTACTTGCGTTAGTTTATTTATGGATATATTATACAAATATTTATCCTAGAATAAATATATTTATTGCAATCAAACAAACGCTTACCAAAGTTTATTTCTCTTTTGATTTTTCACTTTTTAGATTTTCTGGTTTTTAAACATTTTGAAACAATAAGGCAACAGAATTAAATGAAAATCAATTTCTTTCTCAATATGAGGAAAACATCAGTTCTATCATTGAAAAATCAGAAATACCAATTCTTGTTTTCCATCCTACTACTAAGACAGTAGAAATAGTAGTATATTGACATAGACATAAATTCATAGATACAGTAGCTTGCTGGTGTAGCATACACAAACACACAGACATAAGTATTGCTTTAATCCCTTACCATCTTTCTGTTTGCTTTAGCGTGATAAAAACTGACAGACAGACAAAAAATTGACAAAGGTTTTTTATTTAATATAAAAAAGGATAATAAGGAAATGATTTAAGAGAAGATAGCAAAAGATTCTTTGTAGTCATACCAAAATACTGCGAAAACATTTCAGCATTCAGAGTGGCACTCATCAAGATAACTTTTAGGTCAGGTCTCTGCACCAATATAGTTTTGAGGATGATCATCAAGAAGTCGGAGAGCAGATCCCGTTCATGGATCTCATCTAATATAATATGGGATGCACGTATTAGTAACCTGAAAGAGACACACACAACGGATATTATTTTATACAACAAACATAAAAACAAAATATCATATATCTGCATAAATTTTGAAGATAGTTGTTTATTGCTAATGAGCATAAAAGAAACATTATAATAAACAGGTCTGATTAGTCACTCAATAGAAACAGTCACAAGACCAATACAGGCTGTGTTAAAAGTGTTCAATTGAATAATAAGAAAAAGGGGTGATCAATGAATAAGTAACTTCTCTTGCCTTTTGTTGGGCAGTAATCACCAAAAGCACAAATGTTGCCAGAGACAAACTAAAGGACCAATTCAGCAAAAACTTACATTGTTGATTGACAACTCCCTCTAAAAATCTATTTGGGGGTGAATTTTAAAAAAAACAAAAAAAAAAGTTTTTTCTAGGAGAAATTACTGAAATTTCCAAGCCTCTACCTCAAAAACTGAAGAAACCTATGTTGACAGATTTGGCAGATGGTTTCTAACAGAGGACATAAGTATAGATATATATAAAATTGACAAGAACATATAAAAATTTCTATTATGTCAGGCAATATTGGTTAGATGCATCACAAGTGAATTTGTACCATTCATAATTATATGGTTTTAATCTTGGATCAAATTATACATCTAATAGTACTATTCAGTTAGTAATGCTTGTATGAATTCTCAACCATTGATAATCCTTTTTTCCTGATTTTAACTGCATTCTAATGTATTTACATCAAACAGACCCATTCAGTCAGTAATATTTGCATTAATTCCAGACTTCTTACAATTCCTCATTTCATGATTTTCTATACACAGCATACAAATTCAATGCAGAAACTTACTCCAACAAAAAACCAGTAAATTGGTCAAGTTAGTCATAAACTAAGGGATCGGTTTAGTAAGCCCCCCCCCGCATTTATTTAAAAAAAAAAAAGAAAAAGTTCTTTGTAGACATAATAAATAGAAAAAGTTCAAATTTTTAGCCATTTAGATCCAGATACACATGCCTGTACTCATGATAAATATAGCCAGCCAGACAAATAAAATCTGAAGAAACCTTTGATTAACATTGTAAAATTTGATGTTCAATCATTAAATTTTTTCATTCTCTTAGAGACAAAGTGAAATTGAGGAATGATGAAGTAGTGGTAAAGTCAGTTGCAGTAATAAGAAAAGCCAAAGCGTTGCCTAATTATACAGAAGTGTTTATAGTTTTGTTTTTTGAGAATTTGCTGTGTTACTATACATGTAATAATTAGCATTAATGACAATATTGATTTTACAATCGGAATGCATTAAAAATGATTTTATAATAAAAATGTTGAAGAGAAGGGATGTTCAGTGACCAGATATTAATGCAAATGTTCCTGACAGAATAAGTCTATTGTATAATTTCATCAGAATAACTCAGATACTTTCAATAATGTCAAGGGCATAAAATCATAAATCTTATATCTAGGCTTAAAATCCCAAGGCACTCTTATTAAATTCTACTGGTAAACAAATAATCAATTTTCATCAAAAAACTCCTTTATCATAACATTAAAATTGACTGACAAGTCTGGTTAGTCACTCAGTAGAAAATTGGGAAGAAAAACATTGTAAATTGAAACCCCATTAAAAATTCTATTTTGGAGGGGGGAAAAATAAAAAAAAATTGTTTTTAAAAAAAAAATAATAAAGAGAAAATGTTGAAATCTTTAGTCTTCTAGCTGTGTTGGTACAGGTTGTATACATCATACAAACAGGTTTCTCCAGTTTCTTAGTTGATCTGGCAGGCTATATTGACAGTTTCTAATAACTCAGACATAATGCCACAAATAAAATATTAATGATATTTTAATGATGCATTAAAGAAAAAGAAAAAAAAACATTTGAGAATTGATAAAAGCAAGGGTACTTACGGGTCATATTCCAACCATTTTAGAACAATCCCTGTGGTACAGAATAAGATGGATCCTTGATCTCTGCAGAGTTCTCTGAAAAAGAAATACCAACAGTCATTTTGGCACTGCTATATCAAATTCAAATGTTAAAGAAAATAAAATAAATTCTGTATTATACTAAGCAATGTGTCGGCTCACTTCTAAAAATAGAATTTTCACATTAAAAGGGATAGATGTGAGGTCCCGAGAATCAAAACGCAATACAGAGACTGTGGAGAAGGTCGGGAGAGGGAGACATAAACAGGGTAGGTGTATACAAGATAATAAGGGATCAAAACAAAGATATCCGTTAGAGGAGAGCAGCTGAACTTATGAAAAAGAGAAAGGTGAGAAGGGTAAAATGCAGTGGAATTGAACTTGATTTTGAGTGTCTGTGAGCAGAAGATTTGATTAAGTGTTGGGGATGGTTGCTTCAGGTAACTAATTAGTTTTTTTGATGCTTTTAGATTCCCAACCTTATGTATATCATAGAAAAAGCAACTAGCATTTTATTAGTTGTTAATTTGACTAAACAGTATGTAAGAAACAGAGCCTGTAAAAAATAATGGGATTATTAATGCAAGGATAAATAATACAAACATATTTTAGTATAAACATGTTTATTTCAATAATTCTTTGATATATAAAGTTTTTTTTTCTTTAAAGTTCATCCACTCAACTGAAGATATTTTGGGGCCTTGAATTCAATAAATGTTCCTTTAAATTTCTTGATGCAATAAATGACAATATGATGGCCTAGTGGATAAAGCTCAGCAGGCATCCTGAAAGTAAGGGGTTCAATCCATGAGTTGGTGTAGAAATATACATGGGCTCAATGGAGAGACATTATAAGAAAGTATATAAAGGTTCTACAATTCCCTAGGAAGGATACCAGACATGACAGGGAGAGCAATTAGGACATCATAACACAGTGAATCAAATAAAGGGTACCATCAAAACATTCCTAGGTTATCAAAAGCCTTCCAGTGGTAATCCTTGTTAATCCTCCAAGGAGGGGACTTTACAACTTGATAAATAATGCAATCCCCCTACCTTATGACTGACCCGGGCGTTTTATAATAGTGACAAGATATGAATGAATCAAATGGTACACCTAAGGAAGGCTATTGGATCAGTGGCAATTATATTGTGATAAAAACATTAAAAACAAGGAAACTGGTCTGAAAGGATCAATATGTAATAATAACAGCAGTTCATTACAGGAAATTCAGAAAGAACAATAAATTTACCGTTCTAATCGAATTTGGAAGCCAACTTCACCTCCTTGACCGCATCGTACAGCTCGCTCATCTGCAACCCTTTGAGCAACCTAAAAAAAAAAAAAAATTATATAGAAAATTATAATATTTAATTAATAAGACCATTCACAGTTATTTCTATGTTCTGTAATTGGGATATAAAGTCTCATCAAGCATTTAGAACATCACATCCATGACAAAAGGTTCAATATCAGGGAAGACATAATTAGAGCGTTTATTGAATTTGTGACCATTAAATCTAATGAATTTCATAGAGATGGTTTATTATCATTAGAGGATTTTTGGAAAAATGCTATTGCTTCATATGGATCCGATTTACTGTTTTCTGTTGATTATATTATCCTTTATCTTATGATTAAAAAGAAAACCACATTTCATGTTTTAATTATCAAGGGCATTCACAGCCATTCTCATATTCAAAGTCAGCATTATACAGAATTAGCAACTTTTTACAAGAATTTTCACAATCTTTTGCTTATCTGAGTATACTGATCAGATTTATGCAAATATTACTTACCATTCGGAAAAAGAAAGTGCATAAGATGAATTTAGATATACCATCATTGGTTAAAGTTATTAACATACCTAAGGTTGTAAATAGTGGAATCAGGTTTCATACTGATTTCAATATGCAAAATCAACATATACATCAACAGGACTAGTTAGTTAATCAATAGAAACTGTGATGTGACCAATGCCTTTTGGCAGCATGTTGTATTGGGGTGATCAGTTAAAAATTTGGAAAAAAGGGTGATCAATGAATAAGTTTCTTCTCTCACTTTTTGTTGAGTAGTGATCACTAAAATAAGTGATTTTTCAAAAAAAAAAAAAAGCGTGAACACTGCCAGACACAAACTAAGGGACTGATTTAGCATAAAATTACATTGTATAAAAACACTAAAGACCTGTTTGGAGGCGGGGAATTTTCAAAAAGCAAGAACCTGTTTTTTTCTAAACATCATCATCAGTCTTTTAACGTCCGTCGTTGGACATAGACCTTCCCCAGGATTCGTCACAATTCCCTATCATGGGCATCGCAGAGCCAGTATTTCCTGAATCTGTCAAGTTCATCTCTCCATCTTGTGTTCTGTCGGCCTCGGTTTCTTATGCGATCTCTAGGGATCCATCGGCTGTCTTTCATTCTTGCAACATGGCCTGCCCATTGCCATTTGAGTTTTTTTAATAGTTTCTATGATGTCACGAACACCTGTTTTCTTCCTTATATACTGTGCTGTCTTGTGGTCTCTCCATGTAAGGTTGAGTATGATTTTCTCATGTGCACGTTGCATACTTCTCTGTTTGTAGGTCTGTCTCTTGGTTAGGTTCCATGTTTCAGCTCCATAAGTGACTATCAGAAGAATGCATTGGTTGTATACTCTTCTTTTTAGGATTATTGGGATCATTAGTGCGGCCTTTATGTGTGATACATTGCCAGTCAGACCAGCCTGGAAATTTGTGACAGTTTTGGTTGATTGTTTCTAATATCAACATCAAACCCATTAAAAAACCTATTAAAAAACCCATTAAAACATGATAAAAATAGAAAAGGCAGTCAATCCATAACTTACAGAAATAGCACTGATTCTGCGAGGTTGTGTGCAGATAACTCGACACTGTGAACCAATTCCACGTTCTAGGAAATCATCCAAGATAAATTGAGGGACCTGAAATGGAAAAATAATTATTTATTTTTGACCAGTATTTCTTTCATCCTAATTTCAGTTACTTTTTATAGCAACTACTCAGGCTGTTAGTCTACAACCATAGGTAAACAGTGCAGTTTAGAAATTAAAGGTGAGAATATATACTAATATAATAAAACTAGTAATGATATATTAGTAATAAGGAAGAGTGTATCGACCCAGAGTGTTGGGATAAAAAGCAACAATATTAAGATTGAGTGACACTATGGTGAACCATTGTTAAAACGGACCCTGTTGAGCCAGATATCAGATAAATGGATCAAATCTTATTCAAGAGTGATCATCATGAAAATTTAAAATAATGATGAATGCTTAATCTAAAAAATGAATGAAATATTAATGAATACTTCATCTAAAAAAAAAGAAAATGAAACTTGAAACTTTTCATAATTGCAACTACCCAATGAGAAATTGTAAAATCTTCTTTACACTAATAAATTTTCTTTTGTTATAAATTGGTTTTCTTACACATTTCCCAGTGCAAATTGTCATATTGTTGATTATGTCTTCAAGATACAAAAGAGAAAGGGAAGTTGAAGTAATCTCCTTCACTTAGCAGAGTTTATACATTCTGAACCACCTTCTGCCTCTGCCTCACAGATGGAAAGATCATCTGCATCATAGTATTATGACTGGACTACTTTTAAATTACTACTATTATTCTCCGGATTACGGAACATTTATAGCCAACAGTTGATAGCAATACATATATCATAGCAAACAATCAATAGCCAGACAGTTCATTACAGCATAACCTTTTATTGCTAAATCCTGGGATCTAGTGTTGCTAAATTAAAGAAACTTTTGAGGTGATTGATGTTTATTTTCATTGTTTGAGGATTTAGAAGATCAAAGTGATGGTCAAATATAACAGTAGACCACAAACGAAGGAAATACAAACAAGACAGATGCTTTCAATGAAAGCATAATCATTTAACAATAAACAAAAGATCACTAAATAGAAATGCAACAAAAGAGAAATCCATAGATACAATACAAAGTTCCTTGATTAGATTAAAACATGACAAAACTTTCAGTATTGGGTGAAAATTTATAAAGTTTCAATGTATGATTTTAAAGCTTTTCAGAAGCATCTGATCTTAATTAACCTTGTTCTATGTTGAATAATTATACATGTTCTATATTAGTTGAACTATGAATCATGTTCAGTGTATACACTTTCAAATATCATATACAGTATTAACCCAAAGCATTGGTTAACTTAGACAATCAGCTACAACAGACCCCTCTGCCTAATGACTATGTTTGAACAAAGGTTCATTATAGCAATGAAATAATAGTGATACCGTAAGTGATTTTAGTAAATTTTGTTTTATGACTGAACGAGCATACAGACAGAAATTTAGCATATAAAACATGATCCTAAAAGATTTACCTGTGTTGTTTTGCCACAACCGGTTTCCCCACTAATCACAACAACTTGATGTGCATTGACCAAATCCATAATTTCCTTGAGAAGAAAGAGAAAAATAATCATACTTTTAATAAAACACAAGTCAAAAACTAATTTTGATTCAGTGTTCAAAATTCTGATTTCTATTCAATTGTATCATCTAAAATAGAACAATTGTAACCATTGAAGATGAGGAATGGTTCTATCCTTTTTTATTTATGTGTACAAGTTTATGTCTTTGTGTGTTCCAGCATTTGACCATACCGTTTTGTCTACAGACTTGAAAATTGACACCAGTACTAAACCGTTTCTATAAACGTTTCTTTTTCAATTTTGGGAAAGAGCTTTTTTAGGCTTTATTCTGACAGGTTCAATAATAACATCAAGATTCTCCAAAATTTAAATATTTCTTGATCTTTTGTTTTACTTCATTTTAGATATTTTCCAGTGGAGAATGCCAGGGATGTACATAAATAGAATTCTTTCTGACCATATTTATTCCCCGATTTTTTTCAAATCAACTTCAACAGTTGTTCAATTATTGACTGTGATGGCGAGTCATCTACTTTTTTTTATCATTTACATTTGCTGCAAATTAAATGTTTTAGCCTTGTAGCTCCTGTGTTTGGTTTTTCTTACAAATCAACAAATATTTACCACAGAAGATCTAATAAATTCAATATATACATAAATGTGTTGGAAAGAGAAATTCTAATAATTCAGACAAGAATGAAATATATCCATACCATGGCTTACACACATACTGGAACTGATTATCTAAATAATAATCTTAGAAAAATAGATCTTTCATCTAAAATTATCTAAAAAAATACCAGCACAAGATTTAGGCATTGTTTGTCCAAAAATTACTATAGAGACCCCAAAAAACATTTTCTTGATAAAACAAAATAAAAGTCTTTAGCTGGTGCCTAGTGGTGTATTGATGCAAATGAGCAGGTTAAAACACATTTATTTTAAGAAAATAAATGAATGAAAGAGCCAAAATGGTGCAAGAGAAAAAAAATATAGAAAAAGGAAAAATAAAAAATAAAAAATGAAGAAAGAGAAAAATAATGAAGAGAGAGAAAAAATAATGAAAGAGAAAAAAATAATGAGAGAGAAAAAAATAACGAGAGAGAAAAAAATAATGAAAGAGAAAAAAATAATGAAAGAGAGAGAAAAAATAATGAAAGAGAAAAAAATAATGAAAGAGAAAAAATAATGAAAGAGAAAAAAATAATGAGAGAGAAAAAAATAATGAAAGAGAAAAAAATAATGAGAGAGAAAAAAATAATGAAAGAGAAAAAAATAATGAAAGAGCTTCTGGTTTGGACAAATTGACAAATTTAAAGCAAAAAAAAAAAAAAGAAGGAAAATAATTCTGAAAAGAATGTCTTACATTTTTCATATTGTAAGCTGGTAATTTCTTCCTCACTTGTAGCATGTTCTGATATTTTTGATTCTTCATTTTGTCATGATATTCTTGGGTGAGGTGCACATCCTTTGCAGAGCTTTTTTCATCTTGAAAACTGGAATCTAGTTAGAAATTAAATTAAGAGATTCATCAGATTTGTTTCTTTAAGCTTCTGATAATTTTTTATTTTCAAGGATTTTTCAAAAATAATCATTTCTTCAATTTGCACATCAATAAAGATTTTTCCTTAAGATTCAAATATTTACAAAATCCTTTGAGTAAAATTCAATTTAAAACATGGAATTATTTTTTATATATTTTGTCACTAACTTTATATTTATTAAATACAAAACTAATGAAAAAGTAAATTCAAATCTCATCAGGAGTATTCCTTATCAAAGTGATTTCCTCTTACTTCCCCTCAAGAGTCGGCAAAGAAAAGTCAGTCTAAAGATATAAAAGGATGATTGTATAGTATTAAGAAAGATATCTATGAACAGGAGTCACAAAGATCAAGTTGAAAAGGAACAATACAGCTGAAATATTCAACAGTTTTATTTAAAAAAAAAAAAAAAAAAAAAACTTTCAATGTTAGGGTTTGAATTCCTATAACAGAGTCTGACTAAAAGCAACATTTTCCAGATTAAAGCCAAAAAATTCAGTTAAGTGCCAAACCTCTTTCCAAATGTAACTTTTTCACTTGAAAAATAATAGACATGTTACTCAGTATTGATTTTCAAATCATTTTGATAGAATTTAAATTAAAAGATAGAAAGTTTATATCATTGCTAGGGATTGATACAAATTTTTTAGAGTATTGAAATATTCACCTTTATAGAGTATTGATACATATTCATACACATATATATCTATGTATACATATATTCACTTTTATAGAGTATTGATACAAAAAATGCATAAGTATTCACTTTTAAACAACAAATCCTAATTCCCAAGATTTCTTTAGGGCATCAAATTGCAACCAACATAATTGAATCATTTCTATGTCATATTGATAAAATTTATTTTTACTTTCGTCCTTTTTTTGTTATGCTTTATTGTAATACTTCGGTGGTTTTATATTCTATGACATTCAGGCAAGCAGCAAGGGTTGGAAATAAAGGAGCAACCTCTGACGATATTTGAACTCACTTCCAATATCCTTGGGAACTGTCTAACATGAACAATGCCTTGATCTAAGAAAGTCGGACAAATTGAGAAAATGGTTTCAATAACTTTAGAAATGAAGAAGAATAAAAAAAATAAGCAGAAGTAATACTCGAGAGCTGAAACAAGAAAAAAAAAAAGAACAAACAGGTCTGGTTAGTCACTCAGCAGAAACCATCATATGACCAACCTCTTTTGGCAGCACACCATTTTTTAAAGAATTGGTAGAAGGGGTAATCAATAAGTTATTTCTCTCACCTTTCGTTGGATCCCTAAAAAGTCTGAATTTTTAGAAAATAAGAATGAGCACAACTAGACACTGACTAAGAGACAAATTTTTCATAAACTCAGATTGTAATTTGAAATTCCACTAAAAACCTATATTGCAGGGTAAATTTAAAAAAAAAAAAAAAATGCTCTTTCTAGACACAATAAGGAATGTTGAAACTTTCAGCGCTCTAGCTCCATTAGTATGGTGCGTGTGTGAGACAGATAGATAATCAGTCAGACCCGCCTAAAAACTGAAGAAACCTATGTTGACATATACATTGGACGGTTTCTAACAAATATACATCAGGGCAGCTTACCAGAACAATCCAATTCCATATCAACATCAAAATCAATCTCTTCTCGGACCAAGTATCTCATTTCTGACATCGATGGCACTAAACTCTCTTCAGTAGTGTTTTCTTGGTTCAAGCCTTTCTCTTTACTGAAATGTTTGCCTGGAAGTGAATCGGCTTTTTGTTGGTGTTTATCTTCTTCAGACCTAACATCAAACCAATCAACAGGTTTTTTCTTGTGGGAACTGTCGGACACTGCTCCAGATACCATCTGAAGTTTTGGGTCATTTGACTCTGGGGAATTTTCAGATCCAAAATTTTCCAGTAAGTTCCGGATATTTCTTTCTTGTCTACTATCCATCTTGACAACTGGCCTCTATAAAGAGAAAAACATTTTTTTAATGAAAAAATAATTCAAAACACTTTCTATTAAGTCATGACTCACAAGTGGCCTGATGATGCCACAAAAAACAGTTGCAACATTTTATCTTGCAACATACATTTTGCTAAAAGGTTGTTGACATTCTTTATGACTTTATAATTTTCTTATTACCTGTTGTCTGTCCAACATTTCTTTCTTGGCTCGACTTCGACGGGCAAACCATAAACCAAGTTCTCTTCCTTTTAATCCAGGAGGTGGTCTCGGACGAGCGCGATCACCTAAATTATATTAATAGACATCAGTACATGAAATAGAATTAAACCTTTCAAGACTCCCCTATTAAGGAGCTTAATGCTTGAATTAAAATATTCTAGTTTTAGTATAACTTATTGTTCTAGAGTAAGTATCAGGTAAGATATGATCATTTATTTTTCCCCAACCAAACTACCTTGTTCATCTAATGTTTCCTATTTATTTTATAAATCATTCCAATTTCCACACAAAATGCAGAACTTACATATTTTAATCCCTCATACTTCAATCTATTTAGGCCATTAGTCAAACTTTATGCAATCAAAACACAAATAAAGTTCTTGGTCTATTATGAAAGAGATTGTCACTGAGTGTCCATGTTTCATCTTGATTTATTTGGTCCATCCATTCTAAAGACGTGTCCAAAAGAATCAGAAAAGTCTAAAAGAGCTTTTAAGGGTGTTATGCTTAGTGTAAAACTGAACGACATGAATGAAGGTTATTTTGAGGGTTTAGGAACAATCAAAAATTTTCCCCATAAAATTAATTGTAATGGCTTCTTTGCTACATGTCATTTCAGCTTATGAAAGGTTTCATAGGAATGCTCTACTCTTGGGAAATCTATACTTCAGTTCTCCTGATTCAATTTCTTTTCATTAGGAAATTCAAAACTGAGAGAGAGAGAAAGATTGCACTTACCACCATCAGATGTAGAGTTATCTTCGTCAAAATATCTTCTGCCACCGCCTCCACCACCCCCACGGCCACCACCACCACGGCCTCCCCCACCCCCACGGCCACTAGAGTTGTATCCATGGAATCTTTTCCCTCTGCCTCGGAATGACATAATTTTTAGAACTGCAATAAAAGTAAATGATAGAAGGTATATAAAGAAGCTATACATTTTCCACACAGCTGTACAATCGACCAATTGCTTACCAGCTTTTCTTCGTCACCACCTTGAAATATTATCCTAAATTTTTCAGATGAAATATGATCAACCATTATAAATTTTTGACTAGTCAGGGTGTTGGCCAGGAATTTGATTTCCAAACTGTTTTTACAAGATTAGGGAGTTTTCCCTGAGGTCTGCATGCCTCCAACCCTGCAGAAATGGTCGAAAAGACGCTAAGAATAAAAAGAGTCAAAAATACAGTTTTATCCCAAGGAATTCAGTAAAATGAAAATCTAATATTTCGAATGTCTCAGGACAAAAACTGCAAAAATATGGAGAGAAATTTGCAGAATCAATGAAGAGAAAGCCATAGAATGGTTGATGCTTGATTAGAAAACTCATGAACGAGATGTCTCAGAATAAAAATGGACGTTGATTTCCCTCTACACAACTTGAAGATCATGTGACTCATTGGTCTACCTGGATATGTCAACTTGGTCACGGGACACCAAAGGGATTGCCAACACGATTTGGAATTTTCTCACTGAAAAGAAAATTCTTGTTATTGGTACAACTCTACACCTATGAATACCAGATGCAAAGGTGGAATTATTCATTTCCGGAAAGTCAAATTAAATTACAGAGTGCTTATCAATATTTGTAAATTGCATATTAACAAACTTCCTTTGAGCCATCATATTCAAGAAATGTATATTCTAATTCTTTCAGATAATTCCTATGGTGGTGTATGAGGAACAGCAATCTGAATTTCAAACAAATCTATGATTTGCATTTAGAGCTTCACCAACTGCTGGACAACATTAATGATCTAAACAATGCTCAAAATTATTGATACAGAAGGATAAAGATTATAATTGAGAGAGAAATTGACTAAAATCTATGGAATTTGAAACCAAGTCAGTCAGTCACTTATGTTGACTCACGACTGCAAACCAGTTTATGTATCTGTATATAAGTAAACAATTTTATCGGTATGATAAAAAAGGAATTGAGAAACATTGTTTTACTCAACTACCCAATGTTTTATGATATCAAATAAAAACCATCAATTTAGGATGGTCTCCCACAGAATTTCACAGGGATGAAAATTTTTCTCCTTTCCAGTGAAGATGAGGCAGAAAGACGATCATCTGTTGACAAAATTCTTGAAATTTTCACTGTTTTTCTTACTGATACTTATCACTAACACTTTGATAATTTCTATTGGAAAAGGGAAAACAGTTAGTTTATGTATGAAAACATATTGGATTTCTCAAGATTTTTTTGTGTTTTTTATCCTGAAATAGAGTCTAGATGTGTTTGAATCTTAATAACTTTCATGAATTTCTTGGGTTGGAATAGTATGGAAAAATGTGTTCATTTCTCTGTATGTGTGTTTACTCAATTTTTTTATCTTTTCAGTGTTCAGGATCGCATAATGTGCAGCATATGGAGAAAAAAAAATTTGTGAAATGGGCCAAGGAAGATGACAATCAGCATGTTAGAGTTTTCCTCTGGCTTTGCTGTTACTCTCCATGTCATATAATCACTTTCAGTTTTTCAATATATGAAAACTTTAGTTTTTGATAATCCTCAGCAATATTGGGAAATTGGAATAAGGTTTCTATTGGGGATCGGCTATTAAACTTCCATTGAGAACATTGGCTAAAACTCTTTTTTTCATTTTAATTTCAATGGGTTATCATCGTAACATTCTACAGTCATCAGTGAAGAGTGTGTATTGGAAATAGAGAATAAGTTCTTGGTGAAATTTGAACTTGCATCTCTTTTATCTCAAGAAACCTGTTCATGTGTGAAGGCTGCTCTGTGGTTTGGAGCTAGGTTAATATTACTACTAATGTTACTACTGCTTTATGTTAAAACAAAACATCAAATATGGCAGTGCTGAGTATTCTCGGAAAATAAAGAATAAGTTTACATGGCGAGATTTGATTTTCTGCAGCCATTGGCTCCAGTAGGTCAAACAGTAGAACAGCTGTCGTATAAAGACAAGTCTTCCAAGATAAAAGGGATCGGAGCAAACGTCTTGCTGAGAGCTCATTCTTTACTTCAAATCCACACTGTTTATATAACCATCCACTGATGGTTGAAGACGCAGACTAAGTAGTACAATGAAAAGCAACTGAAATTAAGATAAAAGTAATTCTAATTAAGAAATGAATGATGAATGATGACCACATATGTTTTCTCTCAAAATATTATGGCAAGATTAAAATGTTATTCATTATTAGTAAACTGGAGGAAAAATACTGAAAGTAAGAGCTGTTCGTGTAACCTGTGATATCACGAGTAGGACCAAAACTTTCATTCACTCTAATGATTACATAAGTAGTAACAGCTAATTCTGGGGCCCTTTTACTATTTACTAACTTTACTCCTACTCCATCACTTCCATGGTGAGCTTTGGTCATAATTTGCACAGAAATAAAATTAATGATTAAGCATTGAATTTTGTAATTTTCAACTCTAGTTGTGCATTGAAAGTCAATAGGAAAGGAACTATCAATTGTCACCAATCAAAAATCAATTCAAGCATCACTCACAGAATTGGGATATTATATTCATAATGTAAATGATTTGATACTGATTTTACTATAGAAATTCATAGAAAATCTTGTTATAACACAGTCCGCGATATAAGGTGGATGGTTAGTGAACTTCAACATTGTTACCTATATTATCGCCAACTCGTTCAAAAGACTGCGAATAAAAACAAAATTCCTATTTGAACTGGTAAGCTCGATATTTTGAGTTTACATCCCGAAGCCGATATTTCGGCGCGAGCCAAATTTTACTATACACCGTAAGGCCGATTTTATGTCAGAGGTGACACAACTCCCACGCCTTCACTAAAAAATAAATTTAATTCACACGCCGAACCAACTGTAAAAACGAAATGAAATAGACAAAAGCATTACAATAGATAATCAATGGCAATTGTTTCATCAAGAGGGTGTACTTTCTTATTTTTAACACTACGAACGGAAAGATTGCCTAAAATGAACTAATTTAAAAAAAAAAAAGCAAAAAGATATTGTACAAAATGAATGTGTATTGTTACTGTAATGGATTTCCAATGATTTCCTGGTTTGATTTAAATCTAAATATCAAAATAAACTGACAATCCACACTTACCTTTGAACATCAACGAAAAAACGCTTCTTATTTTTTTTTTTCTACATTAGATTCCTCTTTGTTAAGAATTTCATGACAATATTCAAACGACACCGAAAACGGTGAAATATAATATAGTAATCTATAATTATTTATTCCGGGAATTGATCAAGACCTCGACCTGACTTGGAGAGTTAATCAGTAAAATATGTTACACATTTTGCTGTCTTTAACTTTATTTTGAAATAAAAATTTTATATTACCCAGTATAAACATTTTACAACGCATCAAGAAAAAGAGAAAAAAAGTTCTGAATCAGTTTAGAACAATTATAATTAGTTTAGAACAATAATTCATCGGTACTTGAACAGCAAAAAAAAAATAGGTAATATAAATCACAATTTACGCTGATATTTATTCTGTATTGTTCACTTCGAAGTGGGTACAATTCAAAAAGGGATGCATTGATGTTACTGATATTAAAATTGTAGCATATTTTTAAAATTTAAGAATTTTCAAAGTAAAATATGATTCTTTTTTTTTATAATCGTAAAGAATTTGAAGCTACCGGCATCTTACGAATAGCTGCTATAATGCATTCGTTTATTGCTCTGTAAGATAGTGGTCATGATAAATTCTGTAGTTTTTGTTTATGATCAAAGTTTTCCTTAGTTACTTCGATAAATAAAATGTTTTGTTACGGGACGAAGTTAAAAATTTTGAATTAATGATTTATTGTTGACTAAAAAACTTGAAATAATGCCTGCTGGGTAAGTTGATTTCTTTCTAATTATAATTTTTCTGCTGTCGATTGTCTAAAATCTCTGAATCTAAAAAATTTAATAACTAACAACTTTCGAATCAAAATAATAAAAAAAGGTACAAAGGGTGAAAAATCTGAAAGAATTTGAAATTCAAATATTTAACGGAGAAATTATTTCTATGAATATCTATTTTAAAGCTTTAATGGAAGAAAGTTGGTAGTTCTAGCTCAAGTGGTTTTAAAATATACAGTTAGCTATAAAATGGCTATTTCCGATTAAGTTGAGAACGAGAAGCAACATATTGAAATACAAGACAAATCAAACTTTTATTTTATTACCACAATTCATTAACAGTTTGTATATAAACTTAACTACGCCAGTAGTAACCAATGTATGATGGCATCCTCGATAAAAATGGAAATAGTCATTTATATTGCTAAATTTGACAGGAAGTAGCCATTGTATAGCTAAATGAAAAACCCGTTCGGAGCAAGATCGGCATTATCAAGCAACTTCTGAAATTTTTGACGACCTGAAAAAACGGAATTAAGATTTAAAATTTTTTGTTTTTTCTTATTTTTGTTGGAAATAGAATATGTCAAATCAATCTTTAATTTTTGGTGGTTGCTTCTAATTGAACTAAGGAATTTCCACTGGTTACAGTTAGTATTGAATGAAAGCTCCCTTTTGTATGACCTTTAAATATAATGCAGTCAAAATTCCTAACTTATCAACTGAAAAGTGAAAGATAGAATTATTCATCATCATCAGTCTTTTATTGTCTGTTGTCGACATAGACCTTGCCCGGTATTCGCCAGCATTGGCGTCATGGAGCCAATATTTCTGAACTTGTGTAGTTCACCATTCCATCTTGTGTTCTGATAGCCTTAGGTCTGCTTATGATCTCTGGGGATCCATATTGTGATGTCCATCAGTTGACTGCCATTCTTGCAACATGACCAGCCCATTGCCATTTGAATTATATATCTCTGATTTTTCTCTCATATACATTGCTGTAGATTAAAACATTGGAAGAAAGCGTTTTCTAATGGATTCTATGATGTCTCGGACACTTATTTTTTCCTTAATATATTGTGCTGTCTTTTGATCTTTCCATTTGAGGTTGAGTATGATTCTTTCATGTGAATGTTGCATGGTTCTCAGTTTGAGGGTCAATCTCTTGGTTTGGTTCCATAGGTGACTATCGAGAGGATGCATTGGTTGTATGCTCTTCTTTTCAGAACTAAATTAATGTTCTGGAAAGTTGAACTTGCTCTGTCGAAGACTTGCCATCATAGAGTGATACTTTGATTTATTTCTTCTTTTTTTGAAGATTTCAGGGAGATTCGTTGTCCTAAGTAGATGTTGTGCTCTACTTTCTCCAGTTTTGCATTTTCGATTTAGATAGTTGTTTGTTTATTTCTGACGTGATTGTTGCAGATGACCATTTTTTTTTTTTTTTTGCTAAAGTTCACGTGAAGGCCAAATTTCTTGCTTCTTCCATTTACAAAAGCAAACAATGAATCTCATGCTTCAAAGTGATAAACATGATTTATAATGATTTATACAATCATGCAATTAAATTTGAATGATTTTAAAATGAAGCTTTTATTCAATCCATGGGGGTAGTATTCCCCACTCTTTTTATGGACAGAAGAGTGAGTGAGATCTTTGTTTGGTTTGTAATTCTCAGACATCTGAAGAAAACCAGGTGGAATGTTGTGAGTTTCTAACGATGAAGGTGCAAACGTTAGTCTGAATGAATTGTTGCTTTATCTTATCATTTTTAAAATCAATTAATGCTAATTTTTTTCACTTTGAAATGTTATTCTTTTAGTCCTGGACAAATCATATGGGATGTTGCGATTGAAGAAGTCACAAACAGAACAGGTATTATTATTTTTCATAATAACTTTGTTATCAGTGTTCTCATTTTTGTCTGATTTGTAGAAGTTAGTTCAACAACCAGTTCCATCAAAAATGGTAACGGGGTCTATCCTTTTGTATATTTGTGTGTATTGGTGTGTTCCGGCATTCCTGGACGTACAGTTTGGTCTACAGACTTGAAAATTGACACCACTAGACTCTTTCTAAAAATATCTAAAAAAATTTTTTTACCTTTTTTGGGGCCTTATTTTGACAGGTTTATCTAAAATAGAGTAAATAAACATCTATATTCTTGAGAATCTAGATTTTTCTTCTCTATTTTACATGTTCTGCCATTGAAAGTGCCATTGATGCCATAGATAAAATTCATTCTGACCAAATTTATTCTTTCACAGAATCTTTTTTATATGACTTCAAATTTTGACACTATGGTTATTGATTATGATGGCTAGTTTTACATTATAGTTACTATAGAAGACATTTAACCAATCAGTAAATGGTCAGTCTGATCCACCCAATGCCTAAATGAACCCAGAATTCTCACAAATTACTTCAGTAACCAAGAATAAACAGCATTTCTTTACATCTGGTTACTCAAATTTTGTTGTGCAAAGAAATGATGGGGGAATATTGTTGTTCAGGAATGGTTGTGTGAATTTAATTTCACAATGATATAGTAAGTTCAAAATAGTGAATACTTTTAAAAGATTTTATTCTAGTAAATCATTGAATAGTTTTGATCACGTAATTCTATTTACTTCTCAAATAAATTATTAAGTATCCTTTAATCTTTAGGGATTACTGTCAGTAATTAGTGCTTTCTTATTTCTTTCTGCTTTTGTAATTTCAGATTCAACTCATGTGGCTAAAGAATCAACAATTCTAATCACAGGAGCAAAAAGTTGTGTAAGTTGCTCCATTTTATCTTGAATGAAATTTGGTAAAGACTCACATTTATTGAATACTTGATAACTTTTGAGAGAAAATTTATGCAGTGTGATGTTTCCCAAATAAACTCGGATTTTTACACATTTGCAAGTAAATAAAAAAGGGAGACTATTATGTAATTATGATTTGATTAAATCCCTTGACAAATTGGTCATTGTGATGTAGATATGAGTGAGTGTGAATGCTGACTCTATTATTATTAAATGGCAAATCCACTGGAATTTTTACATTCTTCAGGTTAGTGCATTTAAAGGGAACCTTACTTCAATACCTCTGGTTACTATCCCTTGTTTCAGTTACTTGAAGCTCATAAACAGAATCAGACTTTTAAATGTATAAGTTAGAGGTGTCACTGCATTTGTATGTCTGTCTGTCATGCTATAAAAAGTACTTAAGTATAAGTGTAGCCCAACCAAATTTAACATGCCTACACAATGGATTTGGTCGGGTAGTTTTAAATCAGATCCACCCTTTAAGGGGCCAAAAGTGAAGGACAAAGTTTTGAGAATGAAAGCATCTTTAAACATTTGGGGGGGGCAGTGCTGTTTTTACAATGAATCTATACTGCAAAACTGGACCCTTATTTCCTGTTCAATATATACATGTACATATATATATGTATAATTACTAGCTGAATAACCCATCCATGTTAGAGTTCTCAGTAAAGGCATGAACCTAAATGTCCCTTGAATAGATGAATGATGGAGAGAAGCATAAATGACTGAGCATGTGGACAAAGCACTCTCTTATAACTACACAACCTGCAAAGGTTTTTTTAAAAAATCTGGCAAATATCTGTGTATCATCCAATTTTGATAAAATTATAAATACTTTTTTATCAAAGGATGAATTAGAAGAAAATTTTTTTCATTCCAAATATCAGAAAAGAATAAAATATTTTCCATATGATTCCTGCCTAACTTTTTATTATTTTGATGATTTATTTTATTTATGAATTGCTTTTTTCATTGATTTTTCCACAGATAAATCCTCCAAGATGTTATGTTTGCTTTTTTCAGAAAAGTGCTTAGGAACTGCTCAAATTAGATGTAATCAATAAAAATGATGAAAATTCTCTTCAAAATGAATATTGAATAAAATTATTCTCCTGTCGTGTCAGGGGGCCTGATTTAAGGTTGCTAATATACTAGCCCCCTAACACGTGTATAACCCAGAATTGATCTAAGGAGATAAATCCTGGGAAGCAGCGTGTTCGTTGCTTGAGCACAAAAACAAGGTTAGTACACAGTTAGTTGGATTGTTAAAACGTGGAAATAAGAACAAACAAAGAAGTTAACAACAGTGCCAGGTTTAATTTGTGAGCGAATTAAAATCAACAAGGACCGGAGTTTCTGCCAACACGAATATATGGAGGGATCTACCAGAATAAAAGATGTAGAGATAGGAAGGATGAAAGGAAAGAGATGTCACTGAGTAAATGTGAGATAGAGTCTATACAATGATCCTAGTTTTGCCACTAAGAAGATATCTTAGGAAGTCCATCTTAACTACGATGATAGTGCTTAACTTGGTTAGGATGTGTTCTGGAGATGAAGATGTGATGATGCATGTGTAAGAACAAAGTGTGTATAAAAACTATACTAACTATCCTAACTAAAGAGAGAAGGGAGAAGAGATAGTAAAAAGTGGGAGTTCTCTTGTCTTGATAGTGCTGGCATTGGAGTTGTTGCAGAGTTTTCTGAACGCATGGATTCCGTATGGTTGGATTTCTCCCAGATACGTGGAAACCGGGCTCAGTGTGTGAGCCTTACTGCCAAGTAAGTGAGTTAACTTGGGGGCTATTCTCAGACGCTGTTAGACTCTTGACGAACAGACTATGAAAGACAGAACATGAGAGGAGGAAAGAGAGTGGCCGAGTAGCCGGCTGTGAAGGCCGAGGCCAGAGGCCGGGGCTAAAAGTGTACCCAGCTAGGGGTGCTGGAGCTAGTGAGCCTTGGACCATGTGTGTCCAGGGGTTTTACAGCAGTCGTCAGAGGAAGTGACGTTTTGGATATTAAGCTAAAAGGAGAGTTTCGTACTTAATTCCTTACTAAAAGTATAGGGGGCACTACACTCCAGATCAAAAGCCTAAATTATAATTAATGGAATAAAACTAAAAAATTTCCCAGAAGAAAAATATTTTACTTAATTTTCCCGCTTTTTAGTTTTGAAAATAAGACTTCCAGTTAGAGCAATTCTGGAGTGCTTTTCTAAAAAGGGTTTACGTAATTAATCTATCATTGGATTTATCTGATGACTGTATACCATTGGAATTCATCTGTTAAATGTGTACCATTGGAATTCATCTGTTGAATGTGTACCATGGTTATTCATCTGTTGAATGTGTACCGTGGGAATTTATCTGTTGAATGTGTAAAAAATCAATAAAACAGTAATGTATAGATAAGATGAATCATCAAAATGGTTAAGGATCATATAAAAAAAAAAATTATTCTCCGATATTTAGAGTGACAAATTATTTCCAAAAAATTTGTGGTTTAATAAGTAAGTATTGAAAATTATATCAGAATCGAAAGATATGCTGATTTTTGCCAGATTTTAAAATTTCTAAGGTATTGATTTTCCAATGAGACTGTATCCATAATGCTCAATACCTAAGCTATTATCATCCTTAACAAGTCATATTTTACAGAAACATCTAATGTTCTTGTTTCATTCTTTTTTTTCAGGGAAAATCTTCCATATTACCACAGTATTTGAATCAGTAAGTAAACTCACAGGGAAGTTTTTGTTGTACATGTTTATGCTTACCTCTACCAACAAAGGTGGAGAAGTATATTTATTTGGTCAAGTCTTTCCATCTGTCCACATGATATCTCAGAAAGTACTGAATGGATTTCAATGAAATTTCATGGAAGGCTGGGCAATGGAGTAAAGAAGCGATGGTTAAAATTTTGAGCCAGAAGTTGTTTTTTGATTCAGAGATATTTTTCCTTTTTTTCCCCATGTGCATATACACATGTCTGTCTAGACAATATTTCCAAAGGTTCTCAATTAATTTCTATCAACTTTTATGGTAAGGTGGCTGTAAAAAATGGTATGGAAGAATTGATTGAATTTTGTGAACAATTAGCTCCCCTATGTCATAGTACACACCACATAATATTGCCAAAAGTTCATGTTAGTCCATCCAATATCTCTAAAAGTTCTGCATGAATTTCTATGAAATTTTGTGGAAGGATGAACTATAGGCTACGAAAGAAACTAGAAGATTTTGGGGCGAAACCCAGTCTAATTACTTTGCTTGACAATGGCGTTAGCGGAGTTGTGCACTCTCTAAATGCTTTCTTGTTATAAATGTTTTTATGAGTAGAAAAGTTAGAATTTAAATCTTTTCTCTTCACTCTCGTTAAGTTCATTTCAGTTTCTGTGTACGTCTATCCAGTTGACCCTTTAATTTGCATCACTAGTTGTCATCTATAGTTGAAGGATTGTTACAAAGAAAAAAAAAGACCCCACAAAGTTGAACTTGAAAGTATTTTGTCGGGGAAGGTAATTGCGGATTCCACCCAAATTTTAATCACTTTAATCACTTCTTCTCCACGATCCAACAACATTTCATTGAAATTCATGTAACCATTTCATCCCTTCCTCTATCACTTGGACTCAATTGCTAAAATAATTTAAAAGGGAGTCTAAGCGAGATCTATCTGAAAAGTATTCAAGCCATTTTGAATATCTTGCGAACAGGTTGCTTGGCATGGATGTAATTTGGCAATCAATACACGTACAGACACTCTCTCGTGAGGTTACTCAGTCAGCTGTGAGATGCCATTGAGTGAGTTTGTTAACTGTGTGGCCATCGCATTTGCTATAACTGAGCCTGTCCATTTTTCACATCTCTTACAGGTATTTTAGCAAAATATTGCATCACCCAGATCTGTTAACCAGTCTACAGTCCAGACTTGGCTCCCAGCTACTCCTGGCTTCTCCCAAAGAGATTTCAGACTGTGGGTGAAATTAGGGAGAACAAGACAAGGCAGCTGATGGCGATCCTGAAACAGGATTTTGCAGACTGATTTGAAAAGTTATAGGGATGCCAGAATAAGTGCGTGAGGTCCTAAGGGGGAATACTTTGAAGATAATAGGCTTTTTTCCCCATTGATATCAAATGGCTGGATAATGTCTGGACAAACTACTTATTCCTTTTGTGTGATCTGACTATAAGTATTGGATGAACAATTTTCCTCATTTTGAAACCATAAACTAAGAAAGTGTTATCCATAATCTTTAGGGCTTTTTTGTTGCTACCCACCTAAAGCTAATGTCCATAAATTTTAGTATAGAAATCAAAAAAGAAAAAAATTCAACTTGCATTTTCTTTTTCTCACAAAATTATGTCAAATACTGTTTTTGTTTCTTTTTTTAAATCTCTGCAATGAAAATGAAAACGTCAACTCCCAACCGTGGTGGGAGACTAACAAGATAAGCTTAGCATAGCAATTCCCATTGGTTATAAAAATTTGGGTCAGTTGGGTACTAACAAAAAAGACCCCAAATACTATGGCTTTATTTTTGATTTTTTCTTTTTTCAAACTTTTGAGAGCATTAGCCTCTTATTAAGGTGCAAAAATCTAACTACTAATTTGGAACCCAACTAAAAAAATATACATGAATTGTAGCTTACTGAAAGGCTGAAACACTTTGATTCTCCAGGATCAAAATGTTGTTAAAATTTGACCCGAAACTAACACCAGGAATTGAGTTTTGAGTCAGGGAGAAAAAGAAAATGCAACTTGACCTTTTTTATTCCATTACTTTGAAATTATGGATGTTGGCTTTTTGTGTAGACCAGTGAAAAATCCTCAAATGTTTTTCATAATTTAGCCCTTTCTAAGTGTTTTTTCATTTGAAATTTTCCTTCTTTTTTCAAAGAGATGATGTTCCCAAACCAACAGTGGCCTTGGATTACACTTATGCACATGTTGGTCGAGCTAATAAAATGGTAAGATTTCTTTGTCGAGGGAATTCAGAGAGAAAGGGGTTGTCTGCATCAGCTCTTGCATATGAAAATGATTTATGACATTTAAACAAAGATTTTTTGCAGCTGTTAGAAATGATTGTTGAATATCATTTACAAATCTTAAACATTAAATCCTTTTTTTTCCAAAATGGTAGCATATTTTTAAAAGCAGTTGTTTGAAATGAAGCTTTGATTGCAATTCTATGTAAGAAAAACATATTTTCATTCTAATAATATTATTGTGGGGGACACTCAGTGGGGATTACTCACTACATAGTCATCATGGTCTGTTAGTCAAACAAACTGAACATATCTATTCTCATTGGTAATGAAAGCTTTGGTGCAGAATAATGCAGAAGCCCAAAAATACTTATACATTGTTAGTTTTTTCTCCTTTTAAACTTTTGACTGGATTAGTATCTTGTTCGGGTAATGTTATCAAAAATCTGACAACTTGACTTTGAACTCCTCTAAAAAGATATGCAAGACTGTCTTTACTCTTGAATGGTCTGTCTTCTGACCTGGAACCCAACTAAAACAATTTATGAGGTTAGAGTTGGGACTTTATGGCGTTGATAAAGACCCATTATTTTGGATCTTTTTTGGCAAGAAAAAATGCAATTCAACTTGAGGGTGGGGGTCATACTTAGAAGGTCCATCAATTTCATCAGGAGACAAATTCTAACTAATTCAACTCAATTGAAGCAGTAAATGTAATTATTTGATTATTCCATTTGATTGATTCAGTTTTTTGTCATTGTTTTCAATATGCTCTCTTCATTTTTTTAATTTGTTTGTTCTATTTTTTAGTTTGGTCATTCTAATCTTTAACTTGCTTTGGAAAAGATATAGTCTGCTTACTATTCTTATATCTGCTGATTCATTCAAGTTCTGGCTCTACAGGATGGATTTGTCCATATAACTGAGGTTTTCATTCCACAAGTTGTTGATTTAATATTCTGATACTGCCACAGGGCCCCGTTTGATATTTGCTTTTATAAATTAAAAAAAGTTTTGATTAGGATATGAGGATATAATGCTACTCAAGCTGCTGATTGTTGATTCTCTGCAACTTCATATCATTTGTCTACAATGCAGCATTTTGAAGAGATGGTCAGAGTACGTAGATGCTTAGAAGAAAGGAAATATATGAATAGAAGGAACAATACTAGTCAAATAAATTCTAAATACTGACAGCTTCATTATTTGTACTATTAATATTTGAAGAATAGAAATAAGAAAATCATTTCCTTCAAGATAGTTATTTCAAGATGTTAATTTGATTAAAAATTCAAAGAGAGTGGAAGTTTGAAAACAGAGTTCGATTTCTTCATAATACATTCTATTTGTATAATAAACATTGTGATTTTATTTCTTCTTTTTTTTTTCTCTACAACTTCCACTATCAATGACTGAGGGAAAATGCATAAATAGAATAACCTAAAATTAATCATGAACACAAAAATTGAAATCAAACTAAAGAATTAAAATAATCATTTCCATATTTGTTGTTTGTTTTTTCTTATTTTGGATGTATTTTAAAGTATTAGATTTTATACCCTCAAAATGATAACTGTTTATATCAGTGTTTTATATCTTACAGATTTCAAAAAAATATGGGATTTCCATGGGTATCACTAGTTGTATTAATTGTAGTGACAACCAAGAGAAATTTTGCTTCCTTTTTGGCTAGATGTTAATACCAAGGATGAAAAATTTGTTTTCATATTAGTGAACAATATGATGTTGTCAAAAAAAAAATGTATTTATTCCCTTTAGACTGCTTTAGGGGCAGGAGGAGAATGTTTAATTACCAAAACTTCAGGGAGGTGATGTTCAAATGTTCACTCTAGTTGGAGAAGATGTTTGAGTGATCCTTCTTAACACTCATTAACTTGAAATGACACGAGTTTCCATCGGAGTTCTATGGCTAAATCAATAAAATTTATTTTATTGTAATGATGGTAACTCAGTTCTCTTCGTAAGTCAGGGCTTTTATCTTGTAATGGATAACTTGCTGGGGATTATCTTGCAATTAACAAGAACCTTTATCTTTCAATGGATAACTATTACTTTTTATCACTTTTTGCAGATAATGGATTTAGGAAGGTTATTTGCTTTTTATGAAAGACTGTTGATCCCAAGATTTTCTTAATTGTCAGATTTGATACATGAACAAGTTTGATTTTAATGATGTTTGAAATTTGTTTTTGTCTTGTTATGAACCTTAAAAATTATTTCAGTTACATTTTTATATTTGATTAAAAATCCCTTTAAAATTTTTCATTATGAATGAATAGTAAACAAATTTCTTGAATATCTTCTTAATTCTGTTTCAGGTGAAAGACATTGGTCATTACTGGGAACTCGGAGGAGGCATTTGGTTGTCACAGTTGATGGAAATTGCCATAAAACCTGAAACAATTGAGTACGTGAAACGGTTGTTTTCTTTCAACAAAAAATTTTGCACGTCCTAAAATCATTACTCTTTTATGGATGTAAATTTATTTGATTGGTACCTGTTAAGGTTGACTATGGTGGTGGCAACTTTTTTATGCCACTGCCTGGGCTATAAGGTAGTTATGGGAGAGTGGTTTGTCTAAATGCCTACTCATCCACTTTCCCTCTGTCTACCATTGTAGGATATCCCATAATATATTGGATGACCAAAAAATTTTGTTCAGTTCATAAAGTAAAAATATAAATCAAAATTTTTTTTGACATTGATATATTTACCGTTTTGTGTCACATTTCAGACAGCCTCGTAATTCTATCTTTCCAGAACATTTTATCTTTCTTGGCAAAGAACTGCTATTGGTGTCTTTTGCTGTCTTAAATCTCGTTAAAGGTGATTCGTGTTGTTTTTGAAAAATTGCTTGGTTCATTTATTTTCAGATGTTTTGTACGTTGTATTTGTGTTGGGTGAAAATTGTCTACTTGAAATATTGAAATTCATAATTTTGTTTTTGACCCGAAAAAGTGTTTCTTTTTCTTTTTTTTTCAGTTCTTTAACTTTGATCATTATGGTTGATTTGTCTGTGCCAAGTGAAATCTGGATAACAATCAAATCTTTATTGGCTTCTGCCAAAACTTGCATCAATTTAGTTGTTAATCAAATGAAACAGCAAAACCCTAAAATCTTGGAAGCCTTAAAGAAGTCTGCTTGGGAACGAATTGGTAAAGACCATGAAGTAAGGAGACATTTCAAAATATTTAATTTGAGACATGAGATCAGTATTGTAGCTTTTTGGGTTTATTTTCTTCTGTCAACACCACATACCCTTATTGATGGGGTTTGTAAAACTGTTGGTTTAAAAGACTCCAAAAAATATAGATTGATCAATCCTTAAATGGCTGTTTTTACGTAGATGATGATCTGATTGTCCTTTGATTCCCCATGTATTGTGATAAGGGTAGCAGAAAAAATTCCCTTAGTTTTCAGGTAATATATAAATGTGGGTATAGTGTGATTGGTATTTATGTTTCCAAGTTAATGGACAACAATCATATTGGGGAACTGCATTCTGTAATCTGTGGAAATTGTGGTCTGAGTGCTCATGGACTTTTACAGATTTCTAACTCTTTGAAAACTTCATGGGCAGTTAGGCTACAATTTCCACAAATCACAGAATGTCACCAACATTCCCTCTAGCATATGTAGCTCAAACATTAACCAATGTGGTGTAATGGAGATTTTTTTTATATGAAAGGTTACACATCAATATAGTGGTAGACATACTTAAACATCTCATTGTTGTGATGTTTTTAAAATTTGGTTTCTTTTTAGACAGCTCTTGTATATATATATTTACACACACACACACACACATTATATATATATATATATATATAGATAGATAGATAGATAGATAGATAGAGTGATGCAAAAGTCTGAACCCATGGAAATAAGGTTTGATAAGAAATGAAATGAAATGAAATTAACCATACACTAATAACTAAATTATTTTAAAATCAATATTTTACTTCAGTATATACAATAAGCGTAGGAATTGATGTCCATCTACTTTTGAAGACTTTTGTACTTGGCTTACACAAGGCCTCTACACATTTGTCACTTGATTAATATTTGTTCTTATGATATCACTTTCTGTTGCGATCTAATCCTTTAACTCTCTATTGTTCAAGGTCTGTTAGTATTGAACATCAGTTTAAGGTGTCCCCCATAAAGAATAGCATTCTGAAGAGAAAAAAATACTTTAGATATATTTCCCATATTAAACTACCCATGGGTCCAGTCTTCTGCACCACGCTGTATATAAGAAAAACCAGGGCACAGTGTATCAGAAAAAATTGATTGTTGATTGAAACTAATTTTATTAATATATTTGGGTAAAAATAAAGAAATATTAACACTGTTGGCTGTGAAATAGGTTATATGAAAATAAGGAAGTAATCTCTCTCAATGTTAGTAATAATTTCTGATTCACTGTGTCCAAGCCCTAGTACAGAGTGAATCATCCCCCAGGGAACTGTGGATCAATATAAGATTGAATGATTCAAAGAAGTCTTAGAGTAAAACCAACTACACATTTTATTAAAGTATCGTCGAATTACTTACAGGTGTTACAAAAAGTGATCAAGAAAATCTCTTGAACATTCATTGGCAAAATTTAAGCACACTAAAAGAAATATCTAACACAAAATCACGTTCACAAAGTCTGAAAAGCAATTTTGAGAAGATAAAAAAGAATGATGCAAAAGTGAAATCTCTTTTATTCTCCTGGTAAACTACATGAAACGAATTGAAAGCATCAATTTTAATTAGGTGTTGTGGGTCAATCCCAGGAGTAATCCACTGAATCCTGATTCACTGAGTGATACCATTGAGAAAGATATTCTTAAGGCTCTCTGATGAGCAAGCACTGATTACAATTTGGACATGAAATAATTATAAAACAATCTTAATTCCATTACATTTAGCACAATTAAAAAATTCTGAATAGTTGTGGCTCTTTAATCGATATAATGAATATTATTTTTGTCTTAAAATTAGGTCCCTTAGCTTGCACACTGTACAGCAATGGTCAAGCAGGCAAGTATTTCACAAAATAAGATGGCTGATGCATTGACTTGAGAAAAGGAAATAGTAGCCAACCTATTGTGTATTTGCATTTGCAAAAATCATAATGATTCACTGTGCCCCGATTTTCTCTCTATATCTGTCTATCTATCTATCTATCTATCTATATATATATATATATATTAGTTTCTTTTCTGAAAAAATAATCTCAGAAATTCTGATGTATCTGTGAATTTTTTCCTGTGCAATAACTAGTAAACTTATATCTTTAAATTGTGAACTCTTTTATTGATATTCTTGGGAAATCAGTTGTCATAATTATTTTTCATGCTGGAGTCTTAAAAATTTCATGAAGTTAGATGAGTAAAATTTTGAAATTAGTCTAAATAAAGTACTGATCTATGATTTGTCATTTAACAAAATACTAATCCTTTTTTCAGGACAGAGACACAGTCGAACCTTTTCTTGTGCCTCTCATCATCATTGGTGGGAAATATGACAAATTTCAGGTGGGTATCCTGATCACCTGAAAGATTTGTTTTCAAACAGACTTTTCTTTCTCTGCATCTCTTTGAATCAGTCGATGTCAATGGTGGAGCAATTAACGACACAGGGATTGGGATTGGGAGTTCAAACTCAGGATGAGACAGTTTATATTTATCTCACAGTAATGCACTTGGGAAAAGCCTGTATCCCTGTCAATATGCCAGCATGATAGAGTTGGGCCCATCATCCCCTCTGTCTTGCACTTGGGGAAGGTCTTTATTTAACAAAGAATCTTGAAAGACCAACAAAAAGAAAAAAAAGAATAGTCCAAGTTTGCTTTTAACTTTCCTTTTCACCTTTGACAATTCACTAGCTTTTTTTTTGATTGTGTATATATGCTTATATTCTTGTTTTCAAGGAGATTCTATAGTGCCAGTTTTGTGGAATAGGTATAAAATTTTGCCTTAATTTCCTCTTAGAGTTGATAACTCAAGGTTGCTATCATAGATAAACTGTCAGGCACATAGAAGCTTGCCTTAATCTTTTAATGTTTGTTCTTTTGTATAACTTTTTAGCTATTTTAGATGATGGTAAAAGATCTCCTATGCCACTGTTCTTTTCATTTCTTTAATATGTTTGTAAGGATCTCTGGGTGCTACTGTAGTATTTTGTGTACTGTAAAGCTTTTTCTGTTGTATGTGATCTACTAATGATCCTACCAAAGTATGCAACCTACACTTAAAGTAGGAAATATTTTCTACTTGTGGTTACTACTTTATTAAGAAATGACAAATAGGTTTGAAGGGTTTAGTCACTGAGAGATATAGATGTAGAGATTAAAAGAAGATGAAGACTGAAGTTATAACAATAAATTTATTTTCAAAAGAAACAACTCTAGATTTTGTAATGCACATATGTTGGTTGTAAATTTGAAAGGTTGATTGGAAGTTCTGACGTCTCAGTCGAAGAAAGTTTAGTAAAGAGAAGACTTTGATTGACCATGTATGGTGAGAAACAATTATTAAAAAGAATGTGTTTGTAGATGAGGAAGTCTGTTATGTGAGTGTTAGAAGAGCATGTTTTTTCCTTTAGATGGATTTCGGTTGGTAGAGAGTGCACTATTCTGTAGACCACAGGTTTTGGTCGGTAAAGTATGTATGTTTTGGTAGACTGTATATCACATTAAAACTGAAATCTCCACTATGCAAGGTTAATATGCAAAAGAGTTTTATTACTTTAAGTGAGTCCAAGTTTACATCACTCTGGCTTATCAGAACGATTTAGAAAAAAAACTATTTTATAAACAATCAGTTTTTGCTGTGATGAGCTAGCTCCAGGATTCTACATAAGGTCATAGAATTGCTATCCCCACTATATTATTCTCAATAATAACAGTAAAATAAGCATTCTGTTATTGATCTTCACACTCAATACAAACTCTTTTGGATTGGAACTTCTTTACCTTTCTGAGAAATAAATTGAGTTAAGCAAAACTTCAAGTAGCAAGCAGTCGGCGAGATGGATGGGGAGAATTTGTTCGACAAGTGCTGGAGGAATGAAATGGTGTGCTGCTTCCATTTTTGGTATATTTGGGTATTTGAATTTAGATAATGTCGATCATTGAACCCGGAACAATTCAACTTTCAACTGTTCGCATTATACAGCGAACCCTGTTATTGTCGTTGGACTTTTAAAACTCCTGTAATTGATTACAAACACTTTATTATCATCAGCCTGGTTAAACCAGGTTCTCTTACCATCTACACAACCATAGGTAGACCCAAGCTGGTCGCTGATTATATGTCTCAGCAAGACACGCTTTTAAAACTTGTAAACATTTTGTCTGTCTAATTCACCATACTTTTTCATATTATAGAGTCTTTTCACTTTTTTATTGTTTTGGGGAATTTTTTTCTTTAAAGCCATTTTGTATACTTTTTCAGTCTCTTCTTTTTCTTTATTCTTTTTCTTTGTTTTTTTCCTATTTTTCTTCATTTTGTCATTTTTCGTTTTTTGTCCTCATTATATTTACATTCCTTTTTACCACTTTTTCTTTCTTTTTTTTCAGTTGCCTTTCAATTTCTTTCCCATTTTTTGTCAATTTTTTCATGAAAAAATAACAGTTAATTTTGTATAGAATTTAATTTTAAACATTTTCCTCTTAAAGATCTGTTCCAATTACTGCTTTAACAGACAATTTCATTTCTCTCTTCATTTATCTAACATTTTCTGAAAAAACAAAAAGAAACCATTCCTATGTAAACCTTGAATGAAAACAAATCCTTTTTTGGAAAGCAAAAACAATCTAAAACTTGAATATTTTTTGCTTGTTTAGAAATATAATAATCATTTTTCTCTTCATCTCATAAGATCTAATTATGATTTTGTTTTCATTGTAAACTGATGATTTCTATTTTTTTTCACATAGAATTTTGATCCTGAACAGAGGAAAATAATTTGCAAGACATTGAGATTTTTAGCCCATTATTATGGAGCCACTCTGCAGGTAAGAATTTTTAAAAACTACAGAATTGAAAAGGTTTTTTTGAATTGACTTTTTTTTGGTTGGTTTTATTTTGTTATCTTGTATTTTTTGCAATGGTTCTGCTAGTCTGTTCTCTTGCCTTCTTTTGGTAAATGTGTCTGGTGTAACTGTGATAATCAAGATGATCCCCTTGTCTGAGTAAATCAGTGATGTTCATGAATATTCATATCACTATTTGAAACTGACAACCAAAACAGCCAATGTAGGTTTCTTCAGTTTTTAAGTGATTCTGACTGGCTGGCTATGTATGTATGTGTCATATATATAGACAGCACCAATGGAGCTAGAGGACTGAAAATTTGAACATTTTCCCCCCTTATTATATCAAGAAAAAAACGGTTTGTTTGTTTTTTGATACCCCCCCAAGGTTTTTTTTTGAGAGGCTTCAAATTACCAGGTAAGTTTATGATAAATTGGTCTCTCAGTTTGTATCTGGTAGTGCTTGTTTCTTGAAAATTCAGACTTTCTGGTGATCCAACAAAAGCTGAGAGAAGTAACTTTTTCATCGTTCATCCTTTTTTCCAATTTTTTAATCAATCACCCCCAACACAGCATGCTGCCAAAAGATGTTGGTCAAATGATAGTTTCTATTGAGTGCCTACTCATGCCAGCTCTGATATTTTGTCAAAATCTCATTGAAAGCTAATTCTCCAAGCTATTTGCTTTTTTCGTTGACTGTTGTTGAATGGAAGAACCACAAGAAAGGATGAAAGAAAAACTAGTCAAAAATTAATAATGAAAGATTTTCCTTCAAAGAAATTCAGACAACTTTGAACTATTCATATCCTCTTTGGGAAAAATGTGTTGGTTTTAAAATTGAAATGACTTCTACTTCTTTCTTTTGTTTCCAGTTTTTCAGCACTAAAGAGAAATCCCTTGGAAAAAGAATAGAAGCTTTGAAGAATTCCCATTTATTTGGAATTCCCTTGCCGTAAGTCTTTGAAATGCATTTCTTTAACATCATAGTTGATTTGAGGTAAACTGGATTTTAAAGCTAGTGACAATTTCAAATCCAGTGTTTGCCTCTAATTGTGCTACTACCCAGCAAGAGCATGTACTGTGAAACTCCCTACAAAAAAATGGGAACTGATTCCTAATGATCATATTGTCTGCAATTGTGCTGGATACACTGGTTCCCATAAGATCACTAAAGTTAAGTGATGTTGGGTCTGGTCACTACTCAGATGGGTCACCGACCATCTTGGAATGACAATTGCCATGATCAGCAACAAGATTGTTCTGTGACCATCTCAGCCTAAGCTCTGTCGCTGATTAACAAAACATCTTGCAAAGCAAAGACCGGACTGTGCATTCGGTTCTTTCAAGTACACGTGCTATTCTATGGAGGACACATATCTGTGTGCTTTTCTTAGGAGCCACCATTCTTGTCTTAAGTGTCAGTGTTAGTTATTTTGATTTTGGAGAGTCCAAATAATTATCACTTTGATCAAATTTATTCTGAAGGAAATTGAAATTGAGTACCAGCAAATCGTATTTTTGTAAATTCATGTGCAAAACTATAATTGTAATCTGTTTTTTCATTTTATTCCATTTAAAAAAAATAACTATTTTCAGCTGATTTCCGTTTCAAAATCTATTTCTAACTCTATGAACTATTATAAACTGGTCACTAAGCATTGTCAGATTTATACCATTGATTTATCTCCCCTGAATTAGCTTGCCAAGTCATTTAATTCTTCCAACATTTTTATCAAACAAATGATCAGTGATGAGATTCAAAACTGCTGAACTGATTCTGACTTTGGTTTTAATTTGTAATAAATTTTATTTGTTAACTTCATCCACTCCATCAAGGTAACTTGTTTTTACCACCATACCTGCTAAATTTATGAGGTAAAAAGCAGCATACATGGGTGGTGGTGATTCATAATTTCCATTGGAATGCTAGTTATAGTATTTATTCATTATTGCTAATGGATTGGGTTCAATATTCCAAATATAAAATGGACACTGTAGGAAAGCAGGAAGGTACAGTGTGTGAAACGTAATGGGGAAAGCAACAAAAGATAGGGGAATTAATCTGAATAAACCAATGCAATTAGCTGTTTGTTATTGCTTCAATTGACTTCAAGTCATTATTTTTTCTTTTGTACTTTTTGTATTTTAGTAAACTGCATCAAGTAGAACACAATAAACCATTATCGATTCCAGTTGGGATGGATTCTCTAAAACTTATTGGTAAGTCCAATACTTTTAGAACATGATTATTTGTCATTTGTATTCAAATAATTCTGTATTATTTGCTTTCTCATCAACCAGTTTATCTTGATTGAATAATAAGTTAATACTATAATGGTATATATTTATAGACATTGCTAGTCTGAATTATTGCTATTATAATAGAGATATCATTGTTACTGATGGGAAGAGATGATTTTCATGATGTCATTTTCTAAATAGTTATAGCAGATTATTATCCCCAACATGGCTTACTGACAAAAGATTGATGGTTTCTATTGAGTGACAAATCAGACATGTCTATAATTCATTACTTGTTCCTTCCAAAGGTGTTGAGACTCATTCACATTCCTTTGAAAGGATTTTCATGAAACTTTCAACCCAAGCTGTCACCAAAGCATCCATCATAGAGGTTTCTTTCAGTTTTTAAGTTGGTTTGGCTGGATATATCTGTATGTACGACATGGCCACTCTTATTATTATATCAAGAAAAAAGGGTTTTTACTTTTTTAGAGTAGGGGTTCATTTTGCAATGTAAGTTTATGCTAAATTTATCCCTTAGTTTGTATCTGCTTGTTTTTTGAAAATTCAGACTATTTTTAGTGATTACTGCCCAGCAAAAGGCAAAAGAAGTAAGTTATCACATCTTTTTCCAATTTTCTAATTGATTACCCCCAATATGGCATGCTGCCAAAATATAGTTGCCTAACGGTTTCTATTGAATGACCAACCAGGCCTATCTATAATTCATTACTGGTTCCTTCCAAAGACAGACACAATCCCATTCGTTTGGAAGTATTTGTATTAAACACAAAAAGGATATTTCAGACTTTGAACATGACTGTCAACCTTCGTGTGTTTTTCAGTTGCAAATAGAATTTTTATTTTTTCATATTTTAAAATATTTTTCTTTGCTATTTGACAGGGGAACTCAAAGTAGATGAAAGAGAAATCAAAGCATTACAAAACAAGTAAGTCTTAAACTGATTACAAGGGTTGTTCATATGATGAACGAGAAATAAGATAGAAGTATTTGGATTCACACCATTTTTCATTCTATCTGCTTAATTATAATTCTTCTTATCAACTTCCCTTGGAAATTAATTAGATGATAAAAAGGATACTACAGCTACTAGCCTACCTATATGCATGCAGGTACTTCCACATATGTAGAGGTGCAAACATCATAGCTAACCCTAGATTCCCAATAACCATAAGAACTAATTCTTAAGAATACCCATCCCTCTTGACCAAAACAACTTATAAAATACCCACAACTGCTGCTACTACTTCCATCAAGAGGTCCAACCAAACTACCATGTATTCCTTCACATACAGAAAACAGTTGTGAAACTCAATGGACACATCACTACCAGGGATTTTCATTTTTGTTTTCAAAGCAAAACATTTGATGTTAAATTTGTTTTCTATAGTCACCTAACTTCTTAACCGCTTAAAGGTACGCACACGTAACTAAAGATGGGAACCCTTCCAGAAACATGTATAACATACTAATTAATTAATTTGTCAATTAATTAGTTAACTTATTAAGTCTCCATATACTTTTACTCCTGAGTTTATCTCATTCCTAATATTTCATTTATATATATAGATATCTATCATTTAGAACTGGATACATAATCTGACAGAATATTTATATTATTTGAAATTCTATTTGAAATGACCTCCTGTTATTATGCAGAGACAGTCACTCAGCTTAGATAGGATATTATCATATTATGATATTAGGATATTATGATATTATGATATTAGGAAATAGATATATTCTGACTGGAAATTTATGAATGTGTTATATTGTTCGAAACTCTTCTTGAAATGACCTCCTTTTATGATATGGAGAATGAGTCACTTGGCCTAGACAGTGTGAATAGATATAAACAATTATAGAACAATGAGGTTATTTCAAAAAGAGTTCAAAATAATATGATGCATTCATATATATATATATATATATATATATATATATTATAAATGCATTTATTTACTTTGAATTATAGGAGATCATTTCAGATAGTTTCAAAGTAAAATAATGAATTTATGATTATTTCTGTCAGATAATGTTTCCATTTCTTAATGATATATGTATATATTTATATGTACACCTGTATGTACATCAATAAGTCTGCAGCTTGAAAGTCTTTTTTTTACATAACAAAAAGTTATTTTTCAACATAATCTCCTTTGTCAGTGCACTTTATTCACTCATGAATAATTATCACATAGGTTGAACATTATACAGTTGAAATTTCAGATGAAAGTTTAGATAATAACTACATGTCAGGCTATGGACTTATTGATACATCCCAATATATATCATGCTAAAATTATTATTTATATATTTATATTGATTCTAGCGAGATATTTAACCCATCAAAATGCTTTTTTGCATAATCCTTCATCTGTCTTCTTTAAAAGAATTCAATCTTTAAAAGAGAATTTATTACTTATAAACCTATCAGAGCATTGGTTCAGCCCTCCATAAATTGGAAAGATATTTCTCCTCTTATATAATCCCCAAACTATCTTTGAAAAGACGTAGCTTTCCATAGGAAACTCATCACTTTTAAATCTACTGAAAAATTCTAGTGTTGTGTTCTGGTATTGGTGTTTCTCTACCTTTTTGTGACGGGGGAACGATGTTCCCTCACTATCTATATATTACTAAAAATTCAGGTACACATACAATAGTGCATCCAACAATTAAGACAAAACAGTTATTCCCCTTTGTTCGAATTTAAAAAAAATTGAGATCCGACATACACGAAAATAATCCCTTAAAATTGTTCATCTGCTTAAAAAATATGAACATTGAATAAAAACCATTTTGAAATCTCATCTAGATATCGTATTCACCAGCTCTAGTAACTACAATAAAGCTTAAAGCATGTTTTTGAAGATGAAATTGGCTGTAAATTGAACTGAAAGGGATCTGTCTGGCAAATCGAGGCTGACCAAAAACAGCGATGCTCAGTAGTGAAACAAAAAAGAGATCAAAGTGCGTATCAAGTAAGAAGAAAAATCTCCATATGGCTCGTCGCAAATAAATTTCCTGTTATTCAAGACTATTTCAAAGACAAAACAAGATATTTCATTATTTCATGATTTATTTTAATTGCATATTTTAATAAAACATTATAGTTAATAATTCAAACCAACAACTGACCGTTTAAGCAAAAACTCTGGAAATTCAAGGGAAAGATTTCAAAGTAAAAATTCAGTAAGGAAAAATCAAAATATAACTTTTTTGTTTCAATTGCATATGTACCGATTCTTTATTTGAACAATTTACTGATAAGAATTAGTTTGTAGATGTCCAAATGGCCTCAAAACGTCTCTGGATTCGAGCTAATTTGAAAGATTTTCTCCTGTGGTAGGGGACCTAACCCTTCCCTGACAAGAGTAGGCAACTCTGCATTCCTGCACTCCTTTGAAAATATGTTTGGAACAGGGTTCACTTTTTTGCTGATTTGCTGATTATTTGCAATCATAAAATAAAACAAAATCTCTGCAACATTTTTTTGCCATGTTTATCTTTCTTTTTAACTAAATAGAATTTTCTCTTGCAGATGTCCTATTGAACGTTGGGAATATGCATACACAAAATATTTCCCCCAAGAGGTATGTTTACATCATTTAATGCATTTACTTACTTTGTAAAAATGTTTCATTTAGAAAAATGATAATTTTTTTTTTTCTGTTATTTTGTTGGTAGAAATCTGCTGACCCACAAACAGCAGCCGATCCTTCCCAAGATCCTCAGTTCAAAGAAATGGCCATTGATGTATTGAAAGTCCAAAAGGATAAGGTGAGGTGTTAAGTATGATTATCACAATATCTGCACATCCCTATATTCTGTCTTTTTGATTTTTGAGAATTAGTCTTTGATGCTTAGTTATCTAATACCAAAATTCTTGTTCATTCTGAAAATGAGAATTTTTTCCATGTAACAACCTAATAAATCTGAAAAGAACTGTAAGATCTATTTTGTATTGTTATATATGAAATGTGGCTTTTTTTCAATAGTAAGATGGATGATATAAACGACAAAAAATGGTAGCTATTTATAAAAGAAATAACCCATTTGAAGCTCAAAAATCTCCAGCAATAAGGAATTATATCTCTCTGCAAAATCGTAATTCTGTTCCAGTAATTCTGCACCTTTTAGCATTATTCTCTACAATATGAATTTTTTTACATGTAACAATCTGATAAATCTGAAATCTATTAAAAGTACAAAAGCTGATAGTCTTCATTGATATTTGAAAAATGTTTTAATGTTTCAAAAATGCAATTTCAGCAATTATTTTGTAGATATGACAAATAATAACCATATTTTATTCTTTTGGGGAATTTTAAAATCTGATTTTGACTTTTATAAAAGTTTTAATTAAAATTAAAATCTTGCTTTATTTTTGTTCTTTTCAGGAATTACAGCAACATATCCAACGAAGTGCTGAACGTGCTATGAACAAACTCTATGAACATTGATGAAGATCATTTAATTTATTAGAAAAAAGTACAAGAATAAATATTTCTGCTCTCTGAAACCAGACTTTGAGCTCTGAAATGAAAGACATAATACTGAATAAAACCATGTCTGATTTATGAAATGAAAACTTGAAACATTCAATAAAAATGCTGGATTTCAATCAGTATATTCTTTGATCATGTACAATCTCCATGGAACCATCTGGACGTATGAAAAAAATTCACATATCACCCATAAAAAATGATGAGATTATTTACATATGGATCAGCACTTCTGTGCGCTCTGCCGAGATCCAAGTGTTGCTCGCCAGCATGTTTGCTGAGGAGCATAGTATCTTAAAAATCTTACAGGATTAAAAAAGCTACATATACACATACACTAGGCTCCAGTTATGGCACTTTGGGTGATTTAAGATTGCTATCAAAGGATTTGCCTTTATGGGTGGATTTATATTAATATTGAGAGACCAAAAAGTACAGAAAAAATGACTTTATTATTAATTCAGCTTTTCCCTTCATCCTAACTTTCAGTTGGTTTTTATCACAAATGTGGGCTTGCTCTTTATTTTCCGATTGCGCTGTTTAATCATTGCCGTAGAATCATACCTTAATTCTAAGTTGTGTTAAAAGCAACTGAAATTTAGGATCAAGGGAAAAAGTTAATCAAAATTAATAATGATGTTGTGATATTTTATCCCAGAATAAGTTTGAAAAAAATTGGAAATGACTTTATTACTTTTTCACAGTCCAATACTCTATGCACAGGTTACAGGTCTGCAAATAAAATGAATGAAGCAAAAACTAATTTTGCTTTGTAAAAAACCAACATGTCATTGGAACACATGTATCATTAAATAGTGTCATTAAAATGTGTACCGTTATGTGAGCTTACTGTGAATGGATACACATTGCTTTTATATCTGTGAATAGTCTGTATAACATCAACTGTTAAGGGACCTGTCTAAGCATTTTGAAAGTTAAGGTATTAAAGAGAAAAAAGATCACTAAGATACCAGTGAGACTTCATCCAATGAACTCTGATGAAAACCTGATATAAAATCTTATAATATAGAAGTCCATGTTTCTTTTTTGTCTATTCATTTGCTTGTTAACTTCTGTTACACTGAAATAAAATGAGTGGAAGTGGGGGTTAAAGCAAAGCTCTACTGTGTCTGTGTGTTTGCATCTTCCTCACCACTACTACTGTTTTTGTAGTAGCATGGTGAATAATTCCACTAAATATAGGAATCTCTGATTTTTCATGAAAAAAACTGATGTTTTTTTGTATTCAAAAACTGATTTTTTTCTGTTGTCTTATTGTTTTGAAATTATTAGAAGAGAAAATATGAAAAGTTGTTGAAAAGTTAATTTAGAACAACATTGTACAAAGTTGACATTCACCAGATACATTCGTCAGTACACAAGGCAGTGCTGTATTGAGTTTTAGATTTTTTGGATCAGTGGTGTTTGAAAAAATATTATAAGAATAAATAAAACATCCAGAATTATTTAAATTTCATGTATAAAACAACATTGAACAGAAGTAACCAAGATACTTTAAGGCTGTAGTTTTGTATTATGGACAGAAAATTATTTTACCTGACAAATATTAAGACTGGCCCCTTTCAAACACGCACCTGTAGAGTAGGCACTTCCCTACTTTGTATCATATATATCCCACCTTTTTTTTTTTTTAATGATAATGTGCTAGTATTTAATAAATTTTGATATTTATGAAAAAGAAGTGTTTAAAGCAGTTTGTTAAATCTTTTCTTATGAATAAATGTTCAATTATTCACAATTGGTAGAAATAATTTGATTTTTAGAAATCACTGATCAAACATATTTTTGTAATTTTTTTTCGAAGCTCTCGGGAAAGCATGAGGTTGGAAAATCTAATGACAATGGACATCTACACAAAACAAACACTGGGCATCACCCACTCATTGTACATCTGATCAAAGCACTCATAGACTATATTCTAGTTCACCAGAAGTACATAAAAGGCATCAACCTAACCAGAGTGATTCACCGACTACAATCTTGTCAACTGTAAACTTAGCTTTCTTTTGAAACCAAAAAGAAGTAGGGCACTCCAACCAAGATGATCCTTGGAGTTGGTGCCTGTAAAAAGAGGAAACTATGACAGGTAACCAACGAGTTAGAATTTCAAGTAGAAACCAACAGGTGTCAGAAAGATGTCTGATACTCCCTGGGATCAAATGAAAATCAGTCCTCCAAGAAACCTCAAAACACACGTGAATAAAATTTCGAAAATATTGCACATGTAAGATGCGATCCCTACTTGAGTATGGCAACTGATCACCTTAGTAAGTCTACTAAACGAGAGGCAAGCACCAAGTCTTTAGTATAACTTGGTAGTAGCTTCTATTCACCACTGCATCATAGCAAAGACTTTAGAAATGGTGCTTAATGCCTCTCTGCTGAGCACAAAGGCTAGGATTGAAGAACCTCTCCTCTTCTCAGGGCTTGAGGGTTACGGCCAAATCACGTTGACTACATCAGTTCTCATGAAATCACTGAAATTAAGCAGTATCAAACCTGGTCAGTACCTAGATGAGTGACCATTGGGGAATACTAGGTACTGTAAGTAGAATAAAGCTTTGACAGGTCTTGCTAACAAATACATAACTCTGCGAGAACCCCTAAAGAGGGTCTAAGTGGAGAACAATGATGTAAATATACATGCTTTTGAGCTCAAGGAAAAGGATGCAATCAGTTTTCACTTTGCACAACACATCATCTTAGATGATTTTATAAGTCATTGTGAACCTTGCTCTCAAAAATATTGGTTGCTTAAGATGGGGTGAAGATGAGAGTTACTAGTATGAAAAAGATCCCTTCAACTATATAAGTCTTTGGGCTGTCATGAAGAATGAACTGAGAATGAATATCAGGATGATATTGCTAGAATACTACAAATGGAATTGGTAAGAGAAACTTACAAATACTCTGCTGAATGATCAGGAAAGGATGGGTTTAAGGGTTAGATTTGATATTCTGTCAACCATAAGAGATCTAGTAGCTCAGTCAGTAGAGCAGTGCCGTACAGCAGCAGCTTCCAGAGCTAAAAGGGGTGTGTGTTTGAGTCATGCCAAGAGCTTTTTTTTTTTAAATTTCCAGTCTTCTATTTACTCTCTGCTGTATACTGACAGACAGCCTGAATAGAATCGTGATGAAAGGCCACTGAAAGAATTCAAGTTGAAAGAAAATATTTGTCAAAAATCAATAATTGTGGACAAAGCTTTATCTTATGGAAAATAAATCAGGATAATCTGAGTCATTCCATGCCAAAACGTCCGATCTAAGGTACTTTCCCTTGGTCTTCAGCACCCTTGCAGATTCCGCTGAATAAAAATTACAGTAAGAGGGGTACTGTAGCATAGGATGGGCTGATTTTTTTTTCAGCTGTCTTTTTTCTTACTGTTGTTTTCTATCTATTATTCTCACTTGCCCAAAGAATTGAAAAAATGGGTTTGGTTTAAAATTTAAAAAAACGTAAAGATTATTGAATACAAGAGAAGGCTGAAGAGTACAATGACCAAAACATTATGACTCTACTAACCAATGAGAACATTATTCTGATTATATTAATCTATATTATTATGATCTGATTTTTGTTTGTCAGAGTGTCTGTATGTTATCATGACACAGCAAAATGTCACTTGCTTGGTAGAATATTTTTTGGTCCTATACTGTGAAAATGTTCTAATTTTAAGAATAAAACAATTTCCAGTTCAATTTGCAAGTTTATCATAGAACTGTAGGGTCTGCATTCATGCAAACCACGATAATAATATATTACAATGATCCAATTTTTGTTTGTGAGTTTGGTACTGTAACATCACAAAATAGTACATCACCACAACAGTTTTATTTTATCATTTTACTTGCGTTATACCGTTGGAAGGCCCTAATTTGAAGACTGAAGAGATTGTCAGTCCCATTTCTTACTTAATAATGATTGTATAGGGTCCGTGTTCTTGCTTGATAATAAAAATCTGATTTCTGTATGCTTTTCAATTTTTGAAGATTTCTTTAATTCATTTCTTTTTAGATTATTTTTTAGATTTTTCAGGAATCCTCAGAAATATTGCACCCTCAGACCCTCCAGCAGTTACGAAGCCTGTGAATCCTACATGCCATCTCTGGAACAGGATATCTTTAGTATACACGTCATGACTTGTTTCCTTACTTAGTAACCTATATATTTTGTAATGTGTTTTCTGATTGGCTAATTTAGTAGACTGCCAAAAAATTCTCCTAATATACCTATTGACTTGTATTTCTATCTGTCTGTATCTATTCTATTCGTCAACTAACAACACTAAGCTACTGATATTTTTCAGATGCATACTAATATTTCAGTGTCAAACATATTACTAACTATCTACTACCGATAAAGTCAAGCATTATGAAAATTACATTTGGAGATAACAAAGATCTCCTTTCTATGTAAGACAGAACTTTCATCTTTTAACCGATAAGTTTTTTCTTTTACACTTGCTATTGATATTATATATTTTTAATTCTATTCTTAATATATATGTCTGTTTCATTGAATAATATTGATTGATCAAGACATCACAATAAATATGATTGTCTTCTTGAATTTAAGAGAAACAAATATAAAATAAACTCAATTCTCTCTGGACAAAACTTATTTGGCTTGGAGAAAAAAAGAAGGGGAAGAATTGTTACAAACAAGAGAAAATAAGATTTGTTTGATACTTTTAATAACATGAATCAAAATTCTCTTTTCCCACTTTTTGGTGATGTGCACAAAACAAACATTGTTTGGATGGTTGAACTCAATCTTGATGTTTTGATTACTGTAAGCCAACCAAGAGGTATGGCTTAACAAATCCAAAGAATGGTTTTTAGTAGCACAGGTATTCTCAATGTTGGGTTGGGGACCCTGTCCAATGGGTCACTGAAATATTTGAATAAAAAAAATAATTATGGTACTGGAGTTATTTAAAATCTCCCTACAAAAATCTATGCATTTTAGAGCTTAAAATAGCTCCCTGGTATTCTCTATCATTTCTTTTAGAAAAATAGCTTCGTTTTTGTAACATTGTTTTAGCAATTTAAAAAAAGTAGTGATTTTTTATGATAAATACAAAACTTGAAAGAGTTTTTTTTTCCGGACAAAACTTATAGATTACGTTGCAACTTTTGACAAATTTTCAGTCTTTATATTTGTTCCTTAGACCAGAAGCACGTCTACCTTGGACGACTATAAGAATAACTATACGGCATAAGAGATTTCCAAATTTTTGTTCAAATAACTGAACTACGTAATTTTAGATGCGTTCCAATGTATCTCTATAAGAGAGTCTGTAGGTCGGTTGGCTAGTTGATCCTCAGTATGTTTGAAATCGATTTCGGTTTATGATAAAAGGAATCTTTTTAGTCTTGCATCTTCATATACTAATACTTTGTACTTACTAATTATACTTGTAAAGCAATCATTTTATTATTTCTTTTTTAGTTGATTAAGTGTAAACCACTTTCATTTTTTTCTTCTATTTATCACCATCAGTCTTTTAACGTCCGTTGTTGGACATAGACCTTCGGACATTAATAGTCAAGTTGCAATAAAAAAATGATAAAATAATTGCTTTACCAATAGAACAATACAGAAATCCCCCAAAACACAATCATGATGATCTGAGTTATACAGTAATTGAAAAAAAACAAGTAAAAATTAGGATGATGGTAAATTGTAGTAAAAATTGATCAAACATTTTTTTTTAATACTTCATATAATGAAAAATAAATAATGAAAATTGTTTTACTAATACTACACAATACAACTGACAGAAGGCATAATATAGATTTGCTCAACTGTCTTTCGCTTATTTGTCCCTGCCCATTTCTCGCCGCTCTTTTGTCTCGTGCTCATTTGTTGGTCAATTGATTCTTTTGGAGTATTTTCCTTGTTCTCATGTTTTAGTCACTCTCCGACCGACCACAAGTGTCTTTCACATACGGTAAACTTATAAGAAAAAAAAAGAAAAAAATTTGATCTACGGGCATAGGATGTTCTCATTCCTATGTCTGTTTTGTGTGGGATCTTTCCCAGGGAATTTCGGAAACAGTAATCATCTATTTTCTATGATGATTCCAATCTGCCTCTCCCTTGAACCAGTGTACATTTCTATCCTACCCTTCCCAGAGATTGAACTTATAGCTTACAGGGAAGTGTATTATCTTTACCAGTACTCTTATTCATCAAACCATAAGGATAAGAACAAAATGGTCTCTGGATCAGATAAAGGTTTCGATTCGATATTCCCAGAAGGTTACTGAATGCAGCAAGTGGTAGATTAACCATTAGACTAAGTAAGCTTAAGCCCTGGATAGGAGGATGTGGAGAAAAATGGTTTGATTAAGTGTACATATGCCTATTATAGTTTCTCTAATTGATTCTCATAACTCAAGGGAACAAATGATAGACATATTGTAGATTATACGCAGTATAACAATATGTTATTTTAAAAGACGAAGCATCAATTTATTCTATTCAACGAAGGGTGGGCCAGGAGGGGCACGGTCAGCAAGATAGCCCCTGGTGGTAGATAATACCTCACTTAATGTGACAGACAACTGATGAAGACCAGAGGGCACATCGACTGAAATGCTGTGATAAAGACATCAAAGACAAGAGAACTGGTCTGAAAGAATTAATGTATAATTGAATTTACTTCCTTTAAAAACAAGCATTTGATAAAGTGAAATCGTAAAATATGAGAGACAGTGATTATGAAATTATAAATAAGTGACAATGCATCAAATATAGATCAGTATTTGTTTCAAATTATTTGTATGTTTTTCCCAAGTCATCCAAAAGTAAAACGTTCATTTGAAATCAGTTGAAAGCCAAAGAGGCCAAAAGTGAAGAAGAAACTACCATTGATTTATATGCAATCCAAAAAGTAACCTTGAATGAGATTTTAGCTACAATTTACTGTGTTGCAATGATAGCTGAAATGTAACACTATACTGTACTGTTGAAATAGCAAGTTCAGCCTAGTTTTGTAGGATGTTCCAAGTGTCCACAAAGAAATGCATGGTAGAAAAACGAGTGAGGCAAAGCAGTCAAGCATACTGTCGTATCTGATACCTCCCACTTCAACCACTAACCTCAAAACTTCAACCATGATGAACCTTGACCTTCGACCACAGTGCTGAGAAAGAATTTCTATTTTTATCAGAGAATGCTAAAAGATCATATTAATCAATGGTAATCTTTTCTTTGCTTTACGCCATTTCAGATAACAGGGGGAGTATTTAATAGTGTATATCTTTCGTAAAATCAAATTGGTGTAAATTGAATTTTTGAAAATTTATCTTTACAAAAATCCCTTAAAAAAATCCAACCCAGCATTATCTACAAAATAACATATTTGACTCATTCAAGTCATAGGTCAACTCTTCCAGGACGCGATTTTCTCATAAAAGCTTCGTAAATGTTCTCTGAGAAAAATATATAGTAATTATGCCTGAAATATATGAATAATACTTTCCTTTTCTTCACTTATTACCGTAAAAAGAGGTTAATTATAAGCTGAAAAAGTAAAAATATGGGGATACTCGGCGCAAAACGTGAAGAAGGACAGGCCGCAGACGTTTTACAGTGGGATGTGTCCCCATAAACACAAGAGGCATAGCCCATTGCAAGGGCAATAAAATTCTGCTCTTTGACCCCTTTAAAAAGATGCGACATTGGACCAATGGCATGGGCGGTGACATCTTCTCCACCATGTGTGTCTTTTCTGAGGGGCACGGCACTCTGCTGGACGTAGGTATCCTTGCCTGAAAATAGACATTGAAGAAAAACGCTTGATACCAACTATTATCCATAATTCTGTTATGAATTTCTGAAATGAGGAATTATTATTATTAAACTAAATAATTGCACAAACAGACAGCATAAAATGTTGTCCATGAAGAAATAGAAGGATAGATAATTGGAAAACAGATAACATATAATTCTAATTGTTTTTAAAATTGATTAAATACCATTTTTAATACTCTTAGGAAAAAGTGGGGGGTTTAATGTTGAAGAAGTAGGGTGCTAATGTGAAAGCAGCTAATGTGAAAGAAGGCTAATGTAAAAAGGGGGCACTGATGTAAAAAAGTGGTTAATATTAAATACAGGGTTCATGGGGGGAAAAGTTAAAAGCAGGAGTTAATGCTAGAAAAATGCAGGGCTAATCTCTCAAAAGAAGGTTGACTGATAAGAAAAAAATGGTCGAAAGTCAGAGGAAGAGGTATAACGTTAAAAATAGGGGCGTAATGTTAAGGAAAATGGTAAAGAAAAGGCTAAAAGAAATGGAACTATTATTAAAGTGGAGGGGTAACGTTAAGGAGAAGAGTTCCCACTTTATTTTGAGCCCATATAATGGAAGTAAGCATCCCCCACGGTCAAGACCCCTAGAAATGAGAAAAGATTTCACCCTGTGATTTTGAAAATTTCCACTTCTCTAAAAGAGAAAAAAAATTTCTATCCTTGATTTTTAGACAAAAAAAATTTTAAATATCATCCCCCACCTTGATTTAGATTCAAGAGAGAAAAACACATTATCACCCTCGATTTTGAACACTAATGTGGAAAAAATTCCCTAAGAGTCTGTCCCCAGCAAAAGTGAAAAAAATATCACCCCTCAATTTTGATGCCTAAAAGTAAAAAAAACAAAAATTACTGCTAATTCCAAAAAGATTATCAAATACAATAGACACCTGACAACCCCTAAAAGTGGAAAAATACCCCTTTTGATTTTGACCCCAAAAAACCTAACTCCACATTACTCCCCAAGACCAACTGCTACTGCCTAACCAAAGACCTGATACCTAACTGGACATTCTCCCACTCAGCAGGAGGCCTCCAGCAGCCCCAACAACACAATTTACCCACAATGCATAGCTCTTGATAGTGGACTCTGGTTCCACATGAGAACTTTTAACAAACACTCACACAGCACACACCACTGATGATGGGAAGAATCCCAAACATGTCTTGACAATTTACATATAAAGATTAATAAACCTTACCTCTAAACACCTTACTCCCGAGTCTGTCTCACTCTCTACAGTAGAGTATATATATATATATATATATATATGCATATGTATCCACATATATATGCATATGTATACACACATATATATACAAATACATATACATATATATACATATATATATACACATATGCATATATGTAAATATATATGTATATACATATGCATACATATATACATGAATGTTTATGCATATATTCAAATGCATACACATACATTTATACATATATATACATATGCATTTACACTTATATATATACATACATATATGTTTAAATATATCCATATATATATATATACATATATCTACACATATATACATATCCATATGTATGCATACATATATATATATACATATACATGTATATATATATATATATACACATGTATATGTGAAAATATGTACACTTATATATATATACATGTACATATATACATATAAGTAAGAATACATATACATATGTATATATACATATAAGTAGTTATATATATATTCATGTACATATATACATATATGTATATATACATATGTATATATACATATAAGTAGTAATATATATATACATATATGTATATATATATGTACATAGATATATACATATATGTATATATATATATATGTGTATATATATATATATATATATATATATATATATATATATATATATATATATATATATATATATACGTACATACATATTCACATATATAGAGGGAGAGACTAGATCACATCGGAAATTTTGTGTGAATTCAGACTTTTTTAATCCATTTTTCTTGATCGTGCAAAGCTAGCATATATCTACAGTGTTTGATTGTTTCTGTAAATTTGTTGGTAATACAAGTCTTGATTTTGTCAAATTCCATGGCTTTGTCAAATATTTCTTCTGATGTGGAGTCCTGGAAGTCACAGTCTGTGCAACTTTTTCCCTCCTAATTCATAATTGTTTTGTGGATGTTTTTATTAATATTTAATTTTTATAATTTTGTTTGATGTTTTTGGTTAGAAGTTTGTTGTACGTCAGATAGTCTATTTCATTTCTGTTACTCTTATTTCTTTTTTTGAATGGGAAACAGAAAAAAAAACGAACATAATCAAATAACTCATTAACATCATATAAAAGGGAAGCCTTACATTGGGAAATAGATTCAAGTGAAAATAAGATACTCCAAGACAAAAAAAACAACCACTTATTGATAAAGAAAATACTCAAACCATACCATCTTGGTTTGTAATTTACAACCATCAAAGATACACATCCCCGTTAAAAAAAGCAAAAAATACATCCAGTAATAGCCAACCACTGAACTAAAATGTACATAGATAGTAAATAAAAAAGGAAGAAAAAACACACTACCATCAAGAATAATTGATCCCCACTCCTCGAAAATCTCCTGAATAGGAATCTAAAATAAACCGAATCATTCACCTTAAAAAACTCGAACAGGGTAGAAAGATGAACGCATTTGTATAGTGAAGTCTTACTCCATTATATTTTAAGCAATACTCTAAATCAACTTCAAATCAACATAATGTTGAATGTATCGAGCACTCTTTGAGATGATCCCATCGTACATATATTATATCATAGTATATCATATCGTATCCCTGATTTGCATCATGTGATACAAACAAATACATATATATATATATATATATATATATATATACATTTATATGAATATATATAAATATACATGTACATATGTATACATATGCATATACACCTGTATATATATAAACATACTTATATATATATATATATATATATATATACAGGTACATATATATATATATATATATATATATATATATATATATATATATATATATATATATATATATATATATATATATATATATATATTACATATCAGGGATGCAATATAATATAATATAATATAATGCAATATCAGTTGCATGATGGATTTATATCATGGAATGCTGAATACATTCAACATTAAATATTAAGTCAGTTTAAAGTAAACCTTGAAATGAAATAGAATGAGTATTCACAATACAAACATGTTCATGTTATATATATATATATATATATATATATATATATATATATATATATATATATATATATATATATATACATATATATATATATATATATATATATATATATTTATATATATTTATATATATATAAATAGATATATATAGATAGATAAATATAGATATTTTCAAAAACATCTATACATATATTTTTAGCAATACATATATTCTAAAACATATACATATTTTTAACAATACATATATTTTAAAAAATACATGTATTTATATTCAAAACATTTGTATATTTTCAAAAAGATACATATATATATTTTTCGAAAACATGTATATATATTATCAGAAATCATATATATATATATATATATATATATATATATATATTATTGTTATATATATATACATATACATTTTTCAAAACGTACATATATATTATCAAGAACATATTTTTTTTCAGAACTTGTATATATATAAATATATATATTCAAAAATCATATATATATATATATATATATATATATATATATACATTTTCAAAAACATATATATATATATATATATATATATGCATTTTCAAGAAATGTATTTACATAAAAATATATATATATATACACTAATTTACTTATTTTCAAGAACATATTTATATATATATATATATTTATTGGAAAAATATTTTCATGTATATATATATATATATATATATATATATATATATTTAAAAATATATATATATATCAAATGTATATATATATATATTTTCAAATGTATATATATATATATCTATGATATGTATATATAATTTCAAATATATATATGTATATACATATTTTCAAATCTATGTATACATGTATGTATGTATATATACATATATACATATATGAGTACACTACACAGTCACTCAGATTCATACCTACAAGAACTTTTGTATGGTATTCCATTTGTACAAATCAGATCCAACAAACTTCCAATGACCTCTAAAGATGATAACCTTGATCTAATCAAAGAGGACCTCATCTGGTCTTTGGGAAATGAGAAGATCAGGAGAAGAACTAAAAGAATTGAAAAGCTAGCATCTTCTCTACAACTATGGAAGAGAGAAAGAGAAAAAAAAATGAAGTGGAGTAGGCTTTCTCATTATTGAGAACCATGCAATGTGCACATGAAAGAATAATGCTGGGCCTCACATGGAGAGACCACAAGACAGTACAGTACATTCAGGGAAGACAAGAGTCAGGGACATCACATAGTCCATTAACAATCTCAAATGGCTGGCCATGTTGCAAGAATGGCAGACAACCAATGGACATCACGACTCACAACATGGATCCCCTGAGATCACATGTGCAACAGAATATTAGATGGAGAGACGAGCTAGACAAGTTCATGAAGTACTGGCTCCGCGACGCCCATGATAGAGAAGTGTGGAAATCCTGGAGAAGGTCTATGTCCAACAATGGACATTGAAGGACTGATGATGATGATGAAACCCATCATCTATACTATCCCAAAACCAACCACACAGTCCAACACAAAACCACTACCCCTCAACCCTGACACCCTATGGCCTCTCCAAGACCCACAACTACAGCTACTATCACATCCTGCCACAGACAAGCACAGACTTCATCAAAGACAGAACAAAGATCCACAAATCAGGATGACCTTGAAAGATAAGATTCCAATTTTTGCCTCTAAATCAAAGCATCTGATGATAGATTTATGCTCCAGAGTAAACTTTTAACCACTGAACCACATGCTACTGAAGATGTCAATACCTCCCCCGAAAAATGTTTAGCACACCAATTAATTCATTTATGGATCGACTAATTGATAAACAAAGTTTCTGTTTACTTTTACTCCTGAGTCTGTCTCAC
>OY735242.1:29237790-29245290 GCA_963457665.1 Thysanoteuthis rhombus | reverse complement strand
AGAAAAATCACTGTAAAGAATTTGAAGGATATAAACTAGCAAAATCAACCAAGAGTCTTATTTAAATGTCGATTCTAAAGTAGAAAGTTGCATCGAAGTCCGTAGAAATTTCAACACAGCGATCGCTTCCTATGGAAAATTATTCAGGGAAGAAAAATCAAAGCACTCAAATTAGGACAAATATTTTTTAAAGAAATAATTTCTTCATTTCAAGTTATTATGAAATAAATGAAAACCATCAATAATTTCCATTAACCGTAGCAGTTTTGGCATTATATGCAGCTATAATTTGTTTTTGAAACCTGTTTTCATAACTCTTGATGAAAAGATAGTAATTCATTGCAATTATTCCCATTGATTATATTAAAGGGAAGCCGTTTTACGCAAGTAAATTTTTGAACGAATAAATCGTGTGAAGCTGGGTTTGCCTGTATTTCAAGAGATTGGTCAAAATAAAACCCATTCTAACCTAATTATATTCTACAAATTTTTGTACAAAATTGAGAACCATGCAACGTGCACATGAAAGAATAATGCTGGGCCTCACATGGAGAGACCACAAGACAGTACAGTACAACCGAGAAAAGAAAAGAGTCAGGGACATCATAGAAATCATTAAAAATCTCAAATGGTGGTGGGCTGGCCATGTTCCAAGGATGGCAGACAACTAATGGACATCACGACTCATGACATGGATCCCCCGAGATCACATGCACAACCGAGGCCGGCAGAATATTAGATGGAGAGACGAGCTAGACAAGTTCAGGAAGTACTGACTCCGCGACGCCCATGATAGAAAAGTGTGGCAAATCCTGGGGAAGGTGTATGTCCAACGACGGACGTTAAAAGACTGATGATGATGATATTCTACAAAAATCTTGATTGAAACAAACGGTGAAATTACCTAACAAACTTGGACTTTTGATAGCTTAGCTTAATATAACACTAATCCAATTCGATGAATGAAGTTAAGTTCAGTAAATATCAATGCAATGTAATAAAAAAGCTAACTTTCGACAATCTCAATGGAAATTATCATTAATAATTGCAATACTCTCAGTAAAGTGGCTTGACCAATGGACACATCTCTTATAATTGAAATATGAATTTTTTAAAGGAAGTACACGTCGCAGAATCATATGACGAATTAAGTACACGTCATGCTGATGTGGATTTGACAGCAAAACGCATATATTCAACTAAAAGTAAATATCTTCTGTAGCATTCACGTACATGCTGAGGAGACCAGGGCTACTTGGACCCCTGGGTAAGTCGGACTGCAAGCTTTTATTTGAAGCCTCAGGGAGTTTTCAGTTATTTTGGTCACATGACCGCCTGACTTCTTGCACCGTACATGATGCAGACTGGGGAGGCCAATGCTAAAAACTGATTTTTATCATTAAAAGTAAGCTTGTTGATTTTTTTTGATCGGTTTTAGAGATAGTGAATGGTATCAGCTCTACATGCATAATTGGGATCAAATGTGTAAATCAGAAGTCTTGTTGAGGACTGATGCGTCTGGTCTATCCGTTGACAGTAGTACCTGTCATCCTCACCCCCAAATAATTGTGTGAGTTGGGGCAAGTTGGTCCCTTCGCCATAAGGCAACTTAGTCCTGGTTACTTCTAGTTTTGAGGTGCCATATGTTTTATTTCATTTGCTAATCATTAAGAGAGGTGTTCTAATGAACTATTATGAAGATTTCTGCTTCGTATCATTATTTTTCTAATCGTACAGAGCCAAATTGAGGTCAAAGTGTTTTCTTTTCTAGCTACATTTATATTTTTGATAACGCATCAGGGAAATGATATAGATCTGTAATTCTCAAAAGGAATATTGCGAAATCCTTTTTTATTTTATATTAATTTTTTACTCTGCCTGCTGAAGGGATGTCAAATACTGTTATATCCTGTATGAATATCTTGACGCTGTTAACATCACGACTGAATGTTTCTTTTTTTGTGTGTGTGTGTGTGGGGGGGGGGGTAAAGGCATAAAAGATACAAAAACTGCATTCTTGTGAATCGTTCCTGAAAATGAGGGACTGATTTGCCCTTTACCGTGGGTCAACTTACCCTGACATTGGGGCAGGTTGGCCCCGATGTCACAAGGTCAGCTATGATCCAAACTGTGTGCTATATTACAATAGTCTTTTTCAATTTATTGATATACCAAGATATTGGCAACCATTTCAAACCATGAATGGTTCCCCTAATAATTAAATTGTTCTCCATGCTGCATCGAGGGCAAAAGGTGACCAATAAACACGGTTTCCACTAGATTAGCGTTTTTCGTACAATCGGAGGTGGTCAGATAATATAACACAAGACACCTTGTCTTTGTTTCTCTTTCGATTCCACGTTCAACATCCTGAGCCATGAACTACAACCACTACAGGAGAAGATCACTTGCCGTTGCATACAACCTTTTGATAATTTTACATATAGATAAAAAGAGAAATAAGTTTAATGTGAGCAAAAAAATGATTCCCCATTCTCATTTGTTACCATTATTCACAATAAAAATGTCACAAGTTTCACCATTGCTCGGTGGAATTTTTTGTTGGTTTGAAATCTCACGTAAAGTATCAAGAAAAAACAATTAAATTCCAATTCTTCTAAAATTTATTTTTTAAATAAATAAAATGGAAGATAAGTCATGTTTGATTCGTATCTCCTTTCGGCCACGGTAGATGCAATGTGATAATTACCCCACAGGATGGTGGGTGGGTGAGAGAGTTGCGTATTTCCAACCAGCGCCAGCGATCAGTGTTTAAGCACAAGTAAAAAAAAAAAAAAAAAGGTTTCAAATGCTTATTTTCAGGGAACTCAATGTGATTGTATCTATGTATTGTTTGAGTAACATGAGGTAGGTTTCGAAGGACTGATTAATTGGAATGTTAGTTTGCAACAGGAAATCTCTTGAAGAGACTGCGACGGTAAAAGCGTCTTTGTTATGTTAGGTACTTGTATAAGCGAAAAACAGGAATCTCACCGCGTCTTGGCATATTTTGCAGTTGAAGATAATAAGTAAGTTGTAGCTTCGAGGCAGTTGCACGTTCTGTAGTTGTAGTAACAAGGCAGCAGGAGTTGCAACCATTTACTGGAGAAACAAAAAGAATCACGCGAGAAAGAAAATGGTTGGAGGACTGGGATTGGTTGCTCAAAATTGTCAAAATGGTAGTGAAACGGTATAATTCACAAGGTCGTCATAATCATCATAATCATCATTAACCATTTTCACAGCAGGACAGAAGCGCCTCCCATGAAGATTGTATGGTCACGTTGGTCACGAGAAAGTACTGGCCATAACTGGGGGAAGGAGTAGAGTAGATTCGTGCTTTTTCCAAGGGCATTAGATTCAATTCTCCGTGCTATTAACGTCAAGGTAGCGAAAAAAAAAACAAACAAAACAAACAAACAAACAAACAAGCAAACAAACAACAACAACAAAAAAACCCAAAAAAACAAAACCAAAAAAAACCCCAAAGAACAAAACAAGAACTTTTGCCTACAGCAGAGCACTCTGGAAACCGACCGTTATGCCATCATATCTCTGATGTGGTTCTCTTTATAAGTTCATTTTCGCTATGATTAAGTGGAAAACCCCGTAACCTTTTTGTAAGTATATTTTGGCCTTTTGTTGCGTGTCCCCGTTTGAAATAAATTCTTCTGTTGTTCCTTTGACACCAATTAATATAATTCATGTGAGAAGTGTATTTTGTTTGACATAATTTAGCAGTCCTAACATTTCTTTAGAAAGATGTTTCTGCATGATCTCACCAGCCAAATAATTGTTCTGGCCAAACGTAAAGATGCAGCAGAAAATGTTCGACAACATAAGGATGCTGAAGCGAAGTGCAAGATAAAAGGAAAAGAAAAGAGACAAGGCTGATAATATAAGAAATTGTTTATTTATTTCATTCTTTGAATTTGTTTCGTCAGAAACCGTCGATGATGATCAGCATTTTTTCAAGGAAGAAACAAATAAGAAACGATTAAATACAAATTTCTGTTGATACCATGTCGCGTAACACGTGATAAAGTTTTGTCACCGTTTCTCACACGATCCGTGGAGACCCAATCATTGCAGGTTTCATGGGACCTGGGCGCTAGCCTTACAACCAAGATGGTCTGTCTTAAGAGATTGAAGGCTCAAAGAGTCTTTAATTGAAGGAGATGCAAATCTCCAGTCTTCTCTCGTTGTCAACAATAAAGACACCTGTTTCTTGATGTCCAGCTAGCATACCATCAGTGTAAAGACCACACAATAGCGACAGTGATTGTGTGTTCATGGATCGTTCATGAAATGGTGACAAGATCGATATATCCGGTGTCACACGAAAATGCACTTTACAAATAAGAAACTATACTAAAAGTTAGGAAACATTGCATAAAAATTAAAATATTTATCCGTGAATTCTTTCCACGGTTCATAACTAGTTTATATACATTATATTCGTCTATCCAAATACGACATTACTCTCCGAACGACTGCCTTTTATATGCTTCTTTAAAATAAGCATAGACATTAAATTAGAAGTAAAAGAAACAATGAAACAGTGAGCCAGACAAACGACCTGTTGAATGTATTTGCTGCCGTATTATTCGGGGGTTTAGCTGTTGGTTTTATGTTGCCACAATGTTCCCGATTTTCCCCAACACACGATGCATAAGCTAAAGCAGCTGGAATGAAGACTTGTTCGCGAACTCCACGGAACATATGTGCCATCGGTCCGCGTGCAAATACGGCAAGGTCCTCACCACCATGGGTCTCAGAATCAAGATTAACTGCGCTCTGTTGATGATATGAGTTTTTAGCTGTGAAGAAGAAAAGAGATAGCGCCGAGAATCGGTCATCAGAATGTGTGCAGATACCAAGAGGTCACAGGAGAGCCACCGGGAGAGGTACCAGGATCCAGGATCGGTTTGCAGATGAGAAAATGAGGATTGCTAGCTGGGTAACCGGGATGTGATAGATGGTAGCACACGGAGACGCAAGGTTTCGATGAGGAGATTAGTGGGTGAAGAAAACTGGTTCTTTGAACACATTAGCTTTATACATTGAAACAAGGATAAAGATTCGGTTTAGCTAATTCGACAGACATGAAGTACAGGTCCAGTTGATACTTGCACTGTAAATCGGAACCCTTGCTAAAAAAAGTTTTGGAATTTCCCAAAACTAATATGCCAAAACACATTTTAGGGTTCCATTTGTACCCACAGGAAATCTGATGGCCATAAATCTAGTCACCCTTGCGTTATGCTATGACAGAAAGACGTGTCTTTATATACATATCTGCTAAAACCCAGTTTGAACAAAAACGAGTCTTAGTAGTGTATTGGTATAACATAGAACATTCGATAAAACAAATATAAATCAGCTATAGAGTACACAAACACTGGAAACTTAGCGTCGTTTTATAACAACCGTCCACAGATAGTTAAACATAAAACTGATGTCAACGCAATAAAAAGTGACAAGTCATGAAACTTTAAGGTATATGTCATCAGCCAGTCTTTTTGGATCAATCTTGTCTATTCATAAGAAATCAATTTATATCATGTTCCATTGAAAGATTTAAATTATCTATATTGCTTATAGAATACTCGTTCAGCATTATAACTATAAAGAAAAACCTATGTTACAAATTCCTTGGCGTAACAACAAAAGATTGCGTATGGGCTTCCGTGAGTAATGAGTTCGATCCTCACCGGGCACATCATACTTGTGGCCTTGAGCTAAAACTAAGCTAAGCTTAGGAAATTTACAATTAGGGCAGATTGTATAAATCTGCTATCTTTGAATAAGTTATTAACATCTTGTTTAAAATAATTTGACAGATAGCAAAGATAACATAATTTAGTTTCTCTAAAAGAAGAAGAAGAAAAAAAGCAGAAATCGCTTAAATTCAATCTCTGTAAAAGTCATAGCTAAGCATTGGGGGTCATGCAGTACCTTTCTATAATTATATATAGAGCGTATTTTCCCTGAGAAACCACAGATCTTTCTTGAAAAAAATTAATAGAGAAAATCATGAGAGGTTAAAAACATTGAAAAACGTAAATATTTACAGATGCCATTTTGAGACCATGTTGCAAGAATGTCAAACAAGTGCTGGACATCAGGACTCACTAAGTGGATCTGCTGACATCAGATGCGACATTGTGGCTGACAAAAAAACAAGATGGCAGGATGATTAAGATTTGACACCCAGGAATGAGACAATTGGCAGATCTTGGGGAACGTCATTGTCCGACAACAGAAAGTAAAAGGCCGCTGCTCAAAGAGTCTTCTTGCACAAGACTAAATGCGTTGATAACTGCATCTCATGTATTTCTTGTTCATTTTTTTTATTGACAAGCTGATCGTTTATCTATAATCCATTGACGCAAGACAGTAAAATATTTTAACTAGGTTAAGAGAGTTAGTAGGAAGAGGAACATCATTCTACTAATAGTACTACAACTGCGGGAGGTCAGTGTATTAGATCATGGATTAAAGCAAAGCAGAATTAATATCAGTTTTGGATATTTTAATAGCGAAGTCAATCATTTGATTTATCGAACAAATAATCAGAAAATATGAGACATTCAATTATATTTTTATGCATTTGTTTTTCTTATCGACATGGTCAAGCAAAAACATATAGATAGGACACACATCCACAGAAAATTCAGATTAGAGAAAAAAAAATACGAGTTTCATGGTTGATTCATTTTTCATGAGTGGCGAATCATATTTAGCAATAATCTAATCATTTAATTTAAATCAAATTATTAGATTTCAAATGCACTATTTTTTTTTTACAATTTTGAATGAAATAATCTCTTTCTATATAAAAATATATGTATAATACATATATAATATGTATATATATATAATACATATGTATATATGATCCATATACATAAAATATATATATATATATATATATACATAATATATATGTGTATAAAATACATATATAAAACATATATTTATACATAAAATATATATACACAATACATATATGAAATATACACACATACACACACACACACACACATATATATATATATATATATATATATATATATATATATATAATATGAACAATAGGAAGTAACATAGACTCAGGGATAAAAGTGTACGGAAACTTCGTCTATCAATTAGTAGGATCCATAAATGATTTAATTGGTGCGCTAAACATTTTTTCGGGAGATATTGACGTTTTCAGTAGCGTGTGCTGTGTGTGCACCATTCAATGGTTTACTCTGGAGCATAAATTTACCATCAGATGCTTTGCGTTGGAAGCAAAAATTGGAATCTTTTATGGTCAATCCTGATGAGTGAGACCTGGTTCTGTTTGTGATGAAGTCTGTGCTTGTCTGTGGCAAGATGTGATAGTAGCAGCAGTAGTGTGTCTTGGAGAGGCCATAGGATGTCAGGGTTGAAGGATAATTAGTTTGTGCCAAGGCATATGCAGAAACTCTCGTTAGCAGTAGAGCTAATGAAGGT
>OY735242.1:29112790-29232790 GCA_963457665.1 Thysanoteuthis rhombus | reverse complement strand
TATATATATATATATATATATATATATATAATGTGTACTGTAGAGAGTGAGACAGACTCGGGAGTAAAGTGTTTAGAGGTAAGATTTATTAATCCTTAAATGTAAATTGTCCAGACATGTTTCGGGATTCTTCTCATCTTCAGTGGTGTGTGCTGTGTGAGTATATGTTAAAAGATCCCATGTGGAACCAGAGTCCACTATCAGGAGCTATGCATTGTGGGTAAATAGTGTTGTAAGGTCTGCTGGAGGCCTCCTGCTGAGTGGGAGAATGTCCAGTTAATATCGTGTGTATACACATATTGTGTATATATTGTGCGTATATATATATATATATTGTAGATAGCTGTTTTGTTACATTACATCTTTTCAGTGTGACTCTAGACTGCAGTGTTGGAATTGTTCTTTGCATGGCTCTTTGTTCAAGAACCAAAATCTGGTAATCTACGCCTGCTCTACGCAGAACTCAACTGACAGTTGGACTATCCTTTTAGAATACCCAATTCAAGAGTTAGAAAAGCATTGCGTAACTGCTGTTTGTAGATAGGTGACTTGCTTGGATGGAATGTAAAATTTAGTAACCTCAAGTTGACGAAACAGGTGTCTATAGACGACACCATCAAGCATAAATACAATATATATATATATATATATATATTGAACATATACAGACATATATATAGAGAGAGAGAGAGAGAGAAAGAGATAGATAGATAGATAGATAGATAGATAGATAGATAGATAGATAGATAGAGAGAGAGAGAGAGAGAGAGAGAGAGAGAGATTATACATCATTTATATATACTGGGTAATTATATTTTATATATATATCTTATCTGTACATGTAAATATATTGAATGTACATATATGTATCGTGTATATTGTATATAATTTGGGCACGGGTAGAACACCTGACGCCGGGTGTGGAAGTTGGGTTATGCCCCACCTAGTAGTACTGGGAGGGATATTAAGGCTATAAAAAGGCTACACTGAAAGCTGCAATAAACATACACATACACACACATATACATATATATATACACATGAAAATCATGTACATATATCATGCATATATACACAGATTGTGTGTAGATGAGTATATTTATTTCATATTGATACACATATTCAAAATATATATACACACAATATATATATACACGATAGATATACACAAACAATACATACAATACATATATAAATATACTTAATCTATATATATATATATATCACAATATATATGTAATATATACAATATATATAAATAAAATATATATATACAATATATACATACTATATATATTACACAATACATATATACGCATAATATATATAATATATATATAATATAAATGCACAATATATATACACTATATGTATACAATATATATATATACAATATATATATACATACAATATCTATATACTTACGATATAAATACAATATATACAAATTATATATACACATATGTATGTATAGTATATATATATACATATATACATATTACATATATATGAAATTTTATAAGTTAATACATGTATATATATGCATGTACAATCTACCACATAGTAACATATGTTGATAATAATATGATAAAATACATAATGATATAAATCGGATAATATACACACACACGCACACACATCGTCTTGAGGGAATGCATTTCCATCTTGAGTACCAGTTGCCAGGTCTTATTGTCACTTGTTAAGAGGTAACTTTGCCGTGACAACACATGAGAATCAACGGGTAAATTTGACAGAAATCTCAATTCTTGGTTATTTTGCGATGAGTTGAAACATTTAGTTTGGATAGCAGCTTACTAATATAGGAGAAGTCAAGCATTGTAGCTTTCAACAATGGTGACCAACAACTTGTTCTAAGTTATGAAGATTCCAAGTTCAAAGCCACTTCATAAAAATGAAAAAAAAAAATCTTTATTGCTTCCACAAGTCTTGCAGAAGCCTCTGTATTGAGAACAGACGGGAGCAAGCGATTGTTAGCTGCTAATCAGCTGACCAGACAGAAAGATTCATTTTATTTACATCCAATCACTCTAAATAGACAGCAAATGCATACATCGATGATACTAAATACTACTAATCAATGTTCCTTCAATATTTTATCTGTCAGTGTATGCAAAATCTCATGTGGTATTTTTTTCCAAATGACAAATATATGTGCATGGTGAAGCAGTCACTATTTCATTTAGCCATTCAACATATTAGTTTTTTCTGCTATTCACGCCGTTCACTTCTTTTGACATTACTCCTATGAAAATATATTAATCAACTCAGTTGACTATTTACAGAATTTGAAACAGATCTTCGTCGACCTCGCAATGTGGACACTGTCTACTGTCTAACATGACTGCAACCGTATTGTACGAACTGGTACAGTGAATAGGTGATTTATTAATGAGGGATTTGAAAAAAAAAACGACAAAAACACTTAGCTGGGAGATTATTTTCGATGTTTTTTGATAATATCAGTATTATAATGATGAATTACTAACCTTTTGTGCACACCTTCGTGTGCTAATTGCAAAACATATGTTCGCACGCACAACTGCAAAGCAAAGCGGGAACTATAGTCATAATCATGAACTACTTACTTGTATCAACACCGGTGAGATTTTCACGAGGTGCCATATATCCAGGCCCATTTCCATAGAGTAGAATTGTCATTGGTAAATTGTCGATTGGTGACTTATTATGTGGTCCCAATGGTACTGTATCTGAATGGCAAAAAATTAGTTTTATGAAGAGAATGATCTAAAATTTGATTATCGACATAATCTTTCATAATAATACGCCATATACATTTGTATATTTATTTTTTGTCAGTAACATTCTTTTACGTCACTACATATGGCATTCTAAAATATGATTTCATCTTCTGATGACACTGGCAAAATAGAATTTTATGTTATGTTGAGCTTGATTCATAAAACACAATAATTATTTTATGGTGAATAGGTGAATGTTGTTTTTTTTTACTATATACATATATTTATACGTTGTATCATGATAATAAAGCTTACGTGAAACATAAAAACACTGAAGAAAGTTACATAAATTTCATGGATAGGTATTCTGAAATAAATGACTGAAATGAGATAAAAAAATTTGAAAAAGTTTTTTAATGTTAAGTGGTTAACGCTGTGAAGCTTTAAGAACTATATATATATATATATATATATATATATATATATATATATATATATATACTATGTGGTACTAATCAGGCTAGTAGTGTAACATAATATAATTATATATCAATAATATAAAGCCACTTCTGAAATGTATTGGATTTATTTCATAGAGTGCTCGATACATACAACATTTTACTCATGAAGTCAAGTTGTTTTAGAGTAGAGCTGGAAACAAATAGTAGGTTGTGGATTCGCTACACAAACTAGCTCATGTTTCGGCGCCCAGAGAGGGCTAAAACATGAGCTAGTTTGTGTAGCGAATCCACAACCTACTATATATATATATATATATATAAATATATATACATATATATATATATATAATTTGTGTGAAACAAATTTCAATATTCATATGATTCTGTGACGATAGATATACGAAAAAAATCAACCTATTTTTTTATATAGAGGTTAAATAATTACGGCTAACTGGAATCTTAGATTGCCTTATTTCATGAGGTCGCGTATGTGTGTGTGTGTGTGTGTGTGTGTGTGTGTGTGTGTGTGTGCATGTGTGTTATCTCGCCCCTACTTTGAATTTGTCCACTATTGGTAGGAGGGAAGGGTGTTACGGGCAGTCTTTGGGGTTAGAATTATATTTTTTTCGCATATTTTGTTACTAAATTAGATACTACAAGAGCGCATACCAGCGATTGGTTGAATGTCGATTCCTACAAATGTCTGGCGGAAGCAATATTTATTTCAGATTAATGCCAAAGTTGAGTAACTAATCTTAATTTTTTTACATGAATGTTTTCCTTTGCAAAATTGGGAAGTACCTCTTTCAGTATTTGATTTAGTTACAAATTACAGGTATCATCAATTTAGCGGCTGGAAAACTTGATGGCCATGGATCATATATTGAATTAAACTGAAGAAACGTGTAATTTTGACCCCAAAGCCTGCCTGTATCAGCCCCTCCCTCCTCCCAATAGTGGACACACCCATACACGACCTCATAAAACAAGGAATACTTAGATTCCAGTAGGCAGAATTAACCAGCCACCATCATTGTTAAAAGATTGATTCCTACTACTTAAAAAAGGTGAATTTCTGTTAAGCTACTTTCATCCTGATTGTCTTGTACAAATTAACTAGTTTTATACATTAAATTTTATCTCAGAACGCTCAGTTAAAACTCGAAGAAAATAAGGGAGAGGTGTGAACAATCCAATATACCGCTCTGATCCGCCACAATACTCAGGGGGAAAACTTTCAAGAATTGCGGATGGCTCTCTTATGCGTTATGGGCCAGTGTAGCAGGGACATGGCCTAACACTCCCCATTGTTCGCAAGATCAAAAATATACCGGCTTTTCCTGCTGGACCATTGGTTTCAAAGGGTCCAGTCACAGCACTTGCTTTGGGGGGGGGGCAATGTGCTCCAAGTGTGACTACCCAGACCCCCGAAGAATATCACCAAGAAAGACACAATGTACATAGGGACCTACAACGTCGGGGCACTCTCCACAAACAAACCGATCTGGAGAACGGGATCAAAAAAATGAAACGAAATATTATCGGTATTAGCAAAATAAGACCCAGAGAAGAACAAATAGGACTAAACAGCAAACACCCTCTATACAACTACGGAAAAGAAAAAGAAAAACTTTCTTATCCAGAAAAAAACCCTCAAAGGACGTTGTAGGATTCAAAACTCTCTCAGACCGTCTAGCAAGTGTCAATATACAGCTCTCAAAGGGGTACAAACTGAACATCATTCAACTTGAGGCTCCCACTTCACAGTCAACCAACCAGAAGATAGACAACTCCTACGAACACACGAATTCTATACCCCAAGAAACCAAAAATATTTTATAAACATCAGAGGAAGACAAGATGAAACTAGCTCACTCAAACGCTTCAGAGCCTGCCAAGGGAGATCATCTTAAGACACCTTGACTGGGAACACAAAGGAATCAGAATAGCCAGCGAATACCTTGAAAAAACTCAGATTTGCCGACGATATTGGCCCCTTGCAAAGAACTCTCAGGACCTCCAAATAATGCTGGACGAACTAAATGAAGAAAGCAAGAAAGTTGGTCTCCACATGAACTTAGGCAAAAAGAATGTCATATCGAGGACAAAGACATAATCAAAGTTGAAAACGCAGATATGAAGAAAGTAGACCACTAGATATACCTAGGACAGCGAGTCTCCATGAATTCATCAAAAGAAGAAGAAACCAAGCGAAGGTTGGCAAGCTTTCGGTAGGAAGCTCGACTTTGTAGAACAAGAAAATCCCTCGTCTCAAAAGAAGGGTATGCAACCAATGCAATCTCTCAATAGTCACCTATGGAGCAGAGACATGGAACCTAACCAAAAATTGACCCTCAAACAGAGACCAATGCAACGTGCCCAGGAGAATCACCGAGAGATCATAAGACAGCACAAATAAAAGACAGGAGTCCGAGACCGAGATATCACAGACACCATTCGAAAACTCAAATGGCAAAGAGCTGGACATGTTCTTATTATGTCAGACAATCGCTGGACATCATAACTCACAACATGGATCCCCAAAGATCATATGCATAATGGTGGCGGACAAAGTAAGATGGTGTGACGAGCTTGACAAATTAAGAACTGGCTCCGTGACGCACATGATAGAGAGGTCTGGTGAATCTTGGGAAGGTCTATGTCCAACGACGGACGCTAAAAGGCTGCCGCTAATGTGACGATAGGCAATTCGCGAGTGTGTATTGGACTCTTTCAAAACATTTTTGGTATCTTAACTCAATTTTACCTTTAGTTAAAAGAGTTCATAACATAATTCTGCAGATATATTCTGAGTACAGTGCAATTACAAAATTACTTTTATAACCTGTATGGGTAAAGTAGTAGTCAAGGATTTTATTTTAGCCCGGATTATATTTCATGAAAACTAATAATGCAGTTTTGTATACATTTAGTCTAAAACATAATCACAAATTGAATCAGATCATAGTAGTTGATAGGGAAAATGATTGAAGCAATCAAATCAAAAGAGTAAGGTTTACCCCGCTATCCGAAAGTAGGGCGTTGCTATGAAAACCATTCGTAAGCCGAAATGGTGTGAAGTAAAGAAACAATTAACGTAAAATTATGTGGGAATTTCTCTTGAAGGTTTTAAAACCACAAAATGGTAATGTCTGTATATCAGTCGGAGGAGGTTGGGTGGTAACAGATACTGGAGACAGGGGGTTGAAATCTCACACAGGTATAACAGACCATGGCGGCAAAAACTGATGCAGTTGGACATCGTGGTTTTGCCCTACCCTTCGTATTTACTCGAACTCTCCCATACAGATTATCACTTTTTTCTGGGTATTACATACAAATACGCCCCAGTATGTGTACACCAATGCGAATCAGGTTGAAAATGTCTTCAGGTTTTTTGATGGAATAAATTCACTGCCGAATCGTTGGCAACGAGGCTATCCTAATAGTCCTTATTTTGACTTATAAAATTGTGTTTGAGCCGAGTTATAATGCTTTAAGGTTTGTATTTCGAAACGGTCATTTACATTGTTTCAACACGATAAACAACAATAAGCGGTCATTTTTAGTTCTACAATACAAATTGTGATGAAATGCGTTTGTAATATTCACAAAAAGTGCGAGCCCTGTCCACAAAAGAACAAAAACAGAACTTAAAAAATCAAATCAAATCAAAATCGAACTTTAGAAACAGCGCACCAATGAGACGTCTTGACGTGCTCTGATCAGAATGTTTTATAGCAGTGACCTAGACCTTGAATAAAAACGAAGTAAATCAACCTATATAAGACGATGCTAAATCTCAATGACATTTCATGTCGACGAAAGAAGATCAGATGAAAAAACCTGCCCGCTGTGATACGTTGAAATTGTCACCGGACTGCCCGTGAAGATCCCGACAAGTTAGAAAACTGTAGAAGTTCAGGCAACATGATTTAAAAAGAATAACTGACAATGCAAAATTTGTGTTGCTTCTGCAGACAGATAAGATACAGCACGATGCATCGTCAGTTTTTCGTTTAAAATCATTTACAGATTACTTCTTCTTCGGGACCTTCATAGATAGTTTCCACTCTGAAACATGTAATTCAAAAACCGAACAACGGGACTGGATACAGTTTCATACGAAATGTTAAGGTTGTTACTACACAACATTTCAGAGCACGGTTAAACGTCTCATCAAACACTATTTTAAAAGTTCGGTTTCATTATGGACAGTCCTCGTATATATCTATTTTACCGACCTAATAAATTTGTTCCCCGCGACGGATAGCCTGCTAAATTAAAGACATGCGAATGGTCAGCAGTGACCACTACTAATGTGTCCTTTATGTCCACTAGCTTCAAAACATCATTAATTGCATCGTCAAAACTCATTGTTTCGGTCAGTGCTGCTTTTGCGATATTAGAGTGGTGTCCATGGTCTATTCTTCCACCTGAAAAAGAAGAAAGATTTGGTCAAATAGACAGAAAGAATGGAGTATCGTCAATAGATAACATTGTTGGTTGAAATCGATCATTGCTATAAATAAATCAGACCATTTATATCTTGGGGGTGTGAGAAAAACGAGACAACACAATTTTGAAGATCCTCATATAATTCAGCAAATGTTTGTCTGTACGTGACAGCATAACTCAGGAACAACTCGACATATCTCCATTAAACTGTCTGTTTATTAATGGGACTCTTGGATATGCTTTTACCATATTAGTTTTTAAGAATTAAAAAAGACATTGTGGTGTTCATGGTGATGATTTTCTAATTAGGTATGATTCAATAAATACTTAAGTCGAATCCATGATCTTCTTGGGGCTAAAGGCCTTATTTAAGTATTCTGCAGAAACTAATAACCGTTATTTATAATAACAAATCTATGAGACAAATCATAGAACAAACATCAAAAAATATCCGTATGATCAATATCGAAATTTAGTCTTCAAGATTTCTTGAGGTATTCATGTCAGTCAGTATTACTTGCAGAAAAATGCTTACATCTTGAAATGTCACTATTGTAGCACTCCTGCTTGACAGTCCCCTACTGTTGATTTGCAAACCTTCTAACTATTTGTGCTCAATATGAACTCATCTATTCACAATCGGATTGAAATATGTAATAGTTTAAGGGTTGGCACATCTGCTTACACGCAGAATATACTGGGTTTGATTCCCAGAATGAGTGAATTAGGACAAATATCCGTCTGCACTCAACAATTAAGATGTGTGATGAGGGTGAAGTTATACCTTCGTTCACTTGCATCCTACCAACTTGTATGTATAAAGTCCTGGTCTCGACCACACTTGCAAGGATCGCCAAGTAATGCTACAGTAACCAAGTTTTCGTCATCGACTTCCATATTCCATTGGAAGTTATCTCTTGAGAGAGACACTTTACCTTACCTTTTGCCAGTTATTGGTTGTTTTCATAGAAAAAAATAGTATCATCTTTGATGAAAAATCAATGATCTAGGCATGTCATTTCTATCTTATGTCCTGAGTTAAGAATACTATCATTATTTCATTACTTATTTTTCTCTATTTCATTAATGTTGCTTTTCATGTCAGCATATATAAATATACTCTTCAACCTTCTGAAAAAACTGTGTGAAATCTGAAATAAAGAAGAACCGTCCGATGTGACTTGAAATCTCACCCCAAACTTCTGGAACACGTCCGTCATGGTCGTCGCCGTAATAACTTCGGCCACAAAAGCTTGAGGATTAAACTGATTTCTAATTAGAAAATATAACAGATTACTTGCAGATAGGTTGTAAAACAAAAATAACTCCAGTTTATTTTGAGTATCGGGAAATCTATATGATCTAAAAGTCTGATTTTGTTTATCTGTAACCTCTAAGTGGTGAAAACTTTGCGTTGTAACCAGAAGTATTGAAACATGCTACCCCGAAAATGCGTTTTCTTGAATGCAATAAGTCCGGGTGATTTGAAACTGAATTATATTAGTCTTCGTTCACACTCATCCTCAGCTATATATATGCTAATATAGAATAGAGTCTTTTAATTGTTTATTTATTTGCAAATGAGTAAAAAAAGAGCTCATTCTGATCATATTGCACGAATTTTCAAACGTTTGGTCACACGTTTGTTTGGTAAGAACCCCCAAAAAACACTCTGATTTTAAAACCAAGGCAAAAAGGTGAATTAGTCCAGCGTTGGAAATCGATTGTATTTTCTTGTTCATATATAAAGCTGCAGCTCACTGTGGGTTAATGATTAGTGAGCTAGTGTAGCAGACTATTATTACTGTGTAGAGAGTTCGATCCTCACTGAAGCATCACATTTGTGACAGACTAAGGTAAATTAAGTAAATACAAATGTATAGGAGCCTGTTTTTCTCATTTCACTGTCCATATTAAGGGAGATTAGTTCGGTTGGTTTGTTGTTTTCTATTGCTTGTTCCTGCTGAACTAGAGTATTTGGTTCAATTCCTGAATTACTGCCTGATCCATTGACAATCAGGTTGTATGATTTTGGAGCTTTAAACCTAATGTCGTTCGATGGTTCGACAATTTAGTTATCACGTTGGGTTCGAGCCTGGAGATGATTAGAGGATGCAGAGCTGAAACGTTGCGTCTTTAACAATCGAATCGATCAGTGCAAATACAACACACATAGTTGTCTATTTGCTACCGTGTTAAGAATTTTAATTAACAATAAATTCTTTCCCTTACCTTCCACAAGTAAGAAGAAACCGTTGTCGTTTTTCTGTAGGATTTTGACAGCCTTCACAGCGAGATCTGACAGGGTTGGGTCTGAGTTCTGGGTTTCTTCCCGGTTCATTTCATACTTCAGATGGCCTGGTTCAAACAGACCTGAAAAAAAAAAGAAAAGGCAGTGCCTACTAAGTCATAATATTGTTGCCTACCCTAAGTTTTTAGCTGAAAATTGATGGGCAATAAATACAACCAGTCAAAAGAAAAACATTTGAAATAATAATAAGGGCTTGCTTGTAGTAAGCATAAAAAAGGAAATATATCACCAGAGGACACGCTGATGTTGTTAGTAGAATATTAGGATCCCACATGAGAAATGAATAGGCATAAGGATCAAGGTTGCACTCGTAATAATTGACAAATGAATCAGTCCCCAAGACACAAGACAGGAGAAAGTTTAAGCCTATTCAGACCACAGCAATGCTAAGGTTATATATATATATATATATATATATATATATATATATATATATATATATATATAAGCATAGATTTTCTAAGTAGTTCATTACAGATGGTATATTCAGTTTCACTTGAGATTTTCAAGTGAACTTTTTTCAACTGAAAAAGAATGTACAATCTGAAATGAACCATTGAAAAAATGATTTTATAAACGATCCACCAATGGTATTGGACACTTTTTTGAAAGAAAATCTATTTGATTCATGTAACACACGCTAGTTGTATATTTATTATTATTCCTTTTTTCCACCAATTTTATTGCCTCATATCAAGGTTGATAATGGGGGTAACATTTTCGTATACTGCCACTGCCCTGGAGAGTGGCTAGTTTGAGTACCCACTCACCTACTCACTTCTCTATGGTGGTATGTCAGTGACGAAACACTTTTCAAGATATCAGGTGATGTCGAAAGGCTCAGGGTGAGGTGGATTCGTGCCTTTTCTAGAGGCATGGGTACTAAGTGATGAAATTTGCACGGCATGCTGATTTCATTTCCTGTGCTGCTAACCATTACATGACATGCACCATCTGGAAGTGAACATCACAATAGGGAAAGGTGAAAGAAAGAGGAAATAGAATGGGAGGAGGAAAAAGGCAAGTTTTGCAAACCTTGTTCTCCACTCTTATCTACAAATGTTAGTCATCCATTGCAAGATAAAAGTCCCGATTCACAGATAGAACTGAGTTCAGTTAAACAGGACAGCAATGAAAAAATCCTGTTGCATGTAGCTAATGGGTTGAGCATGTAAATATAATTTCATTCTTAGAAGCATTGATTCCAAAGATAACAGATTAAAGTAACATAAGAAAAATCGAGTCCATTATTCAAATTAAATATCGTCTTTTTGCTGAGTCTGAAGGAGACGTTTTTGCTTCGGCATCCCATACAATCAGTTTTCTCCTCGCTCCTCTCCGGCTAGACATCCAAATGCTTCAAAGTTAACTGTATTTGAAATTAGAGTCAGAGGCTACAAGCATTCAGTTTGCTGATTTCATTTTGGAATCAGTGTCACCCATTTCAATAACCCATAGCGGGGAAGAGAATAAATGGATTAATGCCTCCGCCAAAGGCATTAGTACGAAGTAAAAGCAAACTGCTTCAACCGGAAATTGAATTCTGTTCATAGAATCGCGGTCGAGACCAAACTTTTTTCGAACAAGGCATTTTTAACTCACCCAACAAATAATCTGTTTCCTTGGGGTCAACATTTTCAAATTGTGACATGTTCCAGACATATTTGGCAGCCCGATTTTTCTTTGCCTGGTTTTCTTGCCACATCTGCAAAAAAATTAAAACGGTCTTCGGTCTAATTATTCAAACATTTTGGAACGAATATTGGTCCCTGAAAATCAGTGGTTCTCATACTCTTTTGTATCAATAATCATTATATTTCTCCATTTAGTAACTTTATGCCTTTACAGTGTATTTCTATATTTTGATGACGTTAGCGTATAAAAAGATGAACGTTTTATTTCTCATTTTCTTTTGTATCTACATGGAAGATAGAACTAACATTGTCTAAAGCATTTGCCATGAATCTCGGGGTGAATTTCTTTTTTTTTATAGGAGAAATAACAATTGTTTCTGAATGCCAAAATTAGGCTGTCTTGTTACGTGGACTACACACCGTATCGGGTGCGTTTATCGTCCATCTTAGTATAATGTTAATTCATGATAATATGCGTGGTCCCACACAATTTTATAGATTAGAAACATTTTGGGAATGGCAGTTCTGATTCCAGTTCTGTAGATTCCTCATTTAAAAAGTGGTCAATGTTACAGCACTTCAACTGAAGCTTTGTAATAACGGCAAGTCAGTTCCATAACCTCGGCCAACAGAAGTTTCGAGAGTTTGAAGACTTGAAACATTCGGTCAGATGAATTTAAACAAGGTATCAGTCAATATATATAATACATTCCTATTTGAGACATTTTTGGGGGATGTCTATTATCCTAGGTGGTAGGGTCTTTCTTCTATTTTATTTGTTTTAGTTTAGTGGTTGGCTTCTGTTTGCTATATTTGTTTTTGTTTTATTTAATGGGGATGCATGTCTGTTGATGGTTATAAATTGCGAACCAGGCTGTATGGAGTGAGTGCTTTCGTTATCAGTTAGTGGTTGTTCTATCAGTGATAAATTTTCTCTCGGAGTATTTTAATCTCACTTAAATCTATTTCCCGATGTTATGGCCTTTTTTATGTGACCTTAGTGGGTTGTTTGATAACATTGGGTTTGGCCTATTTCCTCAGGTCTAGGGTGATTATGTTGATTGAATAGTTCTTTAAGAAGGCTTTGTGAATAAGATATCTATGTTAGTTACTTTTAGTATATCTATACGTAGGTTACTGAGTTATGAGTGAAAATAAAAATTTGGGTGGTCCCGGCATTTTAACGCTCTTTCATTTTTTTGTTTTAAGAATTCTATTTCTTATTTCTTCTATGGACAAAACTGAGGATTCCAAATTTCGCATTTAGGCGTACGTCGCATGGAGTTTTAATATTTTGGCATATGTATGTGTGTTTCAATATTTTCCATTTTACCATAAGTTTGAGATTACTATCACTCAGTCCCCCATAATATGTCGACAGTGATGTACTATTTTTATATTTTTCATGCGTAAAAGATGATATATGGTTGGCTAATCCAAGTTAAAAGGGTATTTTCGATATTCCTTTTTTGTTTTATCAATTATAATCTGGTTTATTTATGCTTTCTTTGTTAGCATTATAAATATAAATATATATGCGTATACATGTATATATTTTTATATACACACATATATAGTACATATATAAATGAATATAATATATAGATGTATAGATATATACAATATATACATATATGTAAAAATAAAAAATATATATACATATATAGAAATAAAAATGTATATTTATGAATAAAAAAATATATATGTAAATAAATATACATATAAATATATAAATATATAGATATATATGAATATATATATACGAATAAAAATATATAAATATATTTTATATAAATATATACACACCTACATATATATACATATACACATACACATATATATACATACGCACAAACACACACACACACACATATATATATATATATATATATATATATATATATATATATATATACACACACACACACATATATATATGTATGAATTTATGTCCACATTGAGCCAAGAAAACCTCATGGTTGTCATAAGATCAAACTGGATAATATATCCATTTTTTTCTGAGCAGTAATATTAACAGCTGCTTACCTGTATTAAATTTTTATCGTCTCCTCTTGCTCCCTTTTTATCCTCATATTCAGGGTCTTTCACTTGTTGAGGAAAGAATTTTTCTCTACCGCCGCCAAGAATGACCTAGAAAGAATCAAATATTTTTTGCAGATGTAATCATCAACAACTACGAGGTTCTATTTAATGCTAAAGTAAAAGTCCCTTTTGGGGGGCTTTAAATTCGGAAGAAATTCTGGTCCAATGTTTTCTGAATTAGGGAAATCAATTGCAACTAAGAATAATCCGTGCTAAGAATTAAGTTCCTAAAGAACCCAGATTTACACAACACTTCACGGTGATTGAATTACAATGTAGTTAACTATATCTGGATATATGGGTGAATCGATGGACACCGGCATTTGGAGCATTGACCAGATTGCGTCATGGACAACTGTGCCCCTGGTCATTGACGTCCTTGGACATTTGTGTCCTTTTTTTCTTTGTGCCCTGGACATTCGTGTCCCGATATATGTATATTTCATTAAATTTTTGTTCAATTTTTGTATGAGTTGGATATTTTCAGGTGGGGTCAGGGTGGTTTTCCTCCCTTTCAAGTGCCAAAAGTGAACTTTATTCTGACCATATTTATTTTTCGATGCAATTTTTTTTTGCATGACTTCATATTTCGACGCTACGGTTGTTCAATTATTGACTGTGATGGCGATTTATCTCTTCATTTTGCATGAGCAATTTATCATGCCTTCCAGAAGAGATGGATTCATGCCTTCCAGAAGAGATGGATTCATGCCTTCCTCAAGGAGATTAGTGCCAAGTGAACACGAACCGTCCTAGCGGGAGTTCGATTCCATTTTCTGTGTGCACACCGTTAGGTCACTTGTACCCCTAAAAATACATATTAGATTTATACAATGCAGCAGCGCCATATCCCTCAAATTAGGTTCCAATCGATAAGATTTTTAGATTGAAACATGAAATAGCGAAAAGATAAACATAAACATAAGAAATGTTATTCTAGCTGGAGCATCAGTCAAAAAGGGGTGCATCAATGCAACTTGTTGGGGAAAGTTTTCAGATGATTTGCAAATACACTGTGACATGGAACTGATTGAAGAGGTCCAGAGTGTATAGAACAAGACAACATGGATCCATTAAAAGAATTCTTTAGGGCAGATCAGCAGTGATCACAATGAATCTTCAAATCATTATCATGAGAAAGAACACGTTTAGTATAAGATAAACATATCCACAAATGACTAACTCATAAAACTCAAATTGGATGAAATTTGTTTTTTGAAATATAGCAGCAGTAAACTACTTATTTTGGGTTTTTATGGTTATAAATTGCAGGTCAAGTCAAGTTTCCTTCCCAAGTCAAAAGGCCGTGCAGATCAAGTCAAGTCTTCTCTCTCCATAAATTCTGCACTGATAAATTAATAACTAAGCCGTAAATTCGCCCTCTGTGAAAAGAACGTGTTAGTTTTCTTGTACTTATGCAGTTAGAATTGACTGAATAATAAAAGAATTGTAAAAGTCTTTGAAATCATCTTACCTGGATATCAGGATTATCTTCCACCAACTGTCTTGCAATGTCTTTGCACCTGGATGGTGTATCTTTCGGCATATCTGCGTCACATTCCCACTCTCTTTTCGGCGTGTGAGCGTAAGTTCCTGCAGGGGTAGCGTGAGTCACTCTTGTAGTGGTGACCACTCCAACCGATTTGCCTACATAGAGAAAATACATTTGTAAGACGACCTCTAACTAATGCTAGATGAACTAAATGAAGAGAGCAAGAAAGTCAGCCGAGACATGGACTTCAGCAAAACAGAGTTTATGTGCAACAATCTCGTTGGAAATAAAAAAAACAAAGATCAAAATCGAAGACGCAAAACTGGAGAAAGTAGACTACTACATCTACCAAAGAAAACGAATATCCATGGAATTCTCAAGAGAAAAAGAAATCAAGCGAAGTATCACACTAGGATGGCAAGCCTTTGGCAGAGCTAGCTCAACCTTCAAAAACAAGAAGATTCCATTAATCCTAAAAAGAAGGGTATACAACGAATGCATTCTCAGTCATAGTCACCCATGGAGCTGAAACATGGAACCTAATCAAGAGAGTGACCTGCAAACTGAGAACTATGCAACATACACATGAAAGAATCATGCTCAATCTCATATGTAGAGATCACAAGACAGCACAATATATCAGGGAGAAAAAAGAGTGAGAGACATCATAGGGTCCATTAAAAACTCAAATGGCAATGGGCTGGTCATCTTGCAACAATATACGTACATTGTAAATCGATCAGCAACTTTATAACAAATCCACTTGCTTCTCTTATGAAAGTTATTTCTTCAAAAAACAAAACATTTCCAGGTCAGATTCAGCTAGTCCATGCTAGATAGAAAAGGATTCTCCCCTTATTTAGCAAAAATTGAAAATTAACCAGTAAATTTCTTCTTTTACTTGGAACAATCGCAAATTGATTGTTCTTCCTTATTCGGCAAATTTCTTCCCTTTTTAGGTACGATCGCATATCATTCGGTAAATTGCTTCCCTTTTTAGGTACGATCGCATATCATTCGGTAAATTGCTTCACTTTTTTGGTACGATCGCATATCATTCGGTAAATTGCTTCCCTTTTTTGGTACGATCGCATATCATTCGGTAAATTGCTTCCCTTTTTTGGTACGATCGCATATCATTCGGTAAATTGCTTCACTTTTTTGGTACGATCGCATATCATTCGGTAAATTGCTTCACTTTTTCTGCAAAATCGTCGGAGAATTTCTCCTTTTTTTTAACGAATAAATTTAACGCTTAATTTGTGATTTTTCCGAATAAAGGAAGAAATTTACCATTATTCCACAATTCTTCCGCCACATTTTACTAATTATCTGCTATAATAAAAGGAATACTTTTGGTGGTAAAGTGAATAAATTTAAGTAAAAATTGCAATATCAATTGTTTGATTATTATCTTTCATTCATTCCAAGAAGATTTCGGCACTCTATCTGTATGTTGTGCATTGCAAATGAGATGAAAATGGATTGTCAGTGATGAGTTATTCGACTAAGTTTTTTTTCTTGGTCTTCATTACAACGTTGAGGTCGATTTTATGTATAAATAAACAACGTGAATTACATGAGAAAAATTAGTAAAAAATTAATGCAGGTTTGAATGCTCCATATATTAAATATGATTTCTTCGAAAATTTGTACTTGGAATTCTTGTTCGAATGTCCTTAAAAGGCACGTAAACACAACTGGTGGATATTAAATGTTTCCCCCCAGAAAAAATCAATAAATCTTGAATCACCCATGATTTTCGTTTTCATTGTTAAGTGTTACATAGAGTGTTTAGTTTTATCCAACTTTATTAAATAACTTTTTTTGTTGTATTGAGACAGCTGTTATATTTGCGTGCATCAAAAGCACCAAATGGACATTTTTTCATTTTATTGAATATGAGATCAATTAAGCATGATTTTCGGGATATCATACTTTTTTTTATTTCAAGGGGGATAAAAATATGACTCAAATGCCAAAAATATTTGTGCAGTTTATGGAGAAGGTACTGTGAATGATCATATGTGTTAAAAATGGTTTGAGAGATTTCGCACTTGAGATTTCTCGTTGAACGGGTGAACCGCGATCGGGTGAACCAAATGGAGCTTGATAGCGAGTGAATCAACTCTTGATGACTTGAGAATGTTCAACATTACACGACGTGGAAGGGAGCCAATGTATTAACAATATCCAAATTGATCGTTGAAAATTATTTGCACCAGTTGGTTATATTAGTCGCTTTGATTTAGCATAAAAAGTGGATATTTCATAACGTGAAAAGCAAGATTTCGTGCGGTTAGCGAAATGAGCCACCACTAACATTACCAAAAACCGGTGGTCATTGAAACAACTTGATGCTGTGTATTGTGGCAAATACATTGAGTCGTGCAAAACTTCAAGTGGTAGGCGGCTGGCATGTTGGGAGGGGTGAACTAGTTCGACGAGTGAAACGGTGTATTGCTTCTACTTTGGTACATTCGGCTGTTTGAATTTTAAAATGTCTTGTGATGAGCCCTCCCTCCCTGGAAGGAGAGAATAAAGAAAGTGAATCATTGAACACGGAACCATTCAACTTAATTAACTGTTTGCATTATTCGGCGAACCTCGTCACTGTCGTCGGACCTCAAAAACTCCCGTCATTGATTACGAACACTTTATTTTCGTCAGCTTGGTTAAACCAGATTCTCTAACCATCAGCAACCTGGTACTGATTCGAACATAGTTAGAACCGATCTGGTCGCTTGACAATACGTCTCAGCAATGTGTGGCAATTTGCTTCGTCCACGGTAAACCTAAAAACAGACTCATCTTTAAAACCTTTAAACCGTGAAATCAGCAGATTTGCCTCAACACATGGTGGACTGCTTTCGATGGAAGACAGTATTAGACAGAATAAGTCAAGAGAAATGGCATAAAATCTTATCAGGATAACATTATTCGCTTTTGGATTACCATTTATTCCGGTACTTACAGAAGTTATTGAAATGAAAAGCGTTAATTCTCTGGAAGATCGCAATAGGCACCAAGAGCAATTCTTTGTTGAGAAGGTTTGAATTGAGCTGTTGCCTGAGAGATGGCAGAAAATAAATGAAAACGTAAATTATGTTGTTCGATGAAGTTAATGTTGAAAATTTAATAACCGGAAAAACCCAAATGAAATAAAGCAGTTAGCAATATATTAGACAACATCGCTTCATTCTATCTAAAAGAAAAAAGGTTTATGATAAAGTAAAGTGAACTTACCCTGCTTTTGAGACCATTTCAGAATTGAAGGCACTTTGCTTACTTCGATGTTATCGGTGCACTTGCCAAAAGCAATTCGTGCATCAAGGCCGATAACTCCTTGGTTCACTTTTACTCCACTTAAATAAGCCGTGGCTGTAGCTGCCGAGTCTGGTGTAATTTTGTCTTGGCAATACGTCTGTTTAACAAAAGGACATTCATCTGGTAACTGTTGAATTTTAAACAGGATTTTGAGATTAACTAAAATAAGCGGCCTTCCGCCCCACAGTAGATTTACCTATTTGTCATACTAGACCGTCAATAATAGTTGCTATATTGTTAATGAAATTTCAAGATGAAGCATGTCATCTACTAATATAATACCTTACATAATGGTCCATAATTTGTGTCTGTAATATTTGTCAGGAAGGGAACTATCAAATGCTGATCAGAGAAAAACCTTATTTATATCATAAATGTGTAAAAAAAAAAATTAATTCTGGTTGAACATAAACAAGAAAATGCAGAGCAACAATATTTTTCATTTTTTTAAAAGTACAATGCAATTGCAAAATCATTTAATCGTTGTAGTCATTCTTTTAAAACATAAGTAAACTAGTTTTTAGATAAATCATTTGGACTAGTACTTTTATGTTGGTCTCTTATACGCTGTATCCGGTAATCCGTTCGGCCAGTACGGTACAAATCTAGATTCCATCCCCATCACGAACACTATCATACACACTTTCCCGATAGTCATCATGACATGCCAGCGACAAGACATTTTGTCACGATATCTAGATGTGTAGCAGAGTACAAGAAGTGGATTCATGCCTTTTTCAAAGGCTATTACTATCAAGTGGACATAAGTGAACTCAGCTGAAATTCGAACTCAGCTCGCCAATTCTATTTTCCCTGCTAGCAACAGTTACGCCACCCCGTACCAGTGCGCAAACACGCAAACAGATACGTCTGTGGCTTAATGCTGAAAAAAGACTTACACAACAGATATGTATTTTTGCAACATCATCTTCCTTGTCAATGCACTTAATTTAGTGGTGATATAAATCACATCGATCAAGTATTATACAGGTTATACAGCGCTAATTTCAGATCAAAATCCAGCTTATAACTACGTGTCTGACTACAGACTTATCGATCCATCTTCTTATATGTATATCCTTAAAATCTGAGAAGTGAAACAGCTTAGCCAACCAGGAGGACAAACAACCTTTACCCGGGGGTTAACCATCGAGCAGTCATCAGTTCTACTAAACACCTCAGCAATGAAATTCACGAGTCAACAGCGAAGAGCAACATAAATATTCCTTAATAAACACATCCTGCGGCCAAACAACTGACGCTCCGATTTCCTTTAGACTACATCAACTCTAAATTCACATCTGGCTCAATCATGGTTTATATTTACTCTCCTTGTTTCTATCAACGCGACTATCGTGTTATTAACAAATGGATATATGATCTGACAGTTTGATTATAGATATATATATATTATTTAGAAAATCGTTACAGTGAACGAAAACTTTGACGTATTTGCTTAATCCTACAAGTGTCAATTTGGCTGTAAAAAGCCACCTACAGTGATTTCAAGTCACGATAGGGAAACATTATATCGTTTGTAGTTTAACAGGGAAGAGTTCACTCCCCCAAATTAGGTAAGGCAAGTTGCTTTCGTTACGGTCCCAAAACAAAGTAAACTCCAGCCTCCAACTTCGACATGGGTTTGACAAAAATATTAAGCATCCATACAGTTATTAAAGTAAAAGAGAATTTACCTTGATCAAAGCCAGGTGAGGAAATTTGTCGAAACTCAGCTTAAACTGTTCGGCATCTACATCCTTTCCCTGCTGTTGGCCTTTATAGATCCTAGCTGCAGTAATTGTACTGATACCCATGCCATCACCTAAGAACAGGATGACGTTTTTTGCTATGTTTTCATTTATCTCGTGGTGCAATGAGTCTTTCAATTCTTTTTGGCCCACAGCAAGCCAATCATCTTTATCTGAAAAAACAAACAAACAAACAAATTACTATATGGCATTTCCTAAACGTCACAAAACCCAGAAAAGAATGGACAATGTATACATATATATATATATATATATATATATATATATATATATATATATATATATATATATATATATAATGTGTACTGTAAAAAGTGAGACAGACTCGGGAGTAAAGTGTTTAGAGGTAAGGTTTATTAATCCTTAGATGTAAATTGTCCAGACATGTTTCGGGATTCTTCCCATCTTCAGTGGTGTGTGCTGTGTGAGTATGTGTTTAAAGTCCCCATGTGTAACCAGAGTCCACTATCAGGAGCTATGCATTGTGGGTAAAATATTTTATAAAGGCTGCTGGAGGCATCCTGCTGTGTGAGCGAAAGTCCAGTTCGGTATCAAGTCTTTGGTTAAGTAGAAGCAGTTGGTCTTGGAGAGGACAGAGTGTGTCAGGGTAGGAGGGAAGTGATGTGGAGTTAGATTTTTTGGTATGTTAGGGATAGTGTAAATAGAGGGGTGGTGAGGTCAAGGAGCTACATAGGTATCAACCTTATAAGTTATCAAAAATGTGTTGCCTACACACACATATATATATATATATATATATATATATATATATATATATATATATATATATGATGCAGACTGAAATAAGTCCCACACAACAGAATGACCCTTACAGATGGGATCCCATTTTTTGCTCACAAAGCAAAGCTCTTGATGGTGGACTTATGTTCCACAATAAACTTTAAACCATTAAATGGTACACCCACACATAGAGCACACACTACTGAAGACGGGAATACCTCCCAAAACATGAGATGACCATCAACGAAAACATTTGCGGATTAATAAACTTAGATTCCGTACACTTTCGCTCCTGAGTCTATCTCACTTTCTATAGTTCAAATTTTCTCCATCGAGTTTTGAATTCGGTTCACCGATTGTATTTACCACGTTTCTAAACTGATTTCTTTTGCGGTGAAATTGTTTGTTGTTCGTGTGTTTTTTTAATGTGAGCACGGGCGTATAGAAATCAATAGAATTCGACCTTGAAATATGCGTTGTAGAAAAATCGTGACCTGCTGATTTCGGATATGCCTTTGTTTTTCCTCTGTGATCCCTCCCAGTTTATGCCAGCACGCAATCCAAGGCTGGCTCACGCCACTTTGTGCAAACTGACATATCAACTGAGAGAAAAAGAAGTTGTCATCCATGGTCACCTATAAAGAATGGAAACTTGAAATGGAAATCTGTAGTTTAGCATAACAGCTACTCAGTAAATAGAACCGCCTTTTATAAAACTTTTAAATATCTCTTTTCTCCCAAACTGACAAATTTACAGAGGGATTGAAGGTCTAATTGATTGGAAGCATATCGAATGATTTAAAAAAAAGTTATGGTTTATATTGCATTTATGCAGCCATAATTGCATCAGCACTTAGAGAAAAATGAAACCACATGTGCAGTTTTCCAGTGACGAATAGAAAGTGAAGGTCCGGTTTAACATTAAACTTCAATTGTCTTATCAAAACTGACACATTTTGGCTTGAATGTCAAATATTCTAAAAATAAAATCAAAAAGAAAAAAAAACATTTCTTTACGGGGTGATACAGAATTTCAGAAAAGTGTAGGTGGTTAAATTCAAATTTGAACGTGCGTCGGTTTTATATTTTTATATATTTTACTGTTGGAGAGGAGAATGAGTAGGCATTCGTACATCACGCTATACGTGGATGTAAGTGGGGGTAATCCAAGATTTTAGAAATGTATAGGTAGGATATTATGAATTTGAAGAATATCGATCACACACACACACACACACACACATATATATATATATATATAATTGAATAACTGTGTCATTCACAGACAGCTGTTCCGTTGTATTACAACTCTTCAGTGTGGCTATAAACTATCCATTATCCCATCCAGTACCACGAGGTAGGATCGATACCTTCGCTCCAGACCCAGCGCTGGCATCTTCTCTCTGCCCTACGCAGAACTTGACAGTCAGTTTAGGTTGAATTTAGGTGATATATATTTTATCACGCATAATTCCTCATCCACCAGAGTGCTCTATTCCTAAGTTGGAAGAGTATATATATATATATATATATATATATATATATATGTAACTATTAGATGGCATTTGTACGTGGTAAGATTATTTCGTATGGACATTATCCTAGCGATGCGTTTAGTAATTGGAAAAACCCGGATTTTGTTTTGTAGTAGTGTTTGTGGTAAGTGCAGCTTCAGTGATCAGTCGTGTCGCTTTTTGATGGACGTGTCTATGTTTGTGTTTATTATTTTGATGATGATGATGATGATGATAAAAGAACTAAAGAAGGTGTGAAAAGTCAGAGTAGTACCAGTGATAATAGGTGCACTCGGAATCGTACCAAAGACGCTGAAGGCGAGATTGGAGGAACGAGGGATAAAAGAAAATATTGAAACTGTGCAGACCACAACACTACCAGGGACTGCATGAATTCTGAAGAAAGAGCTAGAAATATGAGATCTACGACCCCAGCTGTTTGCAGTGGCCTAACAGAGGAGGTTGAAAAACAGCCAAAAAACCCATCCACCTAAATGGTATTGGAGGTACGAACCACAGCACTGCTGTGATTGGTGAGGGAGAGATGAGATGAGAGGAAGTCTGGAGATCCGAGGAGAATTACTGTCACTCAGCCTTCAGCGATAACCACTGGCCAACTGGTATGAAATTGCAAACCACAATACTGCTGTGGGCTATGAATGTGGAGATAATGGCTGGAGACTTGGGGGACTTGCTGTCTCTCAGTCTCTAGCGTTGACCACAAAGCAACTATCAGGACAAACTATATAAAAACAAAAATCGACAGAACACAGACAAACAGCAAGTGCTGCCTATGTGGAGAAAGAGATGAGACCGTAAATCACATAACTAGTGAATGCAGTCAACTCGCTCAGAAGAAGTATTAGCACAGACACGATAGAATAGCAACAATGATACACTGGGAACTGAGTAAACGAATGGGATTCAACCATACGGAAAAGTGGTATCAGTACGAACCGGAGGCAGCCCTGGAGAATGGCAATCACAAATTACTCTGGGACTTTGACATCCAAACCGACCACCTCATCCAGGCAAGAAGACCAGACTTTGTAATCGTAGACAAGAAGAGGAAGACCTGCCAAGTAGTATGTGACTGTACCTGCAGACCATAGAGTAAAGAGGAAGGAGAATGAAAACTGGAAAAAATACCAGGATCTAGCGAGAGAACTGAAAAAGATGTGGAACATGAAAGCCAGGGTAGTGCCAATCATAGTTGGCGCACTAGGAACTGTCCCAAAAACACTGAGAGCGAGACTGGAGGAGATCAGGATAAAGGGAAGGATTGAGACAGACCACAGCACTGCTGGGAACTGCATGGACACTGAGGAAAGTGCTAGAAATACATAAAGACTGCAACACTGATTGTTAACAGTGACTTAACAGAGGAAGGGAAATGAAAGCAGAAACGTAAACCACAGCACTGGCATGATAGGTGAAAGAGAGAAGAGATGTTGGCTGAAGACCTGAGGAGACTTATTGTCACTCAGCCTTCAGCAATGACCACTGGGCAACCGGTGTGAAACTGTAAACTGTAATATTACTGTGGCCTATGAGAACTAGGAGAGAAGGGCTGGAGACTTGAGGAGACTTGCTATCACTCAAACTCCAGCGGTAACCACCAGGCAATAATAATAATAATAATAATAATAATAATAATAATAATAATAATAATCAGTAGTCTTTTTATGTATTTACTGACGAAGGTAAATATTGGTTGCAACCAATTTGTAGAAAAACGGACATTGTTTGGCATAATAGGTGAAGCTTGAGGTTTATTGATGTATAAAATGAGTCATGCCCGTTACTATTGTAGTTAAACATCGACCTAAATTTTAGATCAATCACGAAAAACATTTACTTATTCATATCTTGGCACAGCAAGTTTTATGAATACAAGTTTAGACTCTTTGTAAAATTATTCATTTTTTTTAGTTCAGTTGAAAAGCCATAGTCTACAATTCCGCTACATTTGACAGGTGCAGAGTGGGCAATTACGTAATTGTATGGAGAATAGATTTGGCGAGCCAGGTTCAAACGCTGGGACACTTTGTTTTCACTTCATACTAATGCCCTTGGGAAAATCACGAATCCATCTATCCTTCAGCGCTGGGTGAAGTGGTGCCATTCCGAGTGCTTGCCGCCTCCAAACCTGTTTCAGAAATCGCAATGGGCCGAATAAGTAGTTACTTGATGTATTGAACCCAAGAAGGGACAGGCTGAAGCTGCAGTCAGCGTAAGGGCACGACAAGAGAAAAACTCTTAGTCTGTGACGTGTTGGTTAGTATGTGTGGTCATTCGTGGCTCGAAGGCTAAACTGAATCGAAGCCTGATGACCAAGGATCGGTCTGCCGATGGAACCAGATATTTTCTGGATGACCCACGGTAAATTGCGACCTTCAGTCGTGTACTGTTCCGGGTGGCTATACGGATATTCCCACACTAAAGAATGACCACGTGTCACAGTTTGCCTTTGAGGGATGACAAATATAATTATATTATCCAAAAACACGTCTCGCTGATTCACAAGTATTCGATGGGAGCTCGACTGCTTTAGTTTGGTACCAGACTAAACAAAGATTAGTGAATAACCATTTGGGCCATGGTTAACTACTAATTCCGAAAGTCACTAGAAGTACACCTCCAGAATTGTCGAAACCTATGATTGAAAAAAGAATTGAGTTACTGATGAGGTTGGCTCAATTGCTGAACCTCAGCTTCATCAAGAAGTTATTTGTATTGCAATGGGTCGAAATTAACAATCAGCACAATAAGTACACAGCGCAAGTTATCTCTACAATAATACTGTAGAATTATTATACCCGGATATATTCGGACTCATGTCTTCACTTTTGTTGCTATCGTCACTTCAGCCTTCTTCATGCGTCTCTCGTACTTGGTAACCTTGGAATTTTTAGGCCGGACCATTTATTAAATCCACGGAGGTAGAGTGTTCTCATTCTTCTGTACATTATAGAGGATATCTTGCATCTGTTAATTCTTCTTGATTAATGTGTGATGTCCTTTCTGATAGTTAATTTATTTACTGAGTGTTTTTTTACCGCTGCCAATGAAGTTGGAAAAGGTATATGCATTCACTCGTGTCAGTTTATCCGTTTGGGTGTGCCTATCTACACAATATCTCCGAAAGTTCTCAATGAGTGAATGTTGTAACTGATCGAGTGCCCTCTCAACAATCGTGATGATTTGGGACCTTAAACCAAGAGATCACCACAACTTTGTTTGATCGACAGAAGATTTGATATAAAAGTACGTCCAATATTCTTTTTTCGATATCTGTCCGTATACTTTCCTCAATAACTAGAAACTTTTCAGTTAGGTACTTCTTAATGATACTAAACAATGAGTGATTCAGTACGAAAGATAGTACTAGCAGCAGCCTCGCGTTGTGATAACAGTAGGAAGAGGAAGATACTCAAAGCCCTGGACCAAGTCTAATTTGCATTGCTGTTTTCAAGAAATACAAAACACGGTAAAAAAAAACAATTATGCTGCATTGAGAAAATGTTGAATCGGAAATAGCATCCATATACAATTCTTTTACCACGTGTTGTATTTCTTACTGATAGCCTAAGAATGTAAATGTTCTTCTTAGCGTCATATCTTATCTATATCATTCATGCCATCCATAGTAATTGATGGATGATAATTCCTTGAACGCATTAATTGAACGAATTTTTAAACTACCATCAAAATTCCAACGGTGAAAGGCAAGACATGTTTTCCAAATAAAAAACGAAAGACTCCCGAAGCAAATCCTGTATTTCGAATTCAGAGAAGGAATTCGGACAAAGGGTGGTCAACAAAAGAGAAACAAAGATTAACTCAAGGCTGCCACTCAGAAATTCAACCGTCTAATTGTGTTTAACTGACCAACACGGAGAAGAATTTGACGTCAAAGGATGAAGAAATTCGAGACCAAACGTAGATAAGATACATAAGCCAAATGAGGATAGAGCAACGGCCAGAATGAATCAATAACCCAAACATCACTGGGCAATGTCCATGTATTGTATAGAAGGATAAGCCTTCCAGGTGTTGAACTGGGAAACCATCAAAAGGACCTTCTCGAGCCTTTCTTCACAACAAGAATTATCAATGATGCTGATCTGTGATATTATAAGAATCGTCCAGTGCTAAGTTCAAACCAATCATCATCATCATCATCATCATCATCATCATCATCATCATCATCATTCTTTTAACGTCCGTCGTTGGACATAGGCCTTCCCCGGGATTCGCCACAATTCCCTATCATGGGAATCGCGGAGCCAGTATTTCCTGAATTTGTCAAGTTTATCTCTCCATCTTGTGTTCTGTCGGCCTCAGTTGCTTATGTGATCTCTGGGGATCCATGTTGAGAGACATGATGTCCATCGGTTGTCTTTCATTCTTGCAACATGGCCTGCCCATTGCCATTTGAGATTTTTAATAGATTCTATGATGTCATGAACACCTGTTTTCTTCCTTATATACAAAGAAAGACCACAAAAGCGAAATAAAACGATGGATAATGATAATTAGGTAAGCATTTAACGATCATAAAAACATTCAAAAGCACCTTGGCAATATGTATAATACCAGCTATGATGTACGAACGTGTAACATAGAAACTGACAAAATCACTTGAAACAAACTCAGGGTCACTCAAAGATCAATGGTAAGAGCAGAGGAGAGAATAAGTCTAAGAAATAAAAAAAGAACAACGTGGATCCGAGAGCAGTTCTAGGTTAAAGATATCATAGAAGTGAATGAGCGAAAAGAATAGAAAGAAAAGGATACCAGATCGTGCGAAGGGTAGGTCAATTGTTTGCCCAAGGGATAGAAAACACATTAGAATAAGACCAGACGGAAGATGGAGAGATGGGATTGAAAGGTTTGCAAGTAGGACATGGTTGAGGTTAGCACAGTAACTTTCGGCGTAGAAAAAGCTGGGATTGGCCATGGTCCAGTAGTGGATCTCTAATGAATGGTGTTCCGTACTGATTCTGCACCAGATGAGGTTTCTCGTTCAAAAGTTTTATCAAAAACGTGATAACCTTGTAACCCGTTGGGCCATCCTTTGAGACAAAATAGTGCAACAGAGACTACTCTATAATTAGCATTTACTAGTTATCTCCCTTGTCAAATCCATCAATCATATTAGTGATGTGATTTACGTTGACTCTACTATATTATCAAGTTGCAAATCAGCCAGACTTTTTTTGTGTTCTCTAAATCCCAGGGTTACCATCATTCAATACCTTTGGCTACACCGCATATTTCAGGGTGTTTAAAGGTCACATAGATATGGACAGAACCAGACGCTCGTGTATCGTTGTTTCCTTGGCATTGGCCAATGATATGTTACATAGAAAATAAAAATACCCAGACGTAAATCTATCAATCAGCCTTGTAGATTCTTCACCATCAACATTTCTCTCCCTAAACTCCTTCCATCGATTGTAAGCTGAAAGTTCTAGTTTCTTTATCTGAAGAATAGTCTCTCTTGGCTAAGTTCGCATACCACTCGATAATTCACTAATTTAAACCAAGGCCACGACTATCGGACTTTTTAATAGACATATTTGCCTCCTAATTCAGCAGTTTAAAAAATCAAGTTCTTAATATCACACAAAAGAGTCTATCTTTCAGTATTTTATATGATATAGGTCATTTATTGTAGAAGTCAAAGAGTTCAACCAGTTTATTAGATAAAAATGAAAAAACATTAAAAAAATGTTTGATATTAACTTTATACGAGAACATATTTATATTTTCGCTCCTCTATCTTTTGTCGTCTTTCAGACAAATTGATCCTTCAATCCTCTAAGAACTTATGATCTTCTTCCTCAAAGAACTGCACAAACTGCCTTCTGCAGTCTGCCAAGAAATAGAATTGTTTTTCCATCAAAAGAATTCTTCAAAGACTGAAACAAATGGTGATCCAAAAGTGAAATATTTGATGATTAAGGCAAATCATTGAAAACGTCCCAGCCAAGCTTTAACAAATTTTGTTTGGTCACCAAAGAAATAGGTGGTCGAGTGTTTAAAGAAAAGAATTAGAACTGAATTGTTAAATGAAAAAAGGCTGGGTTTTTTGTTTCTCTCCAAAAATCTTGTTCAGAATTGATCGAGATTTAAAAAGTGAACTTCGTTAAGTTAATTTCGACCACACCTGCTCAAAATTTATGATGACCCCTGAATTCCAAGAAATAAAAAACATGTTTTGTGTCTGTTCAAATACTCATGAGCAAAAGCTATTTTTTTCTTTTAACAAAAACATTCAGAAAATAATTAGCACCCAAAACCTCAAAACATGAGTAAATGCATGCCTTGTTATGTTGATTGCAAACAATTTGGTTCTCCTTGCATAAAGTTCCTGTTTTTAACTCTTAAACCTATGCTATTAGAAGCAGAATGGCTGTTTGCTTAAATACTTATGGTAGGTACTGTACGTTAAGTAATAAAAACAACCTTATAACATAATCCTGAGTTTTACAAACTGTACGAACTTGTGGATAACATTGGTTTTTGACTACTTTTAAACAATTCAAGGATTCCGAAATCGGATAATACGGGATGTAGCAACAAGACTAAATTTGCATGACGTTTACTAATTAGCTTTTGTAGCCCCAAGGACAGGGAAAGAGAGTTCATGTATTGAGGAGAGCATGTATGTCTGTCATAAAGATCATCTTTCAAAAGTCAGGGTTTTAGCTTGGATCAACCAACCTCTTGTACCGGTAGGAAATATAACAATGGCCGGCCCTAGGTACCAGCCACATGGACAGTCACCCCAAGCGTCAAGTGCTACAGGGGCACCATTCATGTGTCTGAGACAGTCATCATCATCATCATCATCATCATCATCATCATCATCATCATCATCATCAGTCTGTTAGCATTGGGAATAGAGCTTCCTCAAGATTCGCCAGACCCCTTTATCATGGGCATCGCAGAGCCAGTACTTCCTGAATCTATCTAGCTCGTCACGCCATCTTACTTTCTGTCGGCCGTAATCTTGCACCTGATCTCTGGGGATCCACGTTGTGAGACATAATGTCCAGCGGTTGTTTGATATTCTTGCAACAACTTTCCAAGGACGTGGGAATATGAATAAATTGAAATGGGTAAAATAGTCAAAATAAGGAAATTTTCCGATATGGATTTTCAGGAATATCTGATTGTTAAATACTTTTTGTTGTAGCAAAAATAAAAGAAACAAAAGAAATTTTCATTACCGATATATAGCTCAATCAGGCTTTAAAGGGTGACGAAGTTTAGCTTAACTGGAGCAGACAGAAACCTTACGATCGGCCCCGTTGGGAGTGATCAATTAAAAGATTTGTCAAAGGGGATAATCAACGAATAAATTACTTCTCGCCTTTAGTTGGGTGGTAATCACTAAAACACTCTGAATCTTAAAAGAAAAAAGCGTGAATGCTGTTGGGCAGGAACCAAGGGATCAATTCAGCATGAATTTTCATTGTAAATTGACTCACTACCCCGCACCAAAAACCCATTTGGGGAAATTAGAAAAAAAGAAACGTTCTTTCTAGACATAATGTTGCAAGTTTCTGCCTCTATGCACTTACATAGCTATGAAAATGCTTCATCTAAAAGAAGAAAAAAACAAAGAAATAACTAATGTTTATATCTAAAAAGGTCTCTCATTCAGCTATTGTCATTTCATATTAAATCACGCGGTGGTCACCAAGTCACCCTTTCAGATTCCGCAGAAAAATATCATATGTGCTACAATACCAAAATTATGAAGAAATCCAAAGTATTGGGACTGTATCTAATAGTTAAGAAATTAAAAATTCAAGAAATGTTCCGTCCGACCACCGACATTCATATCTCCTTTGACATCTACAACTTTGAAACTTTGAGACAAGAACTAAGTGTTTCTGAAGAATAAAAATGGAATCAGATCTTATGTACCATTCCTCCTACAAGGCTCTGAAAATAACCGAAAATCCAAAACTTAATTTTCAGCAGAATCAGAGTGTCACCTAAAATCGGGTGATTTGATATGTAATGAGAATTAGTTGCTGAACACGGAGATGTTCAAAATAAAAAAAGATAAATTAGACAATTTCGGATAATAATAGCGGAAAGTAAGTTTCACAATCTCCCAACTCTTATGTGCTCACCATCCCCATTTCGTCTTGTGTCATATTTAGCTAAGCTTAGAAGAGAAGAAAGGTGGCGATTTTGACTACTTAGAAAAACATTTTCCACCTAATTTCGATAATTTCATCGAATTATATGATAAATAGTGTTATTTTCTTGGTTCTCTGTCTGTGACAATGGACTCTTCCCCTTAAAGGTGACCAATCTGCTGATAAAATCACCTATTTTAAATAGTGGACTCCTACACTGAGATAATTTTTTTTAGTTTTCTTTCACATCTAATATAATTCTATTAAAGGTAGTGCCGGCTTTAGTTTTGCAGTAAGCGATTACAAAGGCAGCTCACAGCTGCTTCCTCTCTCTTCCACACCCAAGTCTTTTGTAGCTCCTACCACAACAACCTCCGATAAATCAGCCTAACATACCGTTCTAACCCTTTGGGGGGATCTGAGGACGCTGAAAAAAAATTCCAATATAAATTAATGGCAATTGCTTTTTCATTTTACGCCATTTCGGCTTTTATAGGAACGCCCAGCTTTCGGATATCGGAGACCTGTACACCCGTGACTTTTTTTTCACGGGGATTACTTACATAGATTCTGATAGCAGCGATTTCAAATTCACCCAACCTGAAATATTTTTTGGCTCTCAACAAAAACACGTTTATCAATGTCAAACAGTTTTTCCACCCATGACGGATTATTTACCCCCATGGCCTCTACGCTGAACTTTACTGAGTCACCCCGACCTTGTTGCATGGCCCTACCCTTCCTTGAATGGGATCAAGTAAGTTTATATCAGAATAAATGGCATGGCTGTAGTCTTATGGTATATGTATAATGCTGTACATGTAGGTCCTACAGATATAAAATATGATAGTTAAACAACATACAAAGGCTCCAAATGTCACACAAACGCCCCGAAAGTATAATTATACAGCGTATTGATCAGATATCAGCACAATAATCAAGCTAAGAGCCATTATTTTGTTCTTTATCCGACATTCAGAATATCGAAAATCTCTGTATGCGTCTAAAAAAAATCATGATGATGCCATGTTTGCATCTTATATATACAAATTCATGATGCGAAATAGTCTGATAAAAAACGATTATGTTTTCTAACTTCATTGTTGCGTTGATATCTGATCTATGCATTGTGTAGTTCCAGGATTTGTATTATATTTCGGAGCCTTTGTATGCTGTTCAACTACTGCGTTTCACATTCATAAAACCAAGGATAACAATTAACTCAAATTCTCGACACTTAAAGTAGTACAAACCCTACTTATATCATAAATCTATATGAGTGACTTATAGTTCTTTTTGCACTTTCAAAAGCCTCCGTGTTTTTGGTTTACAGAAGAGTCTATAATCACATGGAAATCAACAGATCGATGAAAAACAAAACAAAACAAAAATAAACCATGTAAAAATACAGAAATATTACCTAAAGTACTAGTGTGCACTCTTTTTGTTACTCTTGGAATCCTTCCTCCCTTCTGGGCTCTAAAGCTGAAGCCTACTCAGCCTAATGGTTAATCTTCCTGTCATTAGCTTGTAATGTCTAAAAACTATAATGAAAAGTTATTTCTTCTCAAAATTTGATATCTCCGTGTATGTATGTTCATGAGTGTAATTGCACTCCTAATCCCCCAGTGAGTGAAATACTGAAGAAGAGATCACAAGTACACTAACATTCACTGGAGTCAGTGAAGATGTCTCGGTGAATTGGGGCTATTATTATGGTTACCATGTGATTAGTGCCCCGTGGATTAATTATACACCAGACAATTACACACCTTCGCAAAGAACATATAATACAAGTTAAGATGCATGAAACATAAGCAGGAAAAATATTTATTATAATATGTATAATAATATATTTATTATATGAATTGAATACTTACATTTTATTGACGTGGCATAGAGTCCGACCGAAAACAGCAAGACCAATTGAATCGTGTAGATAGGGCACGACATGGTTAGGATATCGCTAGTCGGTCTCTGCACTGGAGTTAGATAGCAAAGAGAGATATTCAAAATAAATGTACACTGTTTTGCGGAAATAGAAAAAAAGAACAAAATAAAGTATTGGTCGACTGGAGAAGGCGTGTGGCTTTTACTTACATCCGGCGAGTGAAGTGACTGGCTGCAAGTGACAAAAGATTGGACAACTCCGCTCGAGTATATGAATGTACTTGTCAGATAGATGAAGTTGTTTCACAGATGTGAGTACTTACCTGCGCGTTTTACCCTACACCACCGACCCACTAGGTATCCTGTCGTTATAAACAGACGACTCAGGATTATCTTTTCATTCGACACCACCTTCCACCCGGTGTTTTCTTTTTTTTTTTTTTTTATCTCTCAGTTGATATACAAGGATGTCCCAGAATGCATCTACAAAAATCATAGTACTATCTTTTGTTGGATAGATAAATTCTAAGACGCTTTTTGATAAACATTGCCTATTTGCACTGATGTAACTAAGTATACGCTAAGTTTGGGTTTGGAGAACTAAGTATTCGATAGTGTCTCAATTGGTAAAACAATGAGCATACAAAAAAACTAGGGGTTGGTATACGCCGTACCCCGTTCAACCCACCTATCCATCATTGCCCGGTTGACCATATCATAACTGGATAAACTGGTTATAAGCTGTATATTCTATCATTCGAACGCCAAATTTGCGAAAGAAATATTTTGATGGGCGATTTGACAGTATTTTGATTAAAAGCTATAATTCTTACCCCCCATAAAGAAAATGTTTAGAGACGTTTTAATTTTTTTAATTTCATTAATTTTTTCGTGCGTACGGAGGGGGAAAGAATGTTTTGTTCATTGTACAGCATTCTGTGTTAAAATCATCTCATGCAAAAATATAACCACACACACACAAAAGGAAATGCAAACATAGCATGACAGCAGAAAAATAAAGATTTAATAACTTCAATTAATACTGATAAACAGAGAAATCATAACATTTAATAATAACACAAGTAAAATCAGTTTGCTTAGGACAAAATCCATCTCTGCTAGTCTTTTTCCAAAGTACCCCCGCACAATAAGTAGGTATATTTCAAAGAAGGGTGGAAATTTGGTCTATGACAATTGTTAATTTTTGTTTCGCCAGGTTTGTCTTTCAAATAGACAGTGTAGTAAGGTTTCCCATTTCATTTGAAGACAAGAAGAGAATTACTTTCATTTTTAATTTTAGATCGATCCATGCACAATTACCTGCCCTACATAGTAGTTATACTTTACTGCATGATATCGGTAACATTCCATGTATCCGAAAGTTCACAATGGATTTCGTTGAAATTTTGTGGAAGGCTGGACAATATCCTGAATTTCTATAATAAATGTATCAATAATGCATTTACACGATATGATAGTAACATTTGCATCTATTCCTGATCACAGATAATCCTTTTTTCATTCTTAATGCACACCAAGCAGATTGCGATAACAAATTATGGGTAAAAATAGCAATATTCAGTGTTTGATGATTAAATATTCTTCATACTTCCAGAAATGTTAGAGCAAAAAACGATTGAGGCCAAATGGGAAAGTGGTGGGCTGTAAACTTGATCGTTTATATCTGGTTCAAATGTAGTTGGCGAAGAAAAACAACCTTGAATTTTGCCTAATTTTCCCCAAACTCTCTGATTTTGCTTTGGTACTATATTTGTTATCTTTAAAAGAAATGAAAGCTTTCACTTATTAGTTTTACATCCTGCTTACTTTACAGCAACACAATCACTCCCTCTCTTTGCTTGAGTCAGTATTTTCACTAACAAACTAAATGTTCTGAAATTCCTGATAAAACTCTGAATCTCACATTTTTGAGAAAGTGTCAACATACGTTTCTTCAGTTTTAAGTTTGGCTGGCTGGCTATATATGTATGTATCGTTCGTACACGTCACACCAACAGGGATAGAGAGTTGGAAACGTAAACATTTGCCACTTATTATGTATTGAAAAATTTTTTGTTTGTTTTGGAAAAATTTCGCCCAACAAGTTTTTCGGGGAGTCATTTTACAATGTAAGTGGGCTTAATTGATCCCTTTGTGTCCTGGAACATTCACGCTTGTCTTTTTATTGAAAATTTTAATGATCACTGCCCAACAAGGGGCAAGAGAAGTAACTTATTCATTGATTCCCGTTTTTTCAATTTTAATACTGATCAACCCCAACACCTCATGTTGTCAAAAGACGTTGGTCAGGTGGCGGTTTCTATGAGTGACTAACCAGACCTGTTTACCTGAAGGTTATCGATCAAAATCTTTAGAAGAAATATTTTATTAATATCTTATTTGTAGTGTTATTTTCTAAGGCCAAATCACATTGGATACACTGGTTCTCGTACGTTCACCGAAGTTGAGCAATGTAGAGCCGGCTCAGTACCTAGATGGGTGACCATCTCGGAATACCAGGTGCCGTAGCCGTTAGGGAGGCCGATTCCAAACGTATTGAGCACTTTTTTCCATTGGAAACCTTCATCGTGGTCGGGGGTGAAAATTGGTTACAACACTTCCTCCATATTAAGCTCCCAGACTGTCTTTCAAGACGAGAAGAGCCAGATAGTAGGGTTTTAAAAAAATCTTATTGTTGCATTTTCATGAGATTGAAAAGTGAGAACATCACACAATTCATTATTAAAGTAGATTTCATTACTAATTTGACTTCATTGCTTATTGCTGCATTTTTGATAACTAGCGATGAAATAATAGTGGAAATGTTTCGAGTGAAAATACAACGTTTTACTCGAAATTTGCTTAAATGAAATCTCCGCACACAATCCAATGGAGAGTTTATTCGCTGTCCCACAACAACAAAATATGACACAGGGTCGAGCTTAACGTGGGAAGAATAGGACCCATCCGTCCTAAAATTGGCTCCAGCCGACGTGACTTCGATTGCCAAGCGACCGTAGAAGCTAAGGCACCCTCCGTCACGAAAGCGTCCACCAGGGAACCTGCTCCTTTAAGTGCAATGGAGCAGAACAGCCCTGGGGCAACGAATCCCCCGCAGCTGGGCCGAGTAATAATAGGATAGCCCAAGGACGAGTCCAAAGGCTCCCCGATGCGCTTAGCAGTGGCAGCCTCAGTAAAACCTCATTGGCTGACACACTGCACCGGTGCACTCGGTCTTGACACCATCCACAACACCCAATCTCCGGCGCATTCGACGGGCAACTGTCAGTTACTGCGCCTCGGGCTCTGACGTGGAACAAATACTACACTTTGATCCTGAAGAAAAGGCCAGAAACCGTGGTGTGGGATGGGATACTGACATGAATAGTGGTATTACATGTGTAATGTAAATGCATTGCTAATAATTTTACAATGGAAATACATTGCAAATTGGAAAGGGATTGTCAATGGTCAGGAGTTGATGCAACCATTACTGACAGAATTAGGCTATTATATGAATAATGTAAGAGCATTGCAAACGTGTTTAACATAGAAATGTATTGAAAATCAGGAACAAATGGATTGTCAGTAATCATGTTTTGAAACGAACGTTTGAGATAAATAGGAATATGTTATGTGAAATATGCATTGCTAATGGTTTTGTGAAATGTAATGTAGATAGTTTAATAGTTGGATTGTTTTGTCAATCAGGAAAAAAGGGATTATCAGTGATAAGAAATTCATGCAAGCATCACTGACAAAAAGGAGTCATTATACGTATACGTCGAAAGTCCATAAAATCAACAGGGTGAAAATGAATCCATTATTAGCTGAAACACATTTACTTTCAATATAGTTTTCTTTATATATATATATATATATATATATATATATAAATATATATATATATATATATTAGTTTTGAGTTTTCAGACCAAATTATGGTGTTGCAAGACCTGGTTTTGTATCAAGATTCAAGAAATGTAATCGTTTATGTAGCAGATTGTACAAGCATTCGTCTAACCTGAAAGAATCCGTTTGTTCCGATTTGAAATCAGACATTTCTCTTCGGAAATTAAGGATGATATATAGATAAGTGGTCGGCTAAAGCAGCAGGGGTAAAATTTCATCATGATTAATTTCATTTATACATACTTATGGTTGCATTGAGAGGTTTCTGAACAAATCTAAGATGTGTTGCATCTAAACATGACAAAAATTACTTGCAGCTTATCTTACGATGAACTAAGACGAGTTAGAATAAAATCAACAGGTTGGAACGACTAACAATTAAAAAGATCACCCAAAAGAGAAATGAATGTATGAAAACCTCTTTTCTTTGATCAGACTGGGTGACATCTACTGGCTAACTCGACATAAATTGAAATATTGTCAACGCTACTGTCATGGCCGGATTTACAAGGTTGCAAAAAGAGCAATTGCCTTGTCTCTCTCTAACTCCGGATCCTTTTTCATACAAAAATATCATGATTAAAAAAACAGTTGCTTTAATAAGAAATAAATTTATAGTTACAGTTTGGAATTAATTTCATTCTTTTTTCAAATAACATAATAAAATTACTGCTAGTGATATGGGTCTACAGTAATAGGAGTATATGTTATGAAAATAAAGCCAAACAGCTAGCTCTATACGAAGAACCATACTTGTTAGAGGCTGAACTTGTACCTTTATTTTTTTTCATTGTTAATGTCTCTAATTTTATGTTATTCATGCACGTTTAAAAGTTGTTAGAAATAGTGCTTGTCGTGACATGCAGGTTTCAAAATTATGGCTCTGAATTATTGGTAAAGTGGTAGTTTTATAGTTGTACGGTGCTAAACTTTTGTTCTCTATGAGGCATGCGTTCTTTTTGTGTTCTTTCACGTCTACCGGTAATGTGGCAGGCAACATTCAATTTTCAAGTCGACTTTATTTTTGGACTTTATAAAAACATACATGATATTCAATTCATATTTAAGATAATGCACAAAACAAATGGCTGCGATACAGCAACTTTTTAGAAATTGTTTATATCATTATAGGAAATAAATCAGAGTAAGTTTATCGTTTGACTTAATAATTAAAGTCATACCATACAATTATAACGTAATTCCCCTGTAAAGCAAGTAGGATAATACACAGAATGAAACTAATTCAAAAACTAAAAACAAAAACAAATATGATACAATTCATGTTTAAAATAAAACATTAACAGAACCGTAAAAAAGGAAAAGTGTTGACAGGGTTGGAAAGATAACCCAACCAAATGCAGTAGGGGTTTGGAGTGCTGTAAGCCCCTAAATGCAGTTTTAGGGCATTGGCCGAAAAATTCTGAATTTCCTAGCATCTTAGAAAATAAATCCCTTACACTGTAGCCGTCTTGGAGGATAAAATATATTCTTACCAAAAAGTTAGCCCTGATTTTAAAAAAAGTAATGACAAATAAGTGCGGAATTTTTTTTATCCCTATGCAAATTCCTTTGATCATTCGAAGGAAAATTCATAGTTGGACTCGATTATGAAAAAAAAAAAAAAGAAAGGAAAAATCAATTCCTATATTAAATAATCATACCATACGAATAAAACATTTCGGTCAAAGTTTGTTTCTGGTTCGTAAACTGATATCAAAGGGTGTAAATTGAATATGCTGACTCATGCAGCTGTTGCCGCAATTAACGTATTACGGAACAAAAAAAGCAGAAAACTTGACAATTTATAACTGTATTTCATTAAATTTAATTATGAAGGATATAATTCAGGTTAGGGTTAGTTTTAGGGTGGCAAATAATGAAAAAAGTGATTAATCATTTTTTCACAATTATGAAATCAAAAATAATATACACCAGCAACTAGCAATAAAGATTGACCGACCCTAAAACTAAATTATATCTTTTATAAATAAATTCAATAAAATACAGCTTTAAATGACCAAGTTTTGTTTTCATTTGTTCTTTAACCCGTTATTAACAGCAACTGAGACCGCTCAAGTCATTGTTATTCGTTACCTCCCTTTGATATTTTAGTTTGCGAACCAGTAACAAACCTTTACCAACATTTTTTTCAATACAAAATGTTAGAATTCATATTCCTGTGCAACAGATGTTCCTGAAAATCTCAGTAAATATGATTTTTAGCTCTGAACTTCATTGACCGATGCTTGATAGGCGAGTAGAATGATATTGCTATTCGTAAGATCATCATCGTTAAGACAAGATCTGTATTTTGATTCTTTTGATATCCATTGTCAAAAACACTGATTTACAGAGGTAAGCGATATCTTGTATGCTGCACTTTTTATGAATGGAAATTCTTCTCTTACAAAGTGCAAAAGTTCTCGTCGGTTACAAATGATTTTAGTTCAATATCATTCTGCAGTTCAAAAATCTATTTCCACACCTGCTTTTTCTTGATTGGGTTTTCTAATGAATTCAGCCATAGTTCTTATATTTACGTGGCAAGTACAAGGATTTTATAAAAATGTTATCATCGGCTCCATTATTGTAAAATGTTCAAATCTTTTTTCAATTTACCCCTGAAACAGTGGATAACAGTTGGTGACGGGTTAAAGTCACAGTCATCTGTTATGCTCTTTCTATTTGGGAAATGTATGGAAGATTTATTCTTCAGGTGAAAATCCACCAAAGATGTTTGGCTTTAAATGAATTTATAAAAGCCTATAATTATAGCCAGTATAAGTTGGATGGTTCCTTGTTTGTGTGGGGGAGAGTAATAATTGCTGTTGGTTGTGAGTAGCAAGATGTTGGTGAAGACAAAAGAATTTGTCTCCACGTGGTTGGGTTGTTAGCACCACACGCCAACGTCACTGGAAATGTTGAAAGAGGAAGGGAGATGTAGGGTTGCCTCAACAGCATGGAGGATATGCATGCTTAGTATAATTGTGGACGCAGAGATTAAATTGAGTAAAAAAGGCAGCAGACAATTCGATACATAGTCATTTATGACAATACAAGATTGGGAAGAGGATACACATGAAAAAATATGGATACGATCGTGAAGAGAAGGGGGAGATTGGAGATAGCTTCTACGTGGAAGATGGGAGCTTAGTGCCGGGTAACAGTAGTTTTTTTGTGTTGATAAAGCGGAAGTGACTAAACTGCAATGAATCCATAAGACTTAGAGCGTACCAAGTAATGGTTATAGAGACAGGGTATCAGTATATATGTCTACCGACAAAGTTGAAGGTGATGTATTTGGGATCACGTGTGAGCAACTTAGGGGTCATTCTGACGCTGAAAAACACGTTGTACAGACTATTCAAGACACAGAAAACACGTGGAGTCTAATTCATGTGCGCTTCCCGGAGCAAAGAGAGAAAAGAAAGATAATTGCAGCAGTTGTGTACGAAAATGTATTGCCATTTCATTTGCGAATGATGGAGGTATATACGCGTTTAGGGTTAGTGGTGAGGACACGGTTGAGTAGCTTTGCGTATGAGAGATGCCTCGACATCGTTGAAATAAATGGGCAACGTTTAGTACAGTGATTGGTCAAGTTTGGATCAACCGAGAGGCCAACAAAATGATACCAATCCTGGTGGGGAGGATAGAGAGGAAGCAGCTAGAAAGGCAAATGAGAAATTGAACACGAGTGCTCAGGGTTTTTATAGTGAATCTCCATCGGAAGTGACGTTTTAGATATCTAGCTAAGAGAGTTTCGTACTGAACTAAAAGCGTAGGGAACGCCACACCAGTGCTCGATTTATACGCGAATAAAAGTGACTATAGTCCTGGACCCGGTCCATACAAAAATATAACTATTTTCAGAGAAATAGTTTAACAGTTACTGCTTGGAAATCATTTCATTTTGACGTCTTCAATTTTTCAAATAAATCAATAAAGTTACTACTTGCTATTCAAGTCTCCGGTTATTGGAGTATGGGTTACAAAAAAAAATTTGTCTTATCGAAAAATCTACTTGCAGTTTTGCTGGCATGTATTTACATGTATACGTGTACCTTCTTCAGATATATAATTCGATTAACCTTTCTATTTACGAATAACTTGACAGTTTCAAATACATACTGTGAATTTTGTTGATTTGCTAAGTATTTTAATTTCTAAAATATATGTATAAGAGGCCCACCGAAACTGAAGTGCCCCGGGACTCTAATCTACTGGCTACAGTGCCTCCATAAGAAAGATGTTCTCAGCATGGTTTGGGGAACAATTGAGGAATTCGATGACAACTTTTCCGATTATATCAGCAGATTTAAGAAACGCAACACCTAATTAGAAATTTCATCAATGCATGGAGTATTTTTTGCATCTGGAAATAAGTACAGACTTTTATTGTGATTACATCTGTAGACAAACGCAGTTTTTATAGTGATTACGTATGAAAATAAGCGCCGTAATTATATCTGGAAATGAAGAAGTAATTCTGTCTCCAAATGAATACAATAATTATAACTGGAAATGTACGGAGCGAATATTGTAATTATATCTGGAAATAAATGCAGTCTTTATGGTAATTATGTCTTGAAATGGGCTATCTTTGCGAAGACACATCATGTACATATTTTGATAGGGGACATTATTGATAATTTTAAATGGCTATAAGTGTCTTGATTCAAAATAAATGTCTATTGGGTAGATTTAATTGCTAGCTGTCTGTGTATATTTCATTTCCTCTATATTACGTGAATTTTGAATTTTAAAAGTGACAAATAAAATCATCTAAGGGTCACATTTATAATGTGCATTGGTGATTTTTTTTTATCGTAATTCGAATAAAATGTTTTAAAACACTGATTCTTCGAATTTCTTCAATACACAAATTCTCACACTGATTTTTCAATCGTCTTCCAGTCATTCGTCACCGAACCCTTTTCATGAGATTTCATTCTTTACGATTAGAAAAAACTCAAAACAAATCAATGGCTTTCATTTTTAATATTGTCTTTTAGCCAGAAGATTGCCGAAAAACGGTATTTTCGAGATTAACATTATTTGAATAACGGTAACATCCCAGACACTCTAGAAATTGCCAATATAAAATGGCTACATTATGTGTTTCTGCAAAAATGACCCAACGAATTAACATAATTATCATATCTGTTCTTGAACCCAGTTTATATATAGAGGTTGTGGGACCTGATATGTAGTTTTCACATCAGAGAGAATAATGTTACAAGTGAAGGATAAACTAACGTAATTGCTTTTTCCGCAGATCCAATGTGAATAGATATATAATTCGTTATTGTCGAGGTTTCTGGAGCCCTTAACAGCCATAGTGTCTACCGAAGTAGTTGGATTAATTTTCAAGAACGACTTCAAAACAGGACAGAGTGCTGCACGAAATACGTCAGCAAAGCTTTTGGGGTGAATACCATTGAAATACGAACTGTTCAGCATCGTCTAATAGATTTAGGTCTGAAAATACCCCCCCCCTATAAAACTCGAGAGGAACAAAGCTGATCATCATCATCATCATCATCATCATCAGTCTTTTAACGTCCATCGTTGGACATGGAGACAAAGACTGCGACCATATCACGTCATCTAAAGGCAATAGGAAATGCTTTGGTGCGATAACAAACTGAATATTTATGGAAGACTGGATGATTTAACACTGAATTTTCATCCAGAATATGTGACAGCAAAATTTTGGCGCACAATATTTGTGGTGTACAGGGAAAAATTAAGAGATTTTCAATGGACAGGAATTATGATAAGTGTTAGGGAACACCATACATGGCTATTGTATATATATATATATATATATATATATATATATATATATATATATATATATATATATATATATATATATATAAGCTGGCCTCTGTTAAGATGAACAGTTTGTACATATTTTGTTGCCTGTGCGGTAGATTACATGCTTTGCTTATGATTTTATTATAGAATACAGAGTAAATGTATTTACAAATGCATTTTAATGATTTTATGATAGGAACGCATTAGAAATCAGGAAGAAAGACATTGTTAGTGGTCAGGGATTGACTCAAGCATTATAGTCAGAATAGGGCTATTCTATGTAAATGCATTGCTAATGATTTTACTGTGAAATGCACTTGAAAATTGTTTCTTGAGTTGAAATGCAGGAAGAAAGGAGTAGTCAATAGTCATGAATTAATACTAGCCTTGTAGACAGAAGTAGACTAATATAGGTACAATTCGTTTTAGATAAGTAATTCGATCTGCCAAGAAGTCGACACTTAATATCTAGTATCCTTAGAATCGTGAAAAATAACTAGCATTAATCTAAAAATCATACTATCTTTCTTTTAAGAATATTGATGATATCCATGTAGAACTACAAGAGCTTTTTAATCATTCATTATACTTTAATATATCCTCAACTAGGCATTTATGAAGCTTATTTCAGATTGATACATGAACATTTCTTATTCGCCCAGTGATGACCAAACTCATTGCACTATCACATTAACCACTCCCTGCTTTATTCCATACTCTTTCCCCTCTCTCCTTGTCTCTTTCTCTCCCCTTCCCCCACTCTCCGTCTCTGGTGTTCAGATATCTGACTGGATATTTGTTAGTCATCATACACCAGTGTTATTAAAACTACGAAGCCAAACAAAAGTTCACGAACCCTTGTGTGTATGTAGGTTAGGGAAAAAAGAATTTTTCTAAAGGAGCCTACCCTCACCCCTTTTCGTTGATACCCCCTCCATGCCCTTTAAATGTGCTTTGTCAACCCTGGGACCATTCATTCACCTGCTGAGAACCCGGTTTCCAGTAGTAGTTCACGATGTAGGCGTTTCTAATTGAATGCCTGACCCCCACCTTTTGTCTCAGCTTTGTACCTGACCCGGTCTTGCTGGCAATTTTCACTTCTCCTTTCAAGATATTAATTACTAGTGCCAATCAACAATCGGCCATGCGACTGATAAGTACGAGTTGGCCACTTTTAAAATCGACTTACATCCACTTTTGACCTTGGCTTCAAAAGGAACCACTAAAAAGCAATTATTTTATTATTTTATATTAGATGAAGTATTGTAAATCATTATAATTAATCAGTATTGTCAATTCGGCTGGTTTATTTTTTTAATTTTTGGAATGTGGGATTCACTTCCGAATTCGAAAACTCTAAACATACTGTCAACGCTGTACTCAGAAGTTTGAAAAAATAAAAATAATAAATCAAAAAAACATCTTAATTGACAACACCCACAAATTTGAAAACTTTTTGAAATTAAGAGAGCTAAATCGTAAACACTTATCAATTTTTGAATATTATTTACCTTCATCATGATTTTTTTTCTTCAAATCACAACTCATCTCAAACTCTGGCAGTGAGTAAACGGTGCTGCCCGGAAGTAAAGAATAAGCTCTCGGTGAGAGTTGAACTCACATCCCTCTTGACAGAGAGTACGCAAGGTTTAACGTATCTGTTACTTTACCAGCTAAGATACGCAGACTTTTACTAGCTCATCATAACTCAACCTGTCAACCGACTCTCAACTCAGATATCTCTGCATCATGTTTTGTTTTGTTTTCTGAACTTGTTGTATCAGAATATGGCGAATAAATAGATAAATGAATAAATAAATACAAGAAACTAAGAATCAAGAGAATTGAAAAATTCATACACATTTAAAGTAAAGAAATTGGTGAATTATTATTCATGAAGATAAACAGAGAATTACGAACACACACGACCACAAATATCAGTAAAGCAGTTCTTTAAAAATCATCTTTTGTCTGATAGATGAAGTGTTATGAAGGTAAAAGTGGCCACTATTTAATAATACTCGAGAATCATCATTATCAGTAAAAAAAAATAAGACTTCGAATGGTCCCACACTACGGAGAATTTGTTGACAAGCTAGTCTTGCGGACTGTTACCAATGTAGCGAGTCCGATCCTCACTGGCTTCCCTACACTTGTGACTTTAGGTCAAATAAAGCTAATACCTATGTAGACACGACTTTGTGGAGAAACTAACTAATTTCTCAATCCATTACTACTGCAGTAAAATCGATTCTTTGCCGTACACTTTTCGTCTTGAACAAATCTAAGCAGAGGAAATAACAACGCATCTCCTCAGAAAAATAGAGAAGCGTCATGGACAATGGAATGATTTTTCAGCGTCATTGATTTTAAGGGTCTTTATGACAGAATTTCATTCACTAACCCTGACTTTCCCAATGTTTCTGATGATTTATCTCATTCACACTTGTACACAAGAACAAAAAGCGTAAATTCACTCATAACTCAAGTGCTTATTTTTTTCAAGGTTTCGAGCATCCTAAAATGCATAAAGAAAATTAGAAGTAACAACAAAATGAACACTGAAAAAAATATCAGGTTTTTTTCTCGTTAACAAAAAGTAGTTTCTAGTTTCTCAAAACTAGACTTTAAGAAATCATTTTTAATCGTATATGTTTACCACAAAAATAACTTTTTTGAGTATAGGAAAATATAAATATCTGAGAAAATTTAGTTATACAACGTTCATTTTTCATTCACCCTCAAAATAATTTCATTCATACTTGGTCTAATCATTCACCAGTTGTCGTAGATAATTATTTGTGTAATGAGCGTCAGGAATGAAAGAGAGAGCAGAGAAAGAGAAGAAGGCAAATTGAGGGGGCGCAGTAGGAAGGAGTAAAAAAAAGAAAGAAAGATAAGGGGACCAGGAGGAGAAAAAAAGTCAAAAAAGGGAATGAAAAGAAAAGAAAAAATAGAAATAAAGAGAAGAAGGGGAAAAAAGTGATGTGAAGAAAGAAAAGCATTAAGAGGGTGAGAGGAAAAATATCAGTAATATAAAAAAAAGATAAAAATAAATCAACATAAATAAAATAAGGATCACAGAGAAAAACATGAAAATAGGGATTACAAAGAAGCTATAACAGACAGAAAGAAGGGGGTGATACAGGGTGTCTCAAAAGTGACAATACATTTTCATTTTCGGATTTCTGTGCAATCTCAGTGAAATCGATATCAATCGATAGCTCAATGTTGTAATGAGGCAAACAAATAGCCTGGGAGTTTAATGTTCATTGGCGCTGGTACTGGCATAGTCCGTACAATGAAAGGCATTGGAACAAACTAAATTCAACCGTTTCAGCCCAATTGGTAAATCTTTTCTCTTTCCAAAATGACTAACTCCATTTATAATATCGTTGCCTCCTAATCAAAAACACTTGGGCACCCATACATAGCAAAACGGTTCATATATAACACAGAAACATTACAAATGTCTGCGAAAGTTCCACAATTCTTCTTAATAATTACGCCGATATACTCTAACGTTACAACTGATTTACAAAATGGTCGCCTGACAAGGGTTAAGGCATGCTTTTTTTTTAAAAAGTTTATGCAAGCTCAAGAGACCTTAATGATTTCGAAGCAAGAATCAAATCGTTGTGCCAACACTGCAGAGGAAACCTTTGCTGATATCAGGAATGTCTGTGTCGATCATTCGCTCGACTGAAGTGCCATGAAGAAGTCGGCTCTCATGTAGTAGTCTACAAGTAATTCTTTTTTGAATTTAGATTAAAAACAAAAACAAAAACAAAAAAAACTAATATTCTAGTGTACATGTACCGATTTCGAAAGCTTTTGTTTTATTAGTTTTATTAGTCCGAGAAAACTCAAATGATAATGGGCTGGTCAAGTAGCGAGAATGGCAGACAATTAATTGACTTCACGATTCATTACATGGATCCCCAGATCGAGGCCGACAAAATACAAGATAGAGAGATGAACTAGAAAAATTCAGAAAATACTGGCTCTGTGACACTCGTGATAAAGAATTGTGGCGGATCCTGGGGAGGGATGATAAAAGACTGATGATGATACATGGGCGCCCACTACCACTTTGAGATGATAGTGTATGTCTAGGCGGGCAGCAAAATAATATATTCGGGATACAACAATACATTGAATAATGCATTTGTTATGTAGTACGGTAGAAGTATTGCTGTACAAATCATTGTAACTAAGAATGAGGTTTTATAGGAAAATAAAGTACATGCAATAATTTTGTTGCTACGTTTTTGCTGCTAAATGATATTTCAATTGAAAGCAAACAGATAAGGTTTTTGAAATAAACACCAAACGTATTTACAAATGACGCAGTTGTGAATCATTTACATAAGACAAAATCATTTGAACAGGAAAGGAAAAATAACAAAAGCATTAAAAAGAACAATGAAAATTAAACCATTAAATTATAAAATAAAATTTATTTCTTTCATGAGAAAAGGATTAAAAGTTACAGATGAAGGAAAATATGGAGAAAATTGGGACAGAGAATAAGAGAGCGTGCGTACGAAATTTTCCGATGAAAAACCTGTTTTCAGTAGTGTATTCAGTCTCTATTTTAAAAACTAGAGCATTGGAACTTTTGTCCACGTCTTAAGTAAATGAATAAATATACATACATGCATATACAATAATACCGACTGTCGTAAAAAAAGGGGTCAGAATCAGACCGACCAAACAGACCAACCAGACTGATTAATCTAACCCAACTAAGGAGACCCTACCAACTGGACCAAAATAATTCTGTTACAACTGACCTGATTGGCCCAAACTATTTCTATTGTTATTTATGATCAGTCTATTCAAAGGACAGTGATGAATAATTGTAGACCAACAACAATTGTATTCCTTTTCAAACACATTAAGAATAGAAACATTTGAAAATGTGTCAACTTAACCCACAAGACAACAAAACCATTAAATCTGTACAAAGGTATGCAATGGATATACAATAATAAATAAATGGTTATATGTTGAATAATGGTTGTCTGCGAGTAACACTCGTAGAAATGAAATAACAAATTAATAGTATTAAAAGGAATTAATGAAGTTATTTATGCAAACATTGAGGTGAGTGGATGTCTACATAAAAGACAAAAAATATTACGAACGATGGACATATTAGAGTTAAGTGTTCTTATTTTAGTGATCCTCAAATATGAAAAATATACAATAAATAGGAGATGACGCTTCATGACTGAGAGTTTGCTTAATCACATTTGCACAATGACCCCCTGTTATTTGGCAAAAAAAAAAATGCAGTAAATAAGTGCCTGAGAGACACATAAATGTGCCGAAAGGTAGCTTTGGGGTAATTCACAAGATTAGTCAAGGTCCATCTCTGAATTTTTGAGATGAGGTATCATTATCATTTCTATCATTATTCGGACTATCCTCTTCTTGGATGAAGACCGTAAAGTACAACGGCCGAAACGTTGTATGAAAAACAACCAAGATGAGGATAGTCCGAATAATTATAGAAATAGTCAAGGTCCCATAAAAATTGCAAATTGTATCAAATTGTATAATTATAGACCCTTTTCCCAAAAGTCAGCCGAAAATCGAGGGAAACCTATTTTTGCCAACCACAAGAAGATGAAAAAAGCTTTGCTCTTTGACTATTATTTCAACTATACAAAATAGAATTAAACCATTCAAAAAGGTGGAAATTGTTGAAGCCTTTTATCCTGTTTCTGTGATTCAGTAAGTGAAATTCTATATTATCGATAATGTAAGGATTTTGTTGTTTGATAGAATAATAAAGAAAGGGTTATTGTCCACGTATACAATACACATACAATAAAAATTTAAAATTCTTACTATGAACTGTTATGGCTGTCCAGTGAGCACAATAGGTATTCGTACGGTTTGAAAATTGAAAGTTTCATCCAATAACTTTTTTCATATATGCTCCACTAAATTCAAATTACCAAGATATGACGTTGACAATGTTACAATCAGCACATGAAGTAAATGCATTTAATATTAATGGAGGTATGTGATAATATTTTAAAAACATACGATCAAAAGTATTTGTACGTTTGATATACATCATTATAAATTGGGTGAAAATTTTAATACATTGCTTCGAACGATTGAAAATCATTATTCTGTTGTGAATCTTTTTTGGTCAATTACTTTTCTTGAAATCTCTGCTCAGGGTAGTTATCCAAGTCCTTTGGGCAGGATTTACTGAATTTTCCTCAGCTTCACTTCTTTAATTCCGATAAATTCTTGGGATTTATTTTTGCTAGACTCATTTTCAATTCCCAACACATTTTAATGTTTTAGATCTGGTGATCACAAAGCCAAGGTAAAACATTGATCTTTTTCTCTTCCATCCACTTTGTTACCAGCTTTGATTTACGTTTGGAATCATAGTCTTGCTGCAATGGTCAAACTTTTCAGATTATCCTTAAGAATATCCTTATAGTTTTCTTTTTTCATAGTTCTTTCGATCCAGACGAGTTGACCAACACCTCTTGCACAATAGCAACCCTACAGCATATCATCAGCCATACTGAATTTCTTTTTCATGAATTCACCATCGAGCTAACGAAACCCAGTCCTTTGAAAATCATATCATATCCTTCCCTGCTTTTGGTCTATTAACAATTAATTACCTCAAATCGATGCTGAACTCCTTTGTCCTTTCCATAGTGGAACAAGTTTGAGACTATTACCGTATGAATAAGATGATGCCTCAAAGACGAGGCTCAACGATGTAATGTTGCATGTTGACAAAAATATTTTTAAAGTAAGTTATACAAGTGCATCAAATAGTTTTGTGAAGATGGAAAATAAATCATATTCAAGTAGCCACCTGATTTGTAACGATCAACATAAACCGTACGAATACTTTTCGTTCGTGTTTTCAAATATTGGTACATAACTCCTTCAAAGATAAACCCATTCACTTCATATTCTTTGTGCATCATTACTCAGGTTGTATCTTAGTTGTGGGTAATTTAAACCTACTAAAGCACATAAAAAGAAAGTTATTGGATGAAACGTTCAATTTTTCATACTGTAAGAATACTTCTTTCCCTGCTGTACACGCAACACATACATAGATACTAAAACGTGACCATTTCGGTTACTAAGACATTAAAAAACAAATTCTTTACTCATCGAAGAGAGTGTGTTACATTTCAACTTTCTACTATGAACAGTTAGGGATGTACACGTGACATATACATAAATAGACAAACGCAACTTTTTCAGTCACTTGGCCAAATTAGGAAAAAAAAGCGTTGTCCGTACTCATTGAGGGGGCGTGTGTATGCAGAATTTCAAGTTTTCACTATGAATGAGCAGGCTGTACACATGACATGTACATAAATAGAAAATAAAATTATTTCAGTCACTCGACTGAATTGAAAAAAACACCCCCCACTCCGTGGAGTGTGAGTGTAAAATTTCAAGTTTCTTCTTTGAGCAGTTTGGGTGATGTGTGGCATAGACATGTAGATAGATAAACGCAACTATTTCAGCCATTAGACTGGCATTTTTTAAAACAGAAAAACTTTATTCCTACTCAGTCTTTTTCACAACTCATACAAATTGACAAGATACATCGTTGGAAAACTGACAAATGTCTCTAAGATGTATCATGTCACCTGTACAAACATTTGGTTACTTGGCCCTGTACAACTTGAAATTTATTTTTTCCGATTTTCAATCAGGATTTCTTGAGACTTTTAGTATGTTGTTTTGGACCTTTCTTGTGAATATATTGTGAAAAATGTTTGGGCTAGATTGCTAAGACTGATTTGATAGACACCAGGCTACAATGAAGATAACATCATCACGTTCTTGAATGACAAACCACTGACCATAATTCGGTAAACAGACAATGGTCAGTCGGCAGATATGAATACCCAGTTACTACACTCGATAAAACAAATCGCGGTCAACAACACGGCGCACGTAGGCACCCACATCCTTCATATTTAAAGGTAACGACGTAAAATTTCTTCGAGGATTTGAAATTTTCCATACTTACCCTAGAAAGTAGACAGTACAGAGCTTCTCAATTTGTTATCACTTGCGAAACTTTCGAATGAGACGACATTTTCTCTCAATCCTCAATCTTCTTTATACAAGCTACACGTATTCTGAGTAAATTGTTCTTATATTTAGAAATAATTACTGAATTATCGTCAAGTTTGCAACTTATTAATAATTTCAAATGTGTCTATTGTAAACACAATTGTGAATAAGATTAAGCCATTTAAGAATACTCATATATTTTGGTATAGATATGAATAACAAGCAGTGCTATATATAGCTAGTGTGTGTATATATATATATATATATATATATATATATATATATATATATATATATATGTACACACACACACACACACACATATATATATATATATATATATATATATATATATATATATATATATATATATATATATAAGCACAGTTTGCTGTATGATCGGGCCATTCCTCTGAGGTGGTCACAAACATCTGCGGTCGGCGCACATCTGCTCCAGTCAGAGTGATAGGATCTGTACTTACAGTAATAGACAGCGGTACTACCCTGGGGATCTTTGCCCAAAACCACCTATGGAGCTGGAATATAGAACGTAACCAAAAGATTGACCCTTAAACTCGAGAGAATAATGCACAACATCACATGGAGAGATCACAAGACAGTGCAGTGTATTAGAGAAAAACAAGAGTCAGGTATATCATAGACGTCATTAGAAAACTCAAATGGCAATGGCCTGGTCAAGTAGCAAGAATGTCAGAAAACTGCTAGACATCATAACTCACTACGTGGATCCCCTAAGATCATATTCGAAACTCCGACCGGCAGAAAATAAAATGGCGTGACGAATTAGACAAGTTCAGACAAGTACTAACTCCGTTAAGGTTTGGCCAATTTTGGGGAAGGTTTATGTCTAACGTCGGGTATTCAAAGGCTGATGGCGATTCTTTTCTGACACCTTTCTCCTGCTTTTCAGCAAGTCAGAATGGATATTTTCAAAACATTTATGGGTGAGCATAATCGTATTGGTTATTTACGAGCCAACAAAAGTTTTGCTTGGATTGAGAATCATTTTGAACTGGTGTCGACATGCCACCAAAAAAAAAAATGACAGCAATACTTAAATAATTTTGCAATTGCATTTTGCTTGAAAATATGTTGCTCGTCTTATTATTCGTATGTTCAACCAAAATGTTTTTTTTTTTTTACCAACTGGGTTTTTTATGCATTTGCAAGTAAACAAGAGAGACTTTTGCATTTATATTACACATGTAGAACATAATACATAGTATACAATGAGCATTTAATAGTTATTTCCCTTGACAAATGTTACAGACGAAAACATAGACAATCGTGTAACGTATTATATAGATAGGTCATTTCTGTTTAGATCCTACGTTAATTCTCGTCTATTTCATCTTAGAGCCGGAACCCTCAACATTTTGACCACCAGTCTAACGTTCTGGAAATTTGACAGACATAGATCAATCGTTACGCTGAATGGTAACGAGGGGACCCGAAAGTAGAAATATAGGGTTTAATTGTGTAAACAAAACTCTTTTTTTTTCAAATATTTTGGATGATATTTCAATACTTTTACATCTATATTATAAATGTAGAATGTTATACGTGGTAAATAAATTATTTAACGTGAAATTCTATGAAAAGTGGAGCGTGTGCAAGTTTAGGAGGAGCCTTACTTGAGATCAGCCAAGGGACCAGTTGGTTGATAATCCATTGCAGCACAATATCCTCACACAGAAACATCTCGTTAAGCAGTGTAGATATTTCTTTACAAGGAAGTTTGCAAAGTTCAAGAGACAATCGACAGTCTCTTGACATTTTGTTGTGAGGAAAATTATCTCGTCCCTTCAAATATTGTTTTGGCGTTGAACATTCTAATCACAAGCACCCAATTTTGTGTCTGTCAGTCACTTATCTACTAATCTAACTTTCACAAACTATTAAGGTACATATGAGCGACCACAGGCCTGTGGGTCAGATTAGGCCCTCGGCAACATTTTTGTAACCCGTGGCCAATTTAAGCATTTATTGAAAATGTTATATAATTTTCCCAGAAAGTTAACTTTATAATTTATATTGTAAAATTACCATCGTTTCGCTTCACAAATTAATGATATAATAATTGTAATTCAGGTTAGTCTGAAATAGAAAGTGGTACGCTTTGTGTAATATCAACAACATTTTTGAAGTGAATAAGATTAAAGTTGCTTTTGTGGCCCTCTAAAATAAAAAAGTCGCTCATATCGCATTTAGGATATAGCTTATGGTTAATTACGCCTCGATGGGCGACCGCTTGGGAATAGCAGGTGCCAGTAAGCGAGGTGAAGTGAGTGAGTGAGCCCTACTTCGGGTGTTGCCATCTCTCAGTATGTCTAACATATCGAAAACTGAGAAACTTCTGATTCATGAAGCCTGTGTAGAGACGGCTGGTGCTATTGCAAGGGCACTAGCACAGTATTTCGACTAAGAAGTAACCATTAACAATATCCCTGTTGGTCCCTTTCAAGAGAATTTGATGAAAAGGAAATTCAAATTACAGGCTTATCCACTTCCCAGAAGTTCACTTCAAGATACTTTTTCGATTTTACGAAGAAAAAGGCGAAATACGAATAGCGATCAGCATCTGTTTTGTTGTGTTTGTCTTGTAATAGAGGTAGGGCATCCCCTCCTCACTATGTCTCTCCTTAACCCCCATCTCTTGTGCCCTCCACCTCTCCAACCTCTAATGACTCAGCATAACAAATATAATCACCATTTTTGGTCTGCGAAAGCTCAAAATAATTTTTCAATGTAAATTAATGGTAACTGCTTCATCATTTTACGATGTTTCGGCTTACGAAAGTTTTTTTCATACGAATACACCAATGATCGTGGAAAAACTTTGTATTAAAACGCAGGTTGTCCCCTCTATCTGGATGCAGAGCATTTTTATAAACCTTGCGTAAACCGAAAAAGCAATTAACATTAATTTATCTCGGAAAATTATTTGAACGTTCGCAGACCCAAAAAATAACCGGCCAGTTTTACACTTAGCTTATCACCCTCAATCTAGGACACACTTCGCTCACCTATGCACAAAATAAATGAAAAATGAAGCACAGATCTTCACAGACACAGTTGGAGGCTATGTCAGCCTGAGATCTTTCGTATAAGTGATCTTGCTTAAAGCGAGGAATGCCTGTATAATTAACGGTAAACCTATCCAGAAAAAATTCCCCGCCACGGATGTCATGAAAAGTTGCTGTGTGACGTCGCATAAACAATACGTTTCTGTGACATCTGCCTATCAGAAAAATTACCGCATAAAATGGTTTTGTTCTCATTAACTTCTACTTGTTCATCATGAAACAAAAGTGTCTTTGTCGATCTTGACATTTTCTTTTTTTTTTTGTCAGTAGTGTCTTAACGCTGGCTACTGCTTCAGCTGTCACTGATTCCGCTCCACATATAACATGAAAAAATGGGAAACATTTTTTTTTTATGTATAAAAAGGTGAGCGTCTTCAGAGGATAGAAGAGTGTCAAACAAATAATTACTATTTATGAAACTTGAGCCACCAGGCTTCGTCTTCACAATTTTCTTCCATTTGTTGGGTGGAGCTGATTCTAGTATCTATCTATCTATCTATCTATCCAAAAATACAATAAATCTGTGGCCCAACAATGTAAAAACATTTATTTCATACAGCAAATATTTCTTATTTCAGATCAATATATATATACACACACACACACACACACACACATATATATATATATATATGTATGTGTGTGTGCCAATCATTTCACATCAACTACCATAACAACTGCGATTGCATCAATCTCCATCGCATCTTATATATATAAATATATATAGAGACATATATATATATATACACACATATATATATATATGTATAAATACATATATGAACAAATATATAGATATATATGTATAAATAAATACATATATAAATATGAATATATATATATATATATATATGTATTAATACATATATAAACAAATATATAGATATATATGTATAAATAAGTATATAAATATGAATATATATATATATATAAACATACACATATAGATATATATATATTTATATATAAATACATACAGATATATGTATATAAATGTATATATATAAACATATAAATGTAAATATATATACATATATATATACATATATATGTATACATATATATATATATATATATATATGTATATATATATAACATATATGTGTGTGTGTGTGCGTAAATATATATATATATATAACATATATGTGTGTGTGCGTAAATATATATATATATATATATATATATATATATATATATATATATATATAACATATATGTGTGTGTGTGCGTAAATATATATATATATATATATATATATATATATATATATATATATATAATGTGAACAATAGGAAGTGAGACAGACTCAGGAGTAACAGTGAATGGAGATTTAGTTTATTAATTCATTAATGTATCCATTGGTGAGCTAAACATATTTTGGAGGGTATTCCCATCTTCAGTAGCGTGTGTTGTATGAGTGTGTACCATTCTTTTGTGAGCAAAAATCGGAATCCAGTGTTTTAGGGTTATCCTGATGTGTGAGATTTGGCCCAGTCCATGATGATATATGTGTTTGTCTCTGATAAGCTGTGGTGTTAGCAGCAGTTGTAGGTCTTGGAGAGGGCGTAGAGTGTCAGGGTAGAGGGGTAGTGGTTCAGTATTGGGTTGTCTTGGTAGGTTAGGGATAGTATAGATGGTGGGGTGATGAGGTTAAGGAACTTCATATGTATTAACCTTATAGATCATTGAAAGTTTGTTGGCCCTGATTTGTGCAACTGGAATGACGTACAAAGGTTTTAGTTGTTATGGGTCTGAGTGACTGTGAAGTTCCCAATATTAGATATACCTGAGAGGGGGTACACTGTGAATGTGAGGTTATTATTAATGGGGGGATTATGTTTTAGAGATTCGTGAGGTTAGGATTGTCAAGTTTGGTGTTAAGTCCATTAGGGAGGAAAGTTTTCAGTTTGTTGATCCGCATATCTTCATGTCTGTCAAGCATTTTAGTTATGTCAGTGGGTGTATTTTTTTCTATTTTTCAATGATTGTGAATCTAACGTCTGTGGCGAAATTTTGTTCGGGATACGAAATGGTAGTTTTATGGGAAGTGGACTATTTTGTTTTTTTTTTTCAATTCTGTGTCTGTAGATATCAAGTCTAATGTTGAATTGCCACTCAGACTTGCCTATGTATCGTAAATTTCATCTGTTAAATTCTAGGAGATATGCAATATTTTTGCTACGACAGTTAGCACAATGGTATACATAAAAAACTCTCGTAAGTGGTAGAGCTTGTAAGGGGTTGGTATACTTAAGGTGGTTGCAACATAGACTATTCCTATCATCACAGGGTTGATAGAATTCAGTGGTTTTAGGGATGTTGTTGTGTTAGACTTTATTGTTTATTATATTGATGCTGCTAATCATGTTATTTCTTTAAGATCTGTTTCAAGTGTGGGTATATATCATCTCTTATTGATAATCTGTGCTAAGGATGGGAGTGGGTTGAAGGTGTTTATAAGTCGTATGCAGTCAGGCTTATCATTGTAAGAGAGCGTAAGAGTTTTATCTCTGGGTATTGTAGTTGCCTTTTTTATTTGATTATTTGTATCATCTCGTGAATATCCTCGTTTTGTGAAGTGTTGTTGGTTATGATTGTGTCTGTTGAGTTCACTTTCTGTAGAGCAAATTTTAAGTGCCGGTGAATATGGTAGACTTTTTTTCGGATGTTGAGGGTGGGCCGATTTAGAGTGGAGATAATTGTGAGTGTCTGTGTGTTTATTGTAGTAAGTGGTTTGGAGGTTTCTATTACTATTTATGTATGTGTGGCTGTTGAGGCAGTGGATGTCACAAAATGAAATTTTATTGAATTGTGTGCAGAGTTTACACGTGCAAAGACATTCTCAAGTCTAGTTTTTTCTCTAGTGTATATATAAAAAAATGTAATCTATATATCTAACATAGAAGACGCAATCATTCACCATAAATATCTTAGATATGTGGAAACAAACCAGACCCAGAATAATCAAATTATCAACTAAGGTTGTATAAAAGGGGACCTTAACATTGGGAAACAGATTTAAGTGAGAATAAAACACTCTCAGAGAGGAAACAAACCACAAAGAACTGATGGATTAACTACATACTGATGATTCCTAATTTATAATTCATAACCTGAAATAAACCGAATCATTCGCCTAAAGAAGCACAAACAGGACAGAAACATAAACATGTATGTGTAGCGATTCCTTATGTTATGTTTAATGTTGAATGCATCGAGTGCTTTATGAAATAATCCCATCAAAAATTGAATATTGTAAAATTTCATATCATATTGTATTCCTGATTTGTATTGTATAAATATATGGATTTGTATAAATATATGGATTTGTATATATATATATAACTCAAATCTCTGTACCAGTTAAAATAATCGGAAATCATAAACACCCGTAAAGGGCTAAATCTATCTTATTGGATTTTAGTACTCTTTATACAAAATTCTCCATCAAGATCTTATGAAACAATTAAATAGAATAGATTTTGCATTTGCAGGAAGAAATATTAAATATACTGCGTTTGAAATCTCTAAAACTGTCTGGTGTAAAACAAAAAAAAAACGGCAAAACTTACTTAACGTGTTTTACCCTTGGTTGCTAAATATCTTACAGGCAAAAGTTACTTTAAAATAAGAATCAATTATTTCAACAAATTGTTGATATTCCTATGGAGCTTGATCGTATGCCTTTCTGGACAAATTAATATCTACGTAGATCTGAATATTTGTATTCATGTCGTCTTTAATTACAGCTCATATCAATCGTGTTCGTGTATTCCTGGATTGCACACGTTTTAACGTCTTAATGATGGATGATAGTTCGGGAAATCTTATAGTTCTATTCAACATAAAGGTCTTGAACATAACGGAATACAAGCAACTTTCCTAGCGTTAGATATTAAAATCAAAAATGAAGAGATCGTCAATGAAATGTTTGACAAACGAGATTTCCATTACACACCGTACACAAGTCTTTCAGAACAAGTGGTATTTTATCTTATATATTTACACTAGGATTTATCGATTTTATTCCGAAAATTGTTTCTTTAGCAACAAGAATGGTCAATCAAAACAACAAACCTCTTTTAGGCAATTTAATAAAGCCAGATATCCTGATCCTTTTTAAACTCATCTGGTTGATCGTAATGAGATAATGACGAGAATTAAAGAATATGTTAATGCTAGTATAGAAAATAGAAGAAATGAATTGTGGATATTAAATTCTAAAATAATAATAATAGTATACTTTGGGGAGTTAGGTAACCAGAAGAGATGGATTTCATCCTTGTCAGTGTGGAAGATCATTGAAATTCAGGAAAAGTAAAAACATTTGGCACTGGTCTATTTGTCTAACTGATTGGTGGGTTTGGAGATAGCACACGTAATACCAAATGACAAATGTTTCAAGTATATTGATGGTATGGTCTATAAGGTGTGACTCGCAACTAGAAATTTATGTGGTTTCGTCTCAATCATGTATAAAAGCTAATTTAGTAAGAAAAATCGAAATATTGATGGAAGTGGAATGGTTTCAAACATGGATAATTCATTCTAAGATTCATCATCATCATCATCATCATCAGTCTTTTAACGTCCGTCGTTGGACATAGACCTTCCCCAGGATTCGCCACACTTCTCTATCATGGGCGACACGGAACCAGTACTTTCTGAAATTGTCTAGCTCATCTCTCCATCTAATATTCTGTCGGCTTCGGTTGCGCATGTGATCTCGGGGGATCCATGTCGTGAGTCGTGATGTCCATCGGTTGTCCACCATTCGTGCAACATGGCCAGCCCACTGTCATTTGAGATTTCTAATGGATTCTATGATGTCCCTGACTTTTGTATTTTCTCGGATGTACTGTGCTGTCTTGTGGTCTCTCCATGTGAGGCCCAGCATCTTCGGTTGGATATATTGGATACATCTTAAACATGATATCATGTTTGTTTGCATGCAGTACCAGATTATTACCTACACAACAGATTTGATATTCACATGAGTGAACACTCAATAGAAGTGACACACAAAAAACGAGTCAAATCCGTTGTTACACTTATTGATCCCTCATCATTATAAACGTTTTGGTGTAACATACGTAAGTAAACCCTTTCTTTCACAAAATTAAATGATGTGTAGTATAAAATAATATCCATGTACAATACAATATGATAATACCCTATATAAAATAACAAACTGCATGACGAGACCTCAAACGAAATAAAGCTATATATTAAAACCATAGCTTAAAATGAGATAGTGTTTGATCAACACTGCTGGGAAGTCATGTTTTGTTTTCAAATCCTCGAAACGGTCATATTTTTGATCCCTATGAGAAAAATTCACACTTAGTGCCATTATGTCTATTTCTGTGTAAAACATAAAACCCATCCCCCCAAAACGTACATAAATTGCTTTTACAGATATCTAGAGATAATTGTCTGAAATGACAAATTTTAAAGAAATCTTTTTATGTATCAAGTGTTTGAAGCTGTGAAGCTCTCTAGACTATATATACATGTCATTAGATAGGACAGTTTATTTTCGACAGAATATGATAATTGAAGAGAGAATTTATGTGGGAACATATTTCGTCCAGCCCTGGAATTAACCGAGTAGCAAATCGAGCAGCCGACCACGTAAATAAATAAAGAAAATGAGCACCGTGTGGGACTCGAACCTGCATCTACTACTCTACCAACGGAGCTTACAGCACTTCTGGTATAATAATCATATTCTCGAAAGTGCTGCTCTATTGGGAGCTAATTGTTATAATTGGTAGATTCAACTCTGTGTCTTTGATTATTGAGTCTAATGTTGAAAGGCCACCCAGATTTCCCTGCATACAGTATTTTTGCATTGTGCACATTTGAGGAAGTAAATAATTTTGCTACTTTTGCAGTTAGAGCTGTAGTAAATAGTAAAGGTATTTAAGGTGGTACAACTGCTGAAGGAATTAATGGATTCGCGGTGATTACAACATTTTTGGCTGTTGTATGGTTGGAAGAATTTAATATTTTGGGGGTTATTTATTTTACCGGGCACTTTATTTCTATTATGGCATTGTAGATAATTATGTCATTAGTATTTTGGGGCGTACAGGATACGTAAAGGATATTTGGTTCCTCAAAGATCTCTCTATATTCAGGTTTTAATGTTAGGATGTATCATCAGTTTTTAATTATTTTTGATAGTGGGCGAAGTGTTTATGAAAAGTTTTTATAAGTGGTATGCAGTCTGATCTGTTTTTTCGAGTTAGTTTTAGCGTATCTTCTCTGGGGATATAGATTACTGTTTTGATTTGATTACATATATATATATATATATATATTTCAAATGACATGGTTGCGAAGTCTATCTGGAGAGTATCTAGCCATTTTGAATACCTAAAAAAACAGTTGCATGGCCTTAATGTAACTTGGTAAAAAAATCAGAGGGGGTTTCACTGTTTATATGTGAACAGACACTCTCCCGTTGGGTTACTCAGACGATAATGAGATACTACTGGGTGATCGTTGCATTCATAGTTACTGAGCCTGCCCATTCACCACTTCTTGTAAATATTTTGCAAAACATAACGTCACCAAGTCCGTCAGTCTCTTATGGTTGTGATTTGACTTCTTGAGACTTCTGGCTTTTCACCTTTGAAAGGGAGACTATTCCAGACCGTGCACAAGATAATCTATATAAAGTCACAGGGAGAGAATTTGAAGGGACTTTCGCATCATTTCCCCAGGTAAATTATTGTTTAGTTAATTCTGAATGGCTTGATACTTTCTGGGCAGACCTTGCCTTTAAATATATGTATATGTGTGTGTGCGCACACACGCGTGTAAGTGTGTGTGTGTGTGTGTGTGTGTGTGTGTGTGTGTGTGTGTGTGTTTGTGTTCTTATAAAACAATTCGCATGTTTGTATATACACATAAATACAATTACACAATTCTGTGACTTGGGCATAAAGACTTCGACTAACCGATGGCGTTTTCAGATAGAGTCAAAGAGTCGGGGGTAATTAATTATCAGCATGGATCGGAATAGGGAATAAGTTCCAGGTGAGAATTGATCTCACGATCCTCTAATTTAAATTCACTCTCTATCACATACTATTAAGATGAAACTAAATTCAAGCAAGAAATCAATAATATTTTTTTTTCACAATACATGCCACAGAAGAAATCGGTGTAGGGTGTCAGTTTAAGAGTTTACCTTTTGTTAGCACCAATTTCATATATATATATATATATATATATATATATATATATATATATATATATATATAAGTATATCAATAAATCTTAAATTTTTGGTAGCACCTATTTTACATACATGTGTAAGTATATCAATAAATCTGAACTTTTTTAGTAATAGCTATTTGACATACATCGGTAGGTTCTTTAGTAAATCAGTAGGTAACCTGATCCTATATTTTATTTTAGCTATTTACTTACCTTTGTTTGGCGTTTTGTATTTTGCAATGGTAAAAGTGTGGGTCACACTGTGTGGTACAAACTCACTATATGGCAGTTATTGTCTGCTAGACTAGCTTGCTAACCATCTACCCACAGTGAAGTGACAAACATATGGTTATTTAATAGTCTCGGCGTAGTCTTGCACAAGGCCATTAGTGTAGAGCATTCAGTGAGCATTGGAGTCACCATACAGTAATAATGGCCTGATACGAGGCATCTTCTATATATTTACTATTGTCTAAACTTTTGTTCCCCCAGAAATATCTCTTTTTTTACTCTTTCAAGATTGTCTGTCATCTTTTTATCATTCGCTTCATGAAAATTATTTTGAGAGTTCAGACGGTATTCTTCTTCCTTAACAACATCGTCCTGTTGAGTTGAAGTCAGTATTATTTTTGTTGAATTAAATAGGTTTTTATGTGTTTTTGGTTGGAGATATACAAAGCTGTTGAAATGGGATCCATATGACGTTAAGTATTAAAAATTTCTTTCTTTCTTTTTTGAGAGCTAGTTTTCTTTCCCTCCTTCCACCTATCTTGCTTTTCTTCCTTTCTGCTCCTGTAGCTTTTTGTTTTTTTTTCTTACTTACTTTCATTTTTGTTGGTCTTTTTCTAACATCTCCCTTTTCTTTGTTTGTTTTTTTTCAATGACTCTAGGGTGGCTTCTTGAACTTATGTCGCATAGTCAAAGGTCTTAGTAACAGTAACATGCGACCGGGCGTGATGCATTTTAAAAAAAATCATGTTGGCATTTTTCCTGAGAAGATCGACATAAATGTACTTACACCATGATAATATTTTCTGTCTGGAACGTTTGTCTAGTGAGATAACAATGAGTCTGATTACGTACTTATCATTTTTTTTTTTTTTCACATAAAAAATCGGGGTTCATCCTGGCTGAATACAAACAAGAAAATGCAGAGGAACTGAATGTTTTTAATATTTTCTAATTACGATACAATTGTACAGTCATTTAAATACTGTCGTCATTTTGTTATAGTATGGGTAAACCGATTTACTAAACAGAATACCAAGTGACGATCATGTTTTCTTAGGATATTATTCATCATTTTGAATCGTACTGCAAACTTATAAAGCCTAAATTATATATTGTCCGGATTTGTGGCTTTTGCAATAAGCTCTCTCTCTCTCTCTCTCTCTCTCTCTCTCTGATAGATAGGCTTCAAGGATAAAGGATACATACTGAAATCTCGCTTGAAACTTGTTTTCTGCTTCATCCTCTTTACTTAACGGTTTCAGGATTTAAAAGAACCTAAGCATGTCTGTAAAAAGGGACGCTAATGAAATGAAAGAGAAAGTAATGAAAATGAATCTTAGATTCTTCATCACTATGGCCTTGTGCTATACTAATATTAGTTTGACGCGCTACTGTGTAGTAATGGTTAGCAAGCTGGTCTTGCAAGATAATACAGCTTGCTGTAAGTTCAATCCTCAATGAATGCTCTACACACCATACATTAATAACAATTCGAATAAGAAAGAAGGAAAAGAAAACAATATTGATTAGTCACTCTATAGAAACCGTCATGTGACAAACGATTTGGGCAGCATACCGAGTTGGGGGTAATCAATTAGAAATCGAAAAAAGGGCAATCGATGAATTAGTTACTTCTCTCAACTTTTGTTGGATAGTGATCTAAGAAAAAAAAAACAAGCGTAAATGCAGCCAAACACAAACTAAATGATAAATTTACATTGCAAATTAACCCCAGAGTAAAACTCAATGTAGGGGTGATTTAAAAAAAAAGAAAAGGATTTGTCTATACATAATAAGGAGTCAATGTTCAAATTTCATCTCCCTAGCTCCATTGGTACGGCCTGGGCGAGTGATACAGACCTAAATACATACACAGCCAGCCAGATCAACTTAAAAACTGAAAAAACTCTGTTGACAGTTTTGGATGACTGTTTCTAAGAAAAGAAAGCAAAAGGAAAAATGAAAAAAAGAGAAAGAAGAGGAAAAGGCAAGATAGAAAAACAGAGAAGAGTAGAAAGAAAGAAAGAAAGAAAGAAAGAAAGAAAGAAGGAAGGAAAGAAAGAAAGAGAAAAAAAGAGAGAGAAAGTTACCAAAAAGAAACAGAAGAGGGAAAGAAAGAGAGAATAGTGTAACAGAAAGAAAAAAAAAGGAAATTGTCTGGCTTTATGTATCTGTCAGGCAAATTAACATCCATACCTTCCTTCAAATTGCTTCCCCGATACCTTGAATTTGGGATGAACCTCTTCCCTAAACTTTTTGAAAATGCAGGTTTCCCCCATATCAAAAAGTTAATCTTTCACACAACAAAATAGCGTAAAGCGAAGACGTTACAATTTATGTTCAAGGGGAATTCTTTTGAGCGTTCCCAAGCCTTTCAAAAATGTTTAAAAGGTGGTGCTTTTTAGGGTGGGTTTGCAAAATGTTTTGAGTGCCAACAGAGAATTGTATGATGGACAAAAAAAGCTTCAGGCAGTCAAGTATTCTGTCGTATTTCAAGCCTTCTGCATCGGACGCAGCAGAGGAGGAACCTAGATTTTCGACATCGAGACAGGCAGAGATAGAAGAAGATTATCTTCTTAGTCTGAGAATGCTGAAAATCCTCACCTGAATTAATTGTAATTACTTCATCGCTTTACGTCCTTTCAGATAGTGTAAAAAAAAACTATACTAATGTAGGCCTTTCGTAGTGGCGTAAAGTGATCTTCGAAAAACGAGGATACCTGTGCGTGATAGTATTGTCTTCAATCTTTAATTTTTCTCATTTGGTCTTGTGTTGTACAAAGCTGAGCTTAGGATATGTTAAGAATTTTCTGGGGACGAGGTAGTCGTGCGCTTCTCACTAACGAAAATGGTTAGTGTTTCGGCCAAAGTAAAAGTTGGGATTTCAAATACTGATTTTCATGGTCTTCCTCACTCGAGAGACTGTTGCAACACAATCTACCTTTCATTTTTGAGCCATGTGATAAACTAAGCAAGACATAGATAATATCAATAACTTGATAGAGTGTGGTTTGCATTGGAAGTTAAAGTAATTATGGGGTTGAGCCTACATAAAGTAAGGATTTCGAATGCAGATTTCCAAATCAGGCTGACATTCCCCAAATGAAAAATTGGCTCGACACACTCACTTTATGTTACTCTACTGAACTGATTTTATAAATATTAAGAATTTAACCTCGTGACCTCTTGTATAGGCAGAAACGTAGCTGAGAGAGAAAGTGCTGTTTGAAAACTCCCAAAGGCTCTATAAATAGTAGTTCACCAGCGGCATTTCTACTGGCAAATTTCTCTGAATTAGCTACGCCTCTGTGTGTATGTCAAGTTAACGGCGTACTTTCTCATAATCATTTATAGAGTCCAGATAAAAGCCTGGATTTCAAATGACAATTTTTAATGCAGTCGGGCCCACCCCTTGAAACGTTTTGCACAACACAATCTTCTTACTCCACATTTCTCCTAATTTGCCCTTCTGCAGGAGTAAGCTGGGCTTAGTGAATATAGAAAACCTGACCTTTAATCCTGTAGTTCATCGCACTACCGATGGGTTATACCTGCCTATGCTCTTGTTTTCTGCAGTACATGACTAATATCTGATTTTCGTTCCGTATTTCCTCCGTTTACATAAACATCCAGTAAGGTTGACACATGCTATAGCGAGTTCGTAGGTCATAAACCATGATTAATGATAGAGTGAGACTGTATGTGATACAATATGACTTCTCAGTGATAGAATATTGGACAGGGAGTGGCTTCATTTTCACAATTCATTTATGAAAACAAATAAACGGATAGATATCAAAAACGCAGGCGCCATAGGCACCATTGTGTGATGATCAGCAAACAAGCCGATCAGAACACAAGTGAATTCAATCCCCAATGGATGCTTTACACTTGCTAAGATCAATAAATATCAATATACAAGCATGATTCATACAACAACACAAGCTCTAACTAAATGGTATATCATCCAAATAGACAATTAGGTTTCAATCTGTTGTAACATTCACAACACTCGCTGGGCATGCAAGGATAAATTTGAGAAATATTCTTACAAACAATACCATAAATCTTGAAATATAGTAATTCGATATTCCTCGTCAAAAATGCCATTCTATTTTATGAATTGAAAATTGGTCCGAAGGGAAATTAGATTAAAAATTAAAGGTTGGTTTTCCGAATAGATCTCAACTGACTTTTCGTCCGAATCAGTTTAAAATTGTAATACTTGATCAACAAATGACTTATGCAGGCTTTCTTATGCCTTATAATGCATCATATAAGTTGTATTCGTGTGAATTTGGGGTAATATTTGGAATGTGGTTTAACCCTATGATCAGGGGGAAAAACTTTTTGAATATTTTATGAGCTTGGCGTTTGTTGATTATGCGTTATGCTTGATCTTAATTACGGCTCAAATATATGATTAAGGTTTCTTGATCACAACTATTTTGACAATACCTACAATCATCAGATCCAGACATACGTTCTCGTGTACGTAAACAAGAGAAGAAAACATTCCTTGTCTATTGTCTTTAATCATATCTCATAATTTCAGAAAATATTGTGGTAGGTTCGATTCCTGCTGTAGCCCAATTTTTTTAAATCGTTTGTTCTATTCTTTGTCTTAATTAAGTGATAAATCAACCGTTTTACGATAGGAGATCATCTCTAATAAATTTCTATATTATGTAATGCAATTTATAATTCATTCTGTCGGACCAAATATGTCCATTTCTCAAGCACACACACACACACACACACACACACACACACATATATATATATATATATATATATATATATATAGGATTTCTTTTCTGCGTAGGAATATCTACTGCTGTTTTCCATGTTTTCATCTTTTATTTATTCGTTAAATAAATATTGTTACAGCAATGGTAACGCCCTCATTCGTTGATAAAAACTTTGACTTCTTAGGATACACTAGACCCAATGTAGCCATTTGTATATTATTTCCCACCACGCACGCAAAGGAACACTAGTACACACATACATGCACGCACATATATACATAAACCTACGCAAACTAATGCACATACACACATACGGAAAGAACGTGCACGAAAGCACATATACACGCACACGTACATACACATTGATAACTATAGACATAGATGCGTTCATATACACGTTCAGTAACACATGCACATGTAGGGCCGGGACGACTCTATATGGCCTACTTGAACCGACTCGACTAAATGTCAAGACGAATCGATGCATATAGTGTTTTATTATTTTTCAAAGATATTTTAGAGGGATAAAGGTATGTAACACAATTGAGGAATTCATTTGGTATACGTTTATTAAATATTCATTAAATAACTATAAAATAAGGATATTCAATAAAAGAATCATGAATAGGCATTACTTAGAGAGTGAAATTAAATTTCTTCCGCGTAAAAATTCCAGAGCAGTTCTTCAAGTAGAAAAAGGGTTTGTATTTTTTGTAATAGATAGTTTCATACTTCGTTTACTAACTAATTTGGCGAAAAAATGTTATCTGTGAGCTAAAAAGTGATTTTAATTTTTGTAATGAATAATTTTACAGGTAATAGATGGTTCTGGAGGTTATTTACAGCAATATAGTTTTGAACATTGAAGAAAGTGACCCTCTGAAATATTTACGAGGAATAGCTTATAATTCTAATTTTCATGCAAATATGAAATTAATACAAATATTTTTATAAATAGATAAATGCAACGGAGTCAACTTTTTTTCAAATGAAATCTGATGAAAATACAACAACGAATTTTTTAATTCTCAAAGCAACTACATTTACGATATTTTTAGCTGTTTAGCATCGACTTGGCCTGACGTCGAGTTGCTCTGACATCGACTTGGCCACATCGAGTCGCCTGCATCGAATCGTACACATATGCTCTCATGCATACACATGCACACTGACATACACAGACACATATGTGCATGTACATACATGCACACATGTACACACATACATGCAGGATCATGCATGCGCAATAAAACACACGCAAACATGCACGCTTGCATATCGCACACATACATACATGCACACTGACATACGCACACGTATACATGCATACAAACACATATACAAGCACACACAAAGTAACTGCACATACGATTACATCCACATACACGCACGTCGTACTGTGGTAATCTTCGTAACCGGTAAAATATGACTGGAAAATGTTACTGACAGGTAACTTGTTTGTCCGGGAAAAAGGGTGGGATATTTCCAGCGGTGAAGTGCAATCGGAAAATTTCGTTGCACCCAGAATATGAGGACAAGTACGAAAAACAAACAAATAACACTCCAAAAAGGGTGATTAGAATGAACGATCTCTTATGAATTCACTTTATACCCAAGGAATATTGAATAAGAGTCTAGTTTAACATTATAATTAAATCGTAAATTGAACCATAAACATAATGGAGGAGTTGGAAATAATTTGTATTATTCTTCAAGTTAGAAAATTTGGAGGGTTTAGTGCTCGAACAAATCTGCCTAATACGTGCCGTTGTTGTTGGATTGCAGTAATATACATACATACTTAACCAAATGGCTATATAGGAACAAAGAAAACCCTATTATCATTATTATTATTATTATTATTATTATTATTATTATTGATAGATGCTGTCTATAAAGGTTCACAAAGCACCACCTTTTATTGTATATGAAACGGTTTTCAGGAAGTTCCCACAAAAAATATCTTACGTCCTACAAACCGAGGAACTAGAAACTCTGAATTCCGAAGACAACACATTTAATAATGAATATGTTTTATTGACAATGATTTATAATTACATTACGGAAGTTTAAACATGACTTCTCAAGTATTTTTCTCCTGCAACCCCTTTTGTTTTCATGAAATCTTTTGCGACTCCCCATTTACTGCTATAAAAGCAATAGATACTAAGACTAATAAGTTTTTTAGTCGTAACAGTTGTATCTAAACATAAAAACAAATTAATTAATTTTTGTGGGATAGATATGCTTGTTTATTTTGGCACCATAAGTCAAATTTGTTGCTCAATATCCGTCAGTGCTGGTCTCAAAGCAATTCCCAGGGCATTTTGAGCGGTAATTTGCTTAAAATTTTCAAAATGTTGGAAATGTTGATTCACGCAAATGTCAAACATCAACAGGGGTCACAGATATCATAGGAACCATTCGAAAACCCAAATTCATGTGGCAAGAATGGCAGGTAACCGCTGGACATCACGACTTACAACGTGGATCCCTAGAGATCATATGCGAAATTGATTCATGAGACGAGCTGGTCGTCCTTGCTTTAGCGTAACACAGTCTTCCTTGACTCATTTTTGAGTTTGTTTCCTACTAAACTCGGCCCGGTAAATATTTCTCGCTGTATCCATATTCGTTTGTATTTACGGAAAAAATGTTTTGGATATATTTCAAAATTTATATTCTCATATATATATATATATATATATATATATATATATATATATATATATATATATATATATATTAGATTTTCCTATGTTTATTATCTATCGACGTATAGATTTATGCCTGTCCTTCAACTCCTCACGAGTTATCCCTCTAGACCACAAATCAGATCAACTTTTTCTACGCAACGTTCCATCTTGGGGGAATTTTTTATCTATTTATGGGAGTATGTAATATAGGAATAACGAGAACATATTTTTCTTTTACTCAATTTTGGCTATAAACATATACAGCCTATAAAAATATCTCAATAGACAGGGCAAGCAACCATAATAATGTATATATATGTATATATACATATACATAAATATGTATACATACATCAAGGCTAATATTAAAATTCTACACTTCTTAGATGTTACTTTTAATTTGAATAACAGCACCTATGAACCATATAGAAAAGAGAACTCTGATTAAGTGCATCAACACTAACCAAAATCATCCTATCATAATCATGAAAAAGATTCCCAAATCTGCAGAAACTACACTGATACACAATTCCTCAAATGAAGTGATACCTAACAAACTTAGAAATGACTATACTAAAGCCCTAAAGAATAGTAATTTCACTGAAACAAACTTTAAATATAATAAAAAGTGAAATCATATTGCAAAAAAATAAGCATAGAGGTAGAAAACTCATCTGGTATACACCACCATTTAATCTTCAAGTAAAAACTAACTTAGGTAAAAAAATTCATCCAATGGATAGAAAAACACATCTCCCCAAGCAACCCATTGGGTAAAATATTTAAGAAAAACAAACTGAAAATTAGCTTTATTTGTACTGAAAATTTCCAATACACTGATCACGAAACATAATAATAGAGTGATCAGAATGAATACTCACAAAGAAAGCATATATAAACAAAACTGCTATTTTACAGACAAAAATAGTTGCCTTCTGCAAAACAAATGTCTCAAATCAAATATCGTATACTAAGCTGTAACATCAACCCTAGAGGAACTCTTAGAAATGAAATATTACATAGGAATATCGAAAATGCCCTTCAAACTTAGATCAGCCAACCATAAATTTTCCTTTACTAATGAAAAATGTAAAAATAGTTCAACATTATCCACATATTACTGTAAAATGTGCGAGAAAAAATTCAAACCAATTGTAGAAAGGAAAATATTAAAACAGACCCACATACGCCAAAATATTGAAATTCCAAGCTACTTATGCCTAAGTGATAAATTTGAAATACTTGAAAAACTTGAAACAGATTTATTAAACAGAAAAAATGAAATGACGTTAAAATGCCGGCACCGCTCAAAATATGTATCTACAAACATAACTCAATAAACATCACATAGATACACTAACAATAACTAATATAAACATTATATTCACGTAGACATCTCAAAGAACTACTTAATCAACATAATAACCTTTGATAAGACAAAGGAGACCAAGATGACTACACAACTCATTATGGTTATAAGGGATCCTAGCAAGGGGGAATGAATCTCCGATTTCTGAGTAAAAATGAAAGATTCCCATGAAGAACACACAAAACCAACAACCACATACTGATAACTCCAACACCCATAACATACCATTGGCATGCGACAAACTACACAACTAATAAACTAAAAAAATGAAAACAAGGAAAAAAACTCCTCCCACTAACACCCACAAAAAACTTCCCAAAATTTCCCAGACAAGAATCTAAAATATATCTAATCATTCACCCTGACTAGATAGAAGCTTAAACGTGTTTGTGTAGCGAATCCTACATTCTACTATATACATGTGTGTATGTATGTATGTATGTATGTGCATACACACGCACATATATATATGTGCATGTATATATATGTATACATACATATATATATATATATATGTATGCATATATATATATATATATATATATATATGTGTGTGTGTGTGTGTGTGTGTATATATATATATACATATATATGGTGAGAAACCGCTCATTTGGGCATTACCGTCGGCTGTTTAGCTCAATGGTAATAGCATTGTTACGTTGAAGCTGCTACTCTATCGATGGTAGGTTTGAATCCTGAAGCAGCCCTATTTTCTTTAATTGTTTATTCTATTAACGTTGTCTAGGGCGAGTGATTAACCGTGTAATGACGGGAGATTATCTCATAAAAGTTCCTATATGATATAACTCAATTTATAACCATTTTGCTGGATCATATATATCCATTCTGTAATACATAATTGTCACGTTGGAAGAGATTAATAGACCAAAAGCTGTAATTTGGGCCTCTGTTATACCAGTGTCTGTTTATCTCAATGGCAAGAGCATTGCTTCGTTGAAATTGCACCCTTTACCTGCTTATAATCCCGTCCCTGCTTTCATTCAGGATATCAATTATACATTACGGAAATTTCGTACAAAAGATTTGAGTTCTTATTTTATATTTTTTTCACTTGGTTGTCTGTAGTTTTAAATGTATCTCCTGATATGTCATTAAAGCAAAAAGGAAGAGATGAAAATGTAGAGCGGCGATACTGCTACGACTACTGCAGCTGCTGTTGATGACTCTACAGCTCTTCAACTAAATGTAGGCATCTCCTATGTTTCATGGATAAAACTGTTGTTTTCCTCGTATCAAAAAGAAATTCTACTACCTTATTATTTTAGAATTATTAAAGAACAAAGATAATGAAGAGTTGTAGAAAAATTAATTTCGTTCGAGGCATACGTTCTTTGTAATACATTCACGCCAAAATGTATGTTTGTATAATTCGTCCATACATAAATAGTACCGTAATTTTTTACGGGCATTATGTTAGTATACACTATATTTTTTATTCATATAGCTAGAATCCCCTCACAAGCAAGAGAATAAAACATTTTCCGCTCTATAGCAGCCATAAAACTCCATCTGTAGATCAGAAACTATTGTTGCCATAGATGTTGCAAAGTTGGCGCTGCCGGGCGTAAAAAGTTCAGGGTAGACTTGTTCTTGTACTAAAATCCAAAAATGTACCCAAATATTTTTCATTTAGTTCAAATTCAGAAGTTATTTTATGAATTAACGATGTTTTGAAAAGAATGGGAAAAATAATGCACTGGAACCATTCTAAACAGAAGAAGAAGTACTCGACATTTATCTTATCAGTCGAAAAGTTCATCTGTATCTATCATTTGTTTTGGGGGTTCCGAGAGTATGGAAAATGGAATCGACCAGCCGAGCGAACTACAGCTGAAATGAACTGCGTTCACTCTGCACAAATGCCCTTGAGAGAGATATGGATCCATCTCTTCTTAGAATTGCAAAAAGCATTCCAAACCCTCGACCAGCACCGTGAGACGCTAAAAACGGAGAGAGTTGAGAACGTGTCCACAAAAGGTGCGGACGAAGCAATTTCCACGTAGAATACCTCTGCGATACACCCGATGCTAGAAATGGGTGGATGTTTTAAGTTTCCAGTAACGAAGCCAACTATTTGCAAAACATAAGAAAATTGGAACAAATAACTGAAAATGGCTGTTTATTGCAATATGATATCACTCATAAAAACATGTTCATTGAAAACAAGAGTCCAATTTTAGAGTTTCCAATCAAATAAAAACTTACCTCTAAAATGAGTTAATTTCGATGAGTACTGCTACGGTTTTTGTACAACGTTTGCGATTCCCGTATGGACTACAAATAAAGATTAACAGCTGTTAAGGCATCAGCTGTTACCTGGATATCTTTTGATATGAAAGCTGTGTGTTGTTTTTTTGTTTTAAAAAATCAGAATTGATGTTTGTATATCGAATAACAAAGGTCAAAATATGTCCCTTGCATTTTTTGCTTCTTTTCCTCGTTTATTATTGAAGCTTTTTTTATCTTTCAATTCCAGATTTCGATTAATTTGGTTTCAGTTGTATAGAAAGGTAATAATTATATTATTTCTCATCATAAAAATATAAATAAGAATGGCAGGAATTGTTGTTCTGAAAGTAATGTCGCATTTTTGGAATCGAAATACAAAAAAAATCAGTCTAAATTTCTAGAGTTAAACGAAGTTGTCAACAACTTAATGATCATCATTAACGTTTCGAAAGCCAATCATGAATAATTCTTTTGATCTTTTATTCTCCTATTTCTTCATTCTTTTGTTCCAATATTCTTTTATTTCTTTATTTCTATTTCTTAATTCATTTGTTCCTTTATTCTCTTATTCATTTATTCTTTTATTTCTTCATTCTTTTGTTTTTCTTTTTGCTATACTTTGTCCCTTTATTCTTTTCATTCATCCCTTTCATTCCCTTGTTCTTTTGTTCCTTTATTCACTCTTTCAATCTTTTATTTAATTCTTTTGTTCCTTTATTCTTTTATTTCTTTATTCTTTTATTTCTTTATTCTCTTGTTCCTGTTTTTTTTTAAATTTCATTTGTCACATTTAAAGTAATTTTTCAAAAAATGGGACATCATTTTCCAAACAGCCTGATTCTAATGGAGGGAGGAACTTCTCTCCACTTACATGAGGCAAAATTGAGGGCGAACTTTCGTTCTAATTCGGAGGGGGAATTGACTTTTTCTACTTCCAGGGGTCAAAATGGAGGGTGAATTCTTTTTTTCTTTCAAGGGTCAAAATTGAGTAGAATTATATTTTCAGTGTTTAGGAGGGTCTATTTACCGATTTCAAACGACAAAATGGAGGGTAAATTCTTTCATCAACTTTTGTGGGTCAGAATCAACGGGAAGTCTTTTTGTCCACTTTCTTGGGTCAAAATCGAGTGGAACTCTTTAGCCAGTTTCCGGTGTCGAATTAAAAAAGGAACTTTTTTTAATTTTCAAGGAAACAAAATTAAATTGGCGGGGGACTTGTCCACTTCGTAATTCAGTGGTCATCATTCAGGGAAACTTTCTATTCACCTATCGGAGTTAAAATCCAGGGAAACAGCTTTTCATTTTCTGGGGTCAAAATTTAAGGAGATCATTTCCCTTTAATGGGTCAAAATAATTCGAAGTTAAAACTGAGACGAATTTTTTGTGTTTTTAGAGAATTCCCAGGTACTTTTCAAGGAAATTGTTTTTTTAGAAATTTCAGAATAAAATTCTCGGATTGTGGATGTTTCAACATCTAAACTAGAGCTCCATCCCTGTAATGGCTTACACAGTGGTGGAATACAGTGGCCAAGCTTGTGGGGGCGGGGTAGTGATCACCCCCTCATATTCTTCAGAAGCGGCGACTATTTTTAAATTTTAAAACTCTTTTGTTCCCTTTGCGATAAAAGTCGAGTCTTGTTATTTTTTACTGAAACTTTTTTACACTATCACATGACCTTCGAAGAACTTCCTGGTCTCATCACTCCCTTCAAGTAGTTGGGACATATTTAGTGAAAAGATCATATTTTTCCTAAAAGATATCATAATTGTCTGACATCTGAAATTGGAAAATCCCTGAAAGTGGCCCGACTATGTTACTAAAAAGTGTCCAATAAAAAAAGAATCGGAGCCTATTTGTCTGGGCCTTTAAATTAATAGAAACGATAGTTATCAGCCATAATTTTCAAAGAGATATTGTTGTCTTGTCTGCTGACAAAAATAAATAAAAATATCTGCATCACCTAACACATAGAAAATCAAGGAAAATTAAGTGATTTTTTAACCTCTAATGTTCGTTTCGTCATAAACAGCTGGCAGTTTTGAAAATAAGGCGACCTGTGTCGATAAGAACGCCTGAAACTTGTAACATCTTAATTCTTTCGTAATAATCTTTGTATCATTGAATAGAAAAGATTATAAAAAAGTTCTGATACAAAAATGGTCAAGATTTAGATTACACAAAAGCAGAAAGAAATCTTTGCTTGTCTGATTTCGTTTCTTCAACCACAGGAGTGTCTTGGTTGGCCTTGTGACAGCGAAACGGAAGGAGATGAAATAGATGAAAATACGATGATTCTTACCCGTACAATAGATCACTCTGACTCTATAGAAGAAATGTGATACGAGTTGGACTTCTAGAGAGTCAGCTTTAGATGGAGTTTTGCAGAAGTTATCAGCCGCTAAGGCAATTTGCATTCACTTCGTACTATTGGCATTAGGAAAGACAATGATCCATCTCACCCCCACTTCTGACATGCTATTGGCCAGCTTGGCAGGGTAAGGTCTATCACCCCGTCCGTGTCCTATATTTACCTGATAAAGGCCTTTGTCAAACAATGTACCTTAAAAAGCTGATAAGCTCTTTTTAAAATTGCTGTCCAGAGAGATGGTTACCAAGGTAGTCTCAAAAGATAACATGGGAATTGCAGCAGGTTGGATTCCCGAGATTTCCATTATATCTAACTGACGCTTGGAATGTGTGGGGACCAAGGTCCTATCAAACGATATATATAAAGTCAGCAATTGATCTACCCATCCCCCCTCGTCATTGGCCGGCCACTGCCGTTGCTACTTGGAAACCGATCTTGAACTTCCGGCGAATTAAGAAAATTTGTTTGGTTTTAGTCACATTTGCCCCACTTGACACGAAAAAGATAATCAAAAGAAAGCGTGAAGAAGGAGAGATTATTTCAGCCCAGAATAGAGGTCAGAAGTTTTATCTCAGTATCGGTAAATTTTTCTAGCCTGTTCGTAAGAATTAGTGTACCAAATGGAAGATCACAATTAACTCATGCTTTGGTGCCGTCAAAATCAATTTAAGCTGGTGTATAATAATTCATCATTCATGGCGCTTTCTATATTCACTTCACAGACCCGTGTCTCATTTTTATCTTTTCTTAAACAAAAAATATATACTAAAATTTCATTTATTTGCTTCCATCCTGAATCAAATTAAAATCCGACTATTTCGACAAGTCGAAAACAATTTGCCCACTTCTATGACAACTCAAAAATCGATCTTTTTGAATGAAGTTGGTTAAAGCTGAACACTCCTATGTCATTTGACGACAAAGAGCGAACATTTGGGTTGATCCACTAAACAAAGCAAAATCAAAACCAAGATTCCGAATGTCAATTTTTTGGGCTGATCAGTCCATTCTCCTCAAATGATTAGCGTGACACAGTCTTTCTACCTCAATTTCTAACGATTTGATTTTCTGCTGTACTAAACTGTGAATAATATGTATTATTAGTCCGCTTACGCTGGCTGCGGTTACAGCCGTCCCTTCTCGGGCTCCACATATAACAAATTTATCTGTCTCGTCTAGTTCTTCGAAGTTTGTGATATGTGTAATTGATCAAGAGGCTACTAGCACCAGAAGTGACGTCACTGACTTCATCCGCTTTTAAATAAATGGAAGAATAAGAGATGGATTCATGCCTCTGCCATGAACATTAGTGAGAAGTGAACAGACTAACTCAGTCGGAGCTTGAACTCAACTTCAACCGCCTTGCACCGATAGACTTAGCTTTGGAAATATCAAATATCTACAAGATGAACTGTGGTTGTGAAAAAAGATGACTGAAACACTCTCTGATCCCAAAAATGTTAGTTTTGGACGCTTTGCAGGTAAAAAAAAAATGATCATCGCCGCGGGCGCCGAATTCTCGAAGAAGGAAACGAATTTGATACTGTTGAATTATTGGGTTAGTAAATAAAATACAATACTTTAAATTATGATGGAATTCAACCAATGCATGTGAACAATATCGTATTCGCAATCAATATGTCAGGGAGCACTTTGAAAACAATACCCAGATATCATAAACTTTTTAAACACAGCATGATAAATATGTTACATGCTGATACCGCTTTTTGCTTATTAATTTTTGAAAGACTTCTGCATTTTAAATTCAGACATAGCAATCGAATTGACATTGAAACCTTCTGCTAAATTTGTAGCGGATAGGAATGTAAAGACGATAAGTTTATATTTGTTGTGTATAATAAATACGTTTTTATCACTAGTCTATGGACTATGTATGTATGTATGTATGTATTTATACGCACATGTTTATATGCTTGTGTAAATTTGCATATATATATATATATATATATATATATATATATATTGTGTGTGTGTGTGTATGTGAGTGTGCTTTTTTTGACAATATGCACAGATATGCGAAAGATTTTTCTTATTGTGATAGGAAACTGTACATCAGTGATTCTAAATGTGAAGCGCAGGCCCCACAAGGGAACAATTTGAATATATTGGGGGACAATTAGGTATTTGGGTATGAAGAATAGAAAGCGGTCCGTAGCTCAAAAATGAGCCGTGAGCTATAGTAATTAATTTCCATTTATACAATACTATCAATCATTAATTTTGCTAAATATTCCATAACTTTGTGAAGTATAAAAGTGATGAGGTAATTGCATTGTATTACTGAAGTTCACACAATAAAGAAATTACAAAAAATAGTTGGTTCATTCACCAGTATCTTTTCTTTTCACAAATATTGAATTCATCATGTTTTTAGATGATATTGTAAATTCAAAGTGGTATTATTATAGCATGTCATATTGAATAAAACTATTTGAACTTGATTTAAACTATCTGAAATATATTTGAATTTGATTTTAAAAACGTCCGGCCAATAACTCCGATTTACGTATTGCTTCTCAACAGCAACCGACAGTCATGATTAATATTTACTAAGTTTAGCTTAGTCTGATACAAGGCCACAAATGTGGAGCACCCAGTGAAGATCACGCACACTATTTCTATTGTAGTTATAGAGTAGAAACGGTCTGCGAAACATGCTTGCTAACCACTAATCTATAGCGGGGCTGTTCTCAAATAAAGACGTATATGTCTTTAATTTGATATCTGTTCATGGCTGGTTCTAGATTATGTATATTTTCGTCCAAGTGAATTTGATTTCGATTTCAATTTCAAAATGTTTCTCTGACGCTACAACTTCATGATTTTTTTTATCTTCGTAGCCTCGTTTTCGTCCTTCGGGATTTCGTCTTCAGAAAAATGCCATTGCAAGCGTCTGAAGCTTGTTAGTTTCTGACGAACCGTGGATATTGAATCCTTGCGTAGATTAATCGCATTTTCTCTTTTTCTTTCTTGTTGGAGTTGTATTTGCAGCATAAAGTGTTCAGAATCAAAAGAATAATTTTAAGACATCTTCTCCTGGCTTTATTCAGGTATTTCTTAATTGGATAATGCGTTTTAATTGCATTTTAATCGTATTTCAATAATTCATTTTAATTGTGTATTCAATGGCATCTCTATTGGATAGTATCTTTCTAATGTCTCCCATTTCCATGTTCTTTAATCAATTTAATCAAAAATTAGTTATGAAAAGTCAGAGGAGTGCTTATTATTCCACATAACCAATTTCAAAAGTAAGAAATCATGAAGAATTGAATGTGAAATGCAATATGGACAGAATGGTCTAAAACGGCTTCTACTGTCTGGAAATATGCAATCCAGACGCTCATATCTTGGGTTATGTACGTTAAATCGCCGCTAGTTCAGCGAAGCTGATAGAGCGATATGGCTTCAGCACAGATCACTTAAGCGTGCTATTTATTTGCTCTTTCACCAGAGAAAAATGTGACTCAAGGTCAGGGCTTTACGTGGGGAAAATAGGAGCAGATCATTTCAGCTTCAGGCTATTATTCAGTTCCGATACCTTCCTGGTCAAGTATATAGTTTCAAGTCTCGTAGCCAAGACCTACTCGGTTGTTGATAAAATCTACCTTTGAGAAAATTCTGGAATTAACCGAGTGTTCAGTTGATGATTCTTGCGCAACTGTTGAGCCATAACACGTTCAACGTGTAGATGCCTCCTAATTATGCTCATTTTTTATTTATATATTTCATACGAACATAATTATAGACAATGCTTTTCCCAAGTCAAGCCGAAAACTAGAATCTGTGTTTGTTTATCATTATCATTTTATTCTTGATTGTGTAAGCTCATTTCAAACGCTAGCTATCGGTAATTTTGTGAGAAAATTCCACCATATTTCTTGTGAATGCAGTGTGTTTCATACTTCTAAAGGTAAAAAAGTTTTAAAAAGTATTTTAGTCGACGCGAACAATATACGAGTAAAATTTTGTACAAAAGTTGAATTTATCTGCTACAGTATACTACGACTATGAAAAGTTTACTGCAAGACTTTGCATAGTCACAAAACGCCGAACATGTAGTCCAGACATTTACGCAAAAATGGCGGTCAATATAACACAAATTGCAACAATAAAAAACTCAACAGATTTTGTATCTTCAATCAATATCTTCTGAATGAGAGGAAAAAACTCTACGAAATTTGTACAACGTGAAAATCCTGAAATTCAAATTATATAAATCATATGTCTTGAGAATCAGGTGCTAAATTGAGTTTGAGCTCTTTACGTGTACTTTCCACGACGCACAGAAGTTAAATGTCGAATGATTGGTTCTCAGGTAAGCTGCAGTTATTCAACAGAAAAAAAATGTGCCGCCTTTTACAAATCAATATCCAAATCAAAACTCTTCATAAAACGATTCCAATTCAGGATAAACAAGGCATTTTTTTTAGAAGAATTTGTCATTTAGCTAAAATAAGATATCTCAAGGATGCTGGTTCCAAATTTGTTCTTTGACAATCACCATGTTTCGTTCTTATTATTGGAAAACTCATTTCGAAAGCTGAATCAAAATTGCATTTGCCAAATAGTATGCCAGTGATTTTGAATGTGACTGTAACTCAAGAACCACACAATATATCCCCACAAAGGCATGCCTCTGCCAAGTTGGTTTTTGAGAGTTCCTAAAAAGAATTTCTACGTTCACACTCATGCTGATATAGTCCTGTAGAATTTCGAGCAAAATAGGATAAAAATGTATATGAATAGTCATTGACATAAATTGTCATGAAATATCATTGGAAAGAGAATTTCAGCTTTTCATCAAAACATGAAGCCAAGTATTTAGCATTTTACAAGGGACTATTCAGTATCTGTGCACTCCATAGTCAACAATCTATGGATTTCAGATTATCCCTAAGTGGGGATGTATACATATATATATATCGTTGGCAAGAGAATTACATTAGCTTCCTTACAGAGTTATTTTGTATCTGGAACGCATGAAAGGTTATAGCCAAGAGCGTGCAGCAAGTGTTTGGCATTTTATAAGGAAATCTAAGTGTGCATTTAATTTAATGTGTATTTTGAATTCCACTTTTAATTGATTGGGGATTTAATTCTCGATAGAGAAATGTATTATATGAATATCAATATAGTTGTAAAGAACATTTCTCGGGTCTTCGAACAATGATCTTTGGGGTTAGTATCTGTTGAACATGAAAAATTGAAACCCAAAACGTGAAGCTAGAGGATTAGCATTTTACACGGGAATCATAAATATATGTGTAACTTAGAATCTATAGTCCATGCATTGTGGATTCAATTCTTGATAGAAATGTATATGAATATGTATCGTTTTGAAGAACATCAGCTTTCCTATTGAGTATGACAGTTCGTATCCGTTGAGCTTAAAGAATTTACATCCCCGGAATTCAAAATAGTCCTCCATAGCCCCTGTTTCGAAAAAAAAGCTCATTTTGGGTGACGGAGGGCACGTCAGTTGAAAATTTGAGAGGGGGGGATTCCTTGATCCCTCCACCTATTGTGTCCCATGAGGGTGGAATATGGTACTTTCCAGTTTGTTTGTTTCTTTTATTTATCCCCGGAATTCGAAATAGTCCTTCATGGACCCGAAATAGCCTCCGTTTTGGAAAAGGCCCATTTTCAGGAGTTACCTTGGTTCCGCTGCCGAAGAAGATAAACAAGCAATTACAACGTCTACGAACCAATTAGACTCAAGTCGTCCCGCCCTCCCAACAGTAGCTCTCCTTTTCGGAAGAACAAATTGTATTAAACGCAGACAGATTTTTTTTTTACATATAAATTGCAAATGTGTATGAGCAAGTTTTAAACTTTTATTTACATTTATAGGAATATCAGCTTTTGACCACAAAATCTCAATTCAAGTACCCTCAGATATTTATCAACCCCATTGAGTATTACAACCATCCCCAAGCGTTGATATCAACCACTTTGGAGACTCTTGATGTAAAGTTTAGGGCTTTAAAAAGTTCTCCAGACAGATTTTCATATATTAGAAGATTGTGTGTTTCAAAGTGCCTTGTCAAGGGTGATTTTATCTGACGATGATTTGATAGAATATCAGGTCCCTCTAATAAAGTATTGATGAAACTTAATCGGATTAGATACTGAAAAATCATCTGCAGGATTTTTAGATATACTTGTGTGTATGATCCTTGAATGTTAACAGGCGGTGCATGGGATTGATAGACCCCATAACGTATCTCAGGATTGCAGGCACAGTATACCTGAGGAGCCATGGAAAAATTATGTAAAAAAAAACAAACTAAAAATCAATCTCGGGCCAATAGACAGTTTTATTGGCTATTTATACGAAACTATAGCTGTGCAATCTTTATTCGCTTTACATTCTATTCATTGAATTTTTTTTTTTTTAATTACTTTTAGTTTTTCCGGTGTTATTCTTTTTGTTTGCATATTTGTAGGAAACTTTCGTTAGATTTCAGTTTTTATACTTCATAGTTTTATATCTTTATTTATTGACAGAAGTCGGGTAGAAATAAGAAATTTAGTTGATATTATCAGTTAACCTTGTAACTGAGTACTTGAATCTACATATTTACATTTAGTAATTCGAATACGTCCCACTCCGAAGATTAGTTTGTAGTTATCAGTTTAAGTTGCATCTAGTGTTTTTATCTCATAACTTGAACTTTGTAGTGGTATACTTCTCTTTTTGTACTTAAGTTATTGAATGTTATTTTTGTAGAAACAAGTTTATTATCGAATTTGTTCGACGCAGAATAATAACTAATTTTATTCAAAGTATAGAAATTGACCAAAGAACCAAAAAGAATAAAATTATTCTAATCGGTAAGTGGGAGTTCGAAGTGGTTATCTTAAATCACGTATATATCTACACTCAATTCCGGTTCGCAAATTCATTTTTCTTTGCCGTTAACCGTTAGGACACCGGGAACTTGTCATAAATTCTCTGTTCGATTGAGAATCGCTAGAGATGTAGACATGGCTGACAGAAAAAGAGATTTAAAGATGGCTGACAGAGAATGTGATGTAAAATGACTATCAGAGAAAGAGATGGCTAACAGAGAAAGTCTTCGCATATTCCTTTGAACTATCTGACTTCAACTGAACTCTGAATTATTATTTTATTCAACCTTCAAGGGTTATTCAGCCGATGCCTCTTGGCCATGTTTATACAATATGAAGGCTAAATTTACATAGCCTGTCGAACGAATATGAAACGAAGGAAATTATGAATGGAATGTGAAATTAGTACACTCCTACGTGGGTGAAATATGAAATTAGTCCTCCTCACTGGTTAAAAATGATAAAATCATCAGATTGAGAGTACTAATTTACTGACCTTTTTCTTCCTCAAAATCATAATTTACCTTTAATTGTTACGTATAAGATATCTTCAACCTGTCGTTTAGAATATATTCAAATGCCTCTAATTGACAGCCCTTAATTTTAACAAAGAGCCATATCTGCTGTTTGTACAGCTGGATTGAGAACTTACCAAATATAGGGTTCTTTATGGTAGGAAAACCGACCAGGGTGTAAGATGTAAAGTGGTCTGTTGTGACAGCTACCAATATATCTTCAATTCTACAAGGTCAGTAGCTTTTTGCATTACTTTATTGCTAACACATCGTAGAGAGCTATATCGGCATGGTTATCATGGTGTCTGCAATCAATGAGGCCCCTGCAATGAAATTAAGTTGTTTCCTTACGTTGGCCACGGCTTCAGTCACCCATACTTACTCGGTCCTGGTTTGCGATATGCGAAAAAGACTTAGAGGTAACGAACACCCTAAGTTGACTATTCCTTGCGCTATATTTCCCATGGCTGGGGGGATGTATTCATGCTTTCCCCAAGTTCATTTGTGCGAAGTCAACACAAACTGTCGAAGTTTGATTTCGGCTCATCGAGTCCATTCTCTGAGTCGTCAACCGTTCGGCCGCTGCTCAAATCCACAATAGAAAGAAATGGTCATCACTAAAATAGTGTATGCTTCTCTGGTATAGCCTACCATAACACAATCAAACGTCACTGAGAACCTTACTACCATAACCTTGTACCAGACTATGCTGAACTTATAATTTACTATAGGCGCCTGCCGTAGCGCTTTGGCCTTTATTTGCCCCTCCCCAAGGGCAAATATGACTAAGAGTCAGATTCAATTTGAGGGCCCACACGCATACGTGTGGGTAGACGCAAAGACTGCCCGGACCCACTGGCTTTTGCTGCTTGCGTACACCTGACCTTACCCAGGAACTGGGCAAAAACGGTAGTAAATAGAAAATTAAGAAGATATCTCTACTGCATTCCTTTATTCCTGAAAATAGAATTTCTAATATAAGTGCACGCTCATTCAAAGGTGCATTTTTGGAAGGAGCTGGACTTTGTCGTGTGGGAATTTTTCGTCCATCGAACGAAACTGCAGCTTCTTTTATTTCTCTTTCATGTCTTAGATTCGTATATTTTATATCTAAATTCAGATCTATAAATAAAAAGTGAGGAAATATACTTTTATTGAGAGATTATCTTAAATCAATGAAAACATTTTTCTTACCTTCTTTTCCGTGGAAAAATAAAGTTGTGGAAATCTTGCACTAAAATGATGTCGTTGATAGCAACAATCGACACGGAAATATCATCGTTAATAGCAATAATTGTCAAAACGAAAATTTTCAAAATGTCATTACGTCATCTAACTATAACTTGATTTAACTTTGTTCTCTAGCAAAATTCAGTGATGAAACCCTAATTTTCTTTCACTCCAGCCACCAATATCGAGAACCGTTTATTCAAACTTCTTTAAACTTTACACTCTAATGTTGGGTGCACAAACCAACATAAATGGCGAATATCAATTTTGTTCAATGGTCAGTTGTTATAAACACAATACCTGCTAAAAATTTCCTAATCATTTTCATTAAAGGGAGGACACTCTAGAAGCAATTTTACCAAGTAGTTTGCTTTAATATAAGAGTCAGACTGTCACGTCGCAAATTATAATATAATAATATTGGGGTGTCACAGAGTTATAGTGCAGTGGTTCTCGACCTTTTTCAACCAATTCTTCCCATACCCCACTCCTGATCGGATGGGGGGGACACTATTCGAGTACACACACACACACACACACACACACACGTACACACACGCATGCGCGCGCAAAGAGTTCTCAATTTACAATATGGGTAACATGCGTTGCTGTTAGACTAAAGTTTGAATTTTCTGTTTACTACCATTTCTTTTATTGTTGCTTTGCAATACCCTCTCCAGACAGTAGGCCTTGTGAATGGATCGTCTGAAACATTGTGGGAACAACATTAATAACGAAAAGAGTTTAGTTGTTTGAGAAACCCTTTTAATAATTGAATACCTTCGACAAATAAGAAGAATTCATTTGGGCCTCTTATATGAATCTGAATTGCTTCCTCTGTCATTTCAGCCAAGGACGGCTGGCCAGTTGGTCCTCAATCATGATCCAACTCATACGTGACTCGATGAAAACAGACCTGAGAAATATCAAAAATAGATAAATTAACTTAATCAGTCATTATCACTGGAATAGTGCCCTCCCCCCAATCAGGAGTGGGGGTATAAGAAGAATTGGTTGAAAAAGGTCGAGAACCACTGCACTATAACTCGGTGACACCCCAATATCATAATATTGTAATTTGCGACGTGACAGTCTGACTCCTACATTTAAGTAAACTACTTAGCAAAATTGCCCCCAGAGTGTAAATTCCTTTAATGAAAATGATCAGGACATTTTTAGCAGGTATTGGGTTTATTTTATATAAATGACCGATATATTTATATTCTACTGAATATGGCTTTGTTCTTTCTTACACTGTCAGGAGTTTTTCTCCGGATACTACAATGTTTTAGATTTACACCCTGATTCTTATCCTCAGCAGAGCAACTGGTATTTTACTACTACAGGGCAGTGTGGTATGTAATAACATCTAATAATAGTTTTATTACCTTTTAAAAAACATCATTGAGTAACTGGTTCACCAACGCCGTCATTTTTGACGGCAGCGTTTAAATATTTTCCAATTGCATTGTACTTGAAAGTATTTAAAAAAAAGATTACATTACTCTGCATGTTAATGCTTATGTTCAACCAGAGTAAACCCGTTTTTTACGCATTTGCAAAAAAAAAAAATAAATGAATAAACAAATAAGAGAGACTACTCTGTCTTAAACATTTGATAGTTATCTCCCTTGGCAAATGTTGCCGACAAACATATAGACATACACGTAGCGTAGACGTTTTCTTGTGCTAATGAGTTGACATAAACTGAGAATATTGAAAATTATTGAATGTTTGTTCATCTTTTGACTGCTTACTTGGTGAAGGGTTTGGGTAGTCATCCTTGGAGCACATCATCCCCACCCAAAGCAAGTGATGTGGCTGGGCGTTTTGAAACCGAGGACGCAGCAGGAACGGCCGGTATAATTTTCAATGTGCAAACCACGGGGAGTGATGGGCCATGCCCTGCCATGCCCATGACGTGTTGACAGGGGGGGGGGTCTGGTGGATTGTCCTCTGCTGATGTGGGTCAGTGGCCTTAGAGCTCCACTGGTTCTTAACATCTATCCCATTTGTTCTGGTAAGGTAAAAATGGGTGGTCACAACGCTGCAAAAAATCAAAATAATAATAAATTCTTCGTTTATCATAACTCTCCCTTATTTTTCGAAGTTTTCAACTTAGTTTAAGTTCCAGGGTTAAATCTATTCTAGCCTTGCCGATCTCATCAGGTGGGGGGGGGAGATAGAGAAGACAGAAAGACGGAGAGATCTTTACCCATGGAATCTAGATTTAAAATTCCAGCAAAAACATAATTTGAAATAAAATCGAGATCAAATACTACTTATTTGTGGGCAGACGAGGCTTTTGGGTTGAATGTTGAGTAATTTTCCATACGACAGTCACAGTTCAAAGATTTTAGAATTCAATCTTTCGTTATTTGGTGGGAGAGTCTCGCTCTGTTTTCAACCTTACATGGATATCTAAGGACTTCTCTTTTCTTTTTCTTTTATCGCTTGACCTTAGAAGTCTATCCATAAAATCCTTTCTGCTGGGAAGTTGGGGCATTTATATACTAGCTAGATTTCCTCTACCCTTGTTTTGTTCCGTTTTATTTCAAATATACAGGGATAAGCAATAAGGATTTTCTGCTCTAGCCTTGCCGATCTCATCAGGTAGGGGAGAGAAAGTGAGAGAGAATACAGGAAGACAGGGAGAGATCTTTAAAGGAAACCCGACAGACCTCAACAACTACAAGCCTATAAGCTTACTCAACAGCATATACAAACTTTTCACAAAAAACATCACCAACCGAATTACAAAAACACTTGATGGAAACCAACCACAAGAGCAAACTGGCTTTAGAAGAAGCTACTCGACCAGGGACCATCAGCATTCGATAAAATCAGCTAAAAGAAAAAGCAGCAGAATATAAATTACCACTCACCGTAGCATTTATCAACTTCAAAAAGGCCTTCGACTCAGTGGAAATCCCTAAGGTCATGGAGGCTGTCACTCGACAAGGTGTAGATCCAGTATATATACAGTGCTGAAACATATATACAATCACAGTAGCTCCTTTATCAGGCTACATAAGGACTTGGAGCCCTTTCAGCTCCAGAAAGGAGTAAGATTATGTGATACCAGCTCACCCAAACTCTTCACAGCCTGCCTCAAGATGATCTTCAGAAGACTAGACTGGGAGAATAGACAGCAAATACCTGAGCAACCTCAGATTTTCGCAGAGAACCTACACGACCTCCAACTAATGCAAGATGAACTAAATGAGGATAGCAAGAAAGTCGGCCTACACATGAACTTCAGCAAGACGAAGATCATGTACAACAACCACATCAGAGATAAAAATAGTAAGATCAAGTTGTGTGCGTGAACTTAGGTGCTATTCTCTGATGCTGATTGACTCTCGACGGACAGATCATGAAAGACGGAGAACATGGAGCTTTATCCATGCGTGTTTCCCAAAGTAAAGAAATTTAGGAAAGATTATCGTGACTATCGGATAGAAAAAAGCCTTGCCATTCTATTCACGAGAGTGAGAGATGTATACGCGTTTGGAGCACATGGTGAAGACACGATGGCGTAGCTACGTAGCTGTGCGTATGCATGATGCCTCGACATCGGTGAAGAGAAATGAGCAAAGTTAGTACAGAGATAGGTCACAGTGGATAATGGTTAAGATCGGATCGGCTGATAAGTTGGCGGAATGATAACGAATGATAGGGAGAAGGAAAGAGAGAGAAAGCGTGGCCGGAAACAAGTGTTGGGACTAGAAGCGTAACCAGCTAGGGGTGCTGGCGCTAGTGAACCTTGGACCATGTGCGTCTAGGGCTTTTATAGGGGTCGTCGTCAGAAGTGACGTTTTCGATATCTAGCTAAAATAAGGGCTTTGTGTTTAATTCCTAACTAAAAGTATAGGGGGCGCAACACTAGTATTATCTCTTGTTACTTTGTTGTAATACTTCGTTTTGATTTTTTTTTGAGAGCTATTTATACATTTATAGCTTAGTTATAGTTTGTCCTTATCAAATATTTTACACAATGGATTGCTTGAAAGGAAGTGCTTTTCTATCATTTTGAGGAAAATTCTCCCTATGTTGGTTTTATTATGTAGATTAACTGATGGTGTATACCAGATAATTTTTCTACCTCTACTTTTTATGTTGTAGTTGTATTTAACTTTGTTGGTTTTCACTTTTTCATCTTTTTTGAAACTAACCTCAGTAAACCGCTGTCGTTTAGAGCTTAAGTATATTTGAAGCTAACATTGTTAAACACTGTTTCGTTAGAAGAATTGTATATCAACCTAGTCTCCATAGATTTAGGGATCTTTTTATCACTATATTTGGGTGGTTGGATTTCGTGTTGACAAATATAAGTTCAGAATTTTTTTCCATATATTGTTTATGGGTGTTATCATTTAGGTTGAAAGTAACATTTACAAAATGTAATATTTTAATGTTGGCCTTCATTTCTACTTCTAAGTTCATTTTTCACAATTCGTTAATAATCTATTCATAAATTTTTTGCATTTTTGTCTGCTGCTATTTTCGACAACTAACAAACAGTTGTCTCGGTTTATATTTTTAGAATTTTCTGGAAGGTTGTATAAAATATACAGTCCGAGATGTCGGCTGAATCAAGACTTCCCATTGAAAAATCAAAGCCGTAATCATGGATTTTTTGTCCATTGTTGTTGGTTATTGGACAGTACTGTCCGTCTACAGCGTTTGATTTCTATTTCGTTTTTGCTGATGTTGGTATAAGTTTTCTCGAATCCCATAGTTTCCTTGGATTCCTTTAGATATTGAGGGGCAAAAATCGATTATGTCGAATCGTATAAATGCACGTGATTTTCAGCTTGAATTTGTCAGGCCAGCTCATAGCATCGTTCATATTTATCTACTTGTTTGGCTCAAGTTACTGTTTAATGCTATTATTCATGTTTTCGCAAATATTCTTGCTAATTTTTCCAATCTGGGATTCGATTGGGTCGATCAGCCTAGTCATGGGGTTGATCAAAAAAATCCGGCTTTTGGTCCTTCGTTAGGCATCTTTCATCTGTAATTTTTCTGCTCTATTGATGCGTTTTGATTTTGGTGAAAAACAAGCGCTGAAGTTTGTTTTGTCGGAACTATGTCACCATTTCTGAACGAATCTTTACCAATTTTGGCATAGAGGTCAAGATGCACCCTAAAATAATGCAAATTAAATAAAATACCTGGATTTTTTAAGGAAGGTAATTCTATTCCTGTATTTAGAGGTTTTTAGTGGTTTCTCATCTAGATTTAGATATTTTCGTCTACATGTCAGAAATTGCGATTCAGATTATTTTTTTAATGAGATTTTTTTGTTTAGATGATTTTTTAAAAGTTTTTTTGACTCAATTTTAAACCTGACAATAAATCTAACATTGAAGCCGAACATAATTTGCCACTATGCTGCTAATCCGGATCATTTCTTTTTATCCCTCTTGTTATTTCGATTACTTATTTTACTTTATTTTATTTTAGGTTTGGGGTTCTATTTACCATGTATACGTTTATATAAAATCAACAGATTAAAACCTACATAGAGGATTTAACAATCACATCGGTGAACACTCAATAGGAGTGACACTAACAGCGAGTCGCCTCTGTTAATTTACCTTCTGATACACTATCGTTAAATATGTTTTGGGGGTAACCTACGTAAATAAGCCCTGTTTCAAAGAAAAATATGTCGTGTAATAAAAAATAACAACTACAAATCAAAAATACATTTGGTACAGGCGTCCTCCGATATAATGCAATTCATTAGGGCACGCTTCACTTCCCCCGATAAAACGCGGTTATACAAAAGGAATGACTTCACGTCGAGCTTAACGGCTGGTGAAGACGGCTTTTAAGTGAGTTTATTCGGAGAAAATTCTTTGGGCGGAAAGTATTTTGCAAATTGTAATTTGTTGTTGTCTCTCCGATTGAAAGAACCTCACCTCGAAATTGATGCACATAATTCCTCGAGCGGGCACATTTATCATTGTGAATGGGGAAAAATCCTTATTCACAGAGCGCTGTTTTGAAAGCTTCAATTTTCTTCCTTCCGCTCACTAATCAAAAGAATTCTTTGTATCTATTCTATTTTGAAATCATTTGGAACGTGATTTGCATATCGTCATCTCAGTAAAGGTAGATACATACTAGATCAAGAAAAAAACAAACCCTTGTCTGAAACTGCGACGTTGTATATATAGATAAGAGTAGAGAAAAGGTGCGAGGAAGAGAGAAACAGTAAGAGTGGATGAGAGAGAGAGGATGTGGGAGAGTGTATGTGAGAGAGGGGGGTGAGAGAGTGTGTGTGAGAGAGAGGGTATATGTGTGTGTTTGTGTATAAAAGAGCTAGAAAGATTGAGAAGGGAAGAGGAAAAAATGATTAAGTAGAAGAGAGAGCGAAAAAGTATGTGATAAAAAGACTGGGATCAAAAATACAAGTGACAGAAGGAGAGAAAAGAAGCAAAAGAATAAAGTGTCTAGAGACCGATTACCGTGACATCCTGTGTTGTCAGCCGTGGTTTAATCCACCTCTGAAACAAAGATTTTTCCAAATCCTGTTCAACGCTTCTCCTCTAAACACTCAGCACAGGGACTTGGTTTGAGAAATCTCTATCGAGGCCAAGGTTTTATAACCAAATCACGTTCGATACACCGGTTCTCGAAAGATCAACCAAGTTAAGCAACGTCTAGCAAAGCAAAATAAATATGGGTGCCTCACTATGAAATAATGGGTAGCAAGCATGTCTCAGAGACCATGATTGCTGGAGTGAGTTCAATTTTCATTGGATGCTCCGCACTAGTGGCTCCGTGACAAAGATATTGTAGCCTTGTGAATATCAGTAATTATGGTTATGGAATAGTGGTTAGCCAGTTAGTCTCGTAAACTATTACTGCAGTAAATGCTATCCACACTTGTGGATCGAACTCACTACAAAATTAATATAAATTTGTGTCGTATTAAGCAAAGCTAAATAAATATGAGCCTCGCTATGGGATAAAGGGTAGCTAGCGAATCTCATAGACGTTTTTTTTTTAAATGATAGGTGTTTCAAAGTTGTAGCTTTCTGGCAGACATCGAAGCCGTGTGAGTATCAATAATTATAGTCACTATATGCCTCACACTTTGATCCTTGTACCATCCTAGAATGGTTAGCAAACCAGTCACGCTAGTAAGGTAACTTCTATTCTCACGATTAACCCACTCTTGTCGTAGAAAACTCGTCTTGCGAACCAAGTGATTAGTTAATTGAATTCTACACTCAATGGGTACCTTGCTACTGTAGTCTTATGCCAGACAAAGATAACCCCACACGTATTGCTCTACTTTCCTCTTGATTACATTAGCTAGAGCAGGTGGGGGGGATTCTGACGATTGGGCATCACAGGATCTTCATAGCTTGATTTTCCGAATTTCTCAGATGAATCTTTATTTTTATTTCATACTGCTTGCTTGATGGTCGTAGAATGTAACAACCTGGACGATGCAATAAAAAAAGCCAAAAAATAAGATGAAAAGAGAAACTAACCAAAAAATTAATATTGACAGTGCTTCGTCTAACTATTCCAGACATCTCATTACATCTCTACAGGAAAATCATTAGCAATAGATGTGATATCCTTATTTCGTCAGTAACGCATGCTTTATTTACTGAATGACAATCGCTTAATTTATAATACATTTCTATGATAAAATTATTAACAATGAATTTAGATTAAACAATGATTCTTGCACACTTGAAATTCTTTTCTCTCTGATTATCAATGATGTTGTTTTGTTTTGTTACAGTAAAACCATTTACAATGCATTTATATCCTAAAAATTTCTGAAATGCATTCTATAACAAAATCATTATACATATTATAGCCTTATCCTGTCGTCAAAATTTGCTCCAACTCCCGACTATCGATAATCCACTTTTCTCATTTGCAATGCACAACACATAGACTTAGTTTCGAAACTTGCTCAAACAAAGCCGAGTTAAAGATTGCAAAATTCGATGCCTAATCATCGAAATATTTCCGTAACATGAGGAATATTTAGTTTCTTAGTGCAGGCATTGACTAAAGCAAAGTGGGTGTACGGTTGAGTAGCGGTAAGGTCAGTGGACAGATATTTTATGTTTTTTCTTTACGAATGTTTTTTTTTTGTGTGAAATCTTTGGTTCAATGTCCAACGAGTGGTCGAGATATGTACATCTATTCCAATGTTCTCCAGATGGACATCCCTTTGGCTCGGTTTCGGGCTGACTGAAACTTCCCTTGTGGTCACCTTCCTGTTGAAATCTTCTTTGCCCGGTCCGATTTTGCAAGCGTTGATAATCATTCAAGTAGTAAAATCTTTCACTCGATTTAATCGAGTTGATAAATGTCGTCAAATCAAAATTGGAATGATTAATCGAAAAAAAAGGAAAGTCACCAACATGTCATGGGCCAGTGTAAGCAGGATAAGGCCCATAACCCCTACGTTTATACTTACTTGGAGATGGCTATGTCCAACAAATGGATCTTGAAGCTGATTATATAATATATATATATATATATATATATATATATATATATATATATATATATATATATATATATATATATATATATATATATATATATATATGTGTGTGTGTGTGTGTATGTGTGTGTATATATATATATATATATATATATATATATATATATATATATATATATATATATATATGTATGGACTGAGAACAATATTGATACTTACATGAAAAAATGTTCAATTCTACATTCCGTAAAGGTTACCGGATACGATTGATACCCGTGGAAGGCCTGAGAACTGAGTGGCCACAACTTTTGATAAAAACAGCCATAAAGAATGTTATGCACAGGACCCAATCAATGTTTTATTCTGTCCCTAGTATATCAAACAAAGAACAGTGATAGATACCCTCTTAAATTGAATCGGTGTTTATCGTGAATCTTTCCCTCAATATCGATCATCCATACATCACCGTCGTTTTTAATTAAGAATCTCTTCTCACGTATTCAGAAATGTTCTTTAAGAATTTTAAAAAACATTTGTTTTTGTTGATTCATTCATTTCTTATCGATCGCAATCAGGCCAGTTATCGAGTTCGGGGTGGGGCAGGAAAAGGGGTGCCATTGGCTTACATTACTGAACATAGTGTCCAGATCGGTCTCATTCTGGGTGGATTAACAGAATCGCTACGGGAGGATTTCAACACGATCCCCAGCTGCTTACAGCACCTGGTCGGTCATCCATCTAGGTACTGACCTAGTTCGGCGTTGCTTAACTTGTGTGATCATACAAGAACCGGCGTATCCAACACGATCAAACCAAAATTTTGTTCTGGTAAGATTTCAGCAAGTTGTGCAATCCTTGGTATTTAAGGCAAATTGTAAGGCATAAACGATTTTTGATAAAACATTCTGCGTAAAATTGATAACTGATTTAAAAGAAAAAAAAACGTGATAAAACATTTTAAAAATCCGTTCTCGATGGAAGAACTCTTTTAATGCTATCAATCAGCACGTTTCCTCGAATGTTTTCGATATTTAAGATTGATTTTGACACACATGACGTTTTCTGCTGAGAACGGAAGACCGAGTAAAAATACAACAGACTTTATAACAATAGAATGCAACACATATATATACGGTCTGCATCATTTTGCATCGTTCCATAACACTGATCAATTTACAGAAAAAAAGGATTGGTAAATACGTCGGTAAATATTTTCTCATTATTTCGTTATGCTTAATCATTTACCCTTGTTATATTATCTATATATAAGTTATCTGTTAAATGTGTAAAAATCAATGTAAACGAGAAAATATCAATATAAAATATCATCAAAATAATGAAAGGTTTGATAGAAATCACAAGAAAAAAATTCTCCTTTCTCGAAATTTGAAATGGAAAATTATTTTATTGTAAACTCGTCCTTTAATAGATAAGTTTGAAAATTTTCATTGCAATCGAATGATGTACCGGTTGAAATTCCTAAGGTATCGATTTTCTGGGGAAAATTGCGTTCATGTCGTTATTACCTACAAACCGTAGACCTCGCAGACTCCAGTTCTTTGTTCTATCATACGTAATAGCCTAAAAACTGAAAAAAACGTATCGTGACTCCAATGTGAACATGAAAAGTAAACTTATGAGAAAATCCATTTAATGTCTTTTGCGAATGTCATGTTGATTATTGATTTAATGTTATCCGTGTTGGATTGAACAGTCATGTTAAAACCAGTGACTTGTTGCAAGAAAAGCGTAAGCGACTTGAAGGATAGAATTTTTTCAAAGAAACATGGAGAACAAAGTGACGCCAAATGATACCCATATGTTGTTAAATGAAGTAAAGAATTGCCGTTTCTTTTGAATACCATGTGTCGTGGAGAGGAAAGTAAAGCGGCGTATTTATTAAACTAGTTATCAACCGTTGGAGAAATCTATGTATTTAAACAACTATGACATTATTTTTCAAAGTTTATATCTCTATATATACGCTTTTAAGATTCTTTTTTTTTACCACCCAGTGTCGATCTGCAGGATGCTGGAGGCAATGATTTCTGGGCACAACAGATAGAATTCTCAGACATGAACTTGTCACTCAGAAGAGCTTTTATGCTTTGGAGAATCGAGCGGTGTAAGATCTGATACTTCGCACGTTATCAGCAACTGAAAGAAACAAATGACAGCACTTGACCATTCTTGTCATCGTCGCATAGCCTATGATCTTAGCCACAAAAAAATATACCCCAATGGCCAAATTTCAGGTTCATAGGTGCAAAGTTGTTGCCAACGATTTGAAAAATTGACAAGAAATGACCAGAAACAACCCTGTGGATTTTGAATGACCTCTGACGTCAACCACACATAGCTTATATCAAAAGTTGATTTTGAGTGAATCTCCTTGTCAAATATCAGGTCAATTGATCATTTACTTTTAACATGAAATAGGCATGAACAGATAAACAGAATTTTCAAATATTGATATACATTAAAATGTGTACGTACATATATGTTCCTTTATGAAATTGGAAGCTCTTGTGGACACGGAATGCATGTTCGAATTTCATCGAAAGTTACTTCTTTGTTCGGTATTCCCAGATTTTAATTGCTTACCCACATGCTTGTTTCTTCAGCTATCCGATTGTAACTTTCGTAATTTGAAATGGCGTAAATCGAAGAAGCTATCACCATTGATTTTTATGGGGAATTTTTTTTAGCGTCCCAGACCCCAAAATGGTGATGATAGTATGTTAAGCAGAATCGTTGGAGGTTTTGGGGGTGATATGTACCGGTATAACGGGAGTAGGAGAGAGAGGAAGAGGATGAGCGCTACCTCAACAACTGCGAGCTGTAAAACAAACCCTGAACGGTATTTTCGCTTTTTTTGCCTTTTTTCGTAAAATCCAAAAGTTGCGTCAAGCGAACTTTTGATAAGATCGGGATATCTGTATTGCAATAACATTTTAGTATTCATATATATATATATATATATATATATATATATATATATATATATAAGAAAGGTTGATTATTTGTAAGAAAAATCATACTTTTAGCAACATTTGTTGATTTCATGAATCCTGCAAAAAGTATGATATTCGCCCCAAATCGAGATATTTCTTCATTGAACTAACACTAAACTTAAGCAAAGTATAGCGAGGAGTCACCAGTTTATAGCGAGGAGTCACCAGTTCATAGGATGTAGTCTCTCTTTCGCGGTGGATCCTCACCAGTTTTCGTGCGTAGTGTCTATTGTTGAATCTGAACAGCGATGGATTGTTGAGAGACGAGGATTTTGGATCCTCGTGGATCCTCTGTAGCTGTGGAAGGAAAGGATGCTGTACAGAGAGAAAGGAATGGAATGTGCGCCAAGTATGAAGTTGGACGCTCATTGAAATAAAGAGGAATGAACACATACAAGAATTATGGCCAGACAAGAAACGTGCGTTTAATACAAGAATAAAGACGAGGTACATGTATGGGTAACACTAATACGATCGATCGTGAGAAGTAATGTTAGGAGAAGAGATAGTAGAAGGTGAGAGCTTTCTTGTCTTGATAGTGCTGGCGTCGGAGTTGTAGCGGAGTTGTCTGAACGTGTGGATTCCGTATGGTTGGATTGCTCCCAGATACGTGGAAACCGGGTTCAGTGTGTGAGCCTTACTGCCAAGTAAGTGAGTTAACTTGGGGGCTATTCTCAGACGCTGTTAGACTCTCAACGAACAAACTATAAAAGACATAGAACATAGAGTTTTATCCATGCCTGTTTCCCGAAGAGAGGATGGTGGTTAAGATAGGAGGAAAGAGAGTGGCCGGCTGCAAAGGTCGGAACCAGAGGCATGACTAGCTAGGTATCCTGGCACCAAGGAGCATTGGGCCACGGAGAAGGAAAGAGCAAGAATGGCCAGCCGCAGAGGCCGGGGCTAGAAGCGTACCCAGCTATAGGCGCTGGAGCCAGTGAGCCGTGGACCATGTGCGTCTAGGAGTTTTATAGGGATCATCAGAGGAAGTGACGTTTTGGATATCTAGCTAAAAGAAAAGTTTCGTACTTAATTCCCAACTAAAAGTATAGGGGGCACTGCAAAAGAAGCCACAACTGCGGTCGGGTAGTGTCCGGTCTCTTCTATCGTAAACTCTTCCACGCAAGCTTCGAAAATTTAGTGCCACACCCTTAATATAATTTACGTGTAGTCACTATGCTACAACAAACAGAAAGAGAAAAAAAGGCGGTATTGCTAACAAACGAACACAAAATGCTGTTCTGATGTTTTTGTGTACACTTGTTCGTTCCCTACAATTGTTGATAAGTCAATTTCCTTTTTTTGCCCAAAATAAATTCAAGGATTTTAGTTGAAAATACTCCACTTTAACCTTTCAAATTACTGTATAAACATAGATACACAAAACACTGCATTAAGTATACTGTATTAAAGCGACTGGTATTAACTAGTAATAATAAAGTTCAGATGAAAACTTGTGTCCAATGTAGATTAGACACAGCACACTTCAACAGTGCAGAACAAAGATAACATCAGGATGAAAGCAGATAGCTAGAATAAACTACCAAATCATGTCACCATTTGTTGCACTGGACATTATTGTTACACATAAAGAATGAGGTTATGGGATTAGCTTATTATGAATTACCACGGAAAAAAGAGTTTAATTCAAGTGAACTATCGCCTTAATGACGATAACTATATTATCTAGAAAGCAGGACGATAACTATATTATCTAAAGTTCATGGTGCCCCAAGCAAACTGAACTTCGGTGCACTTTAGATTATAGCATTATATCATTTATTTATTTACATTTTACAGTTGGAAAAATAGATATAAGTAGTATCGCCCATAAATGAGTACACGCAATGACACTATTTTAAAGAAAATTAATTTTCTTCAAAGCCAAACATGGCAGGATTTTATAAATTCAATTGAAATATTATTCAATAAAAACGGATATTATCAGGTATGATTTATGACCAAATTGAAACTCCAAAACTCTGTTCCCCAAAATACGAATATGCAGCCAACTCAAGATGAGTAGATCCCATGAAAATAATGTACTATGAGAAACAAAGTAAGCATATTTCTAAACCATTATCGATTTTAATAGGGTATTCAATTAAATCTAAATATAAATAGAGGTTACTATGTTGAAAATAGTTCTTATAAAGTCATTGTTTTCAGAATACAGACGTTTCATTTAGTTATGGCTCCTCAAAGGAAAGAACTGTCCTCCAATTTAAAGAAACGTGTTATTTATTTCCACAAAAAGAACGACAGCTACAACAAATAACTACAAGACTGAAGTTGAGCAAACACCTTGTTACCAAAATTGTGAAAAATCACGAGAAAAGTGGAAATATCGGACATGTACAGAAGCGACCAGGCCGACCAACAAGCTCTATTTGTTGCATCAGGAGATTTGTTGATGAAGATCCCAAAATCGTCTGTGGAGGTTGATAATCAAGTCAAAGGAGTGTGTATCGTGAATGCTTCTACTACAACAACAAATGTACCCTGAACAAAACAGGCCAACGACCACGTGAGAAACCGCTTCTGAAATCGGGACACAAACAGGTCCGTTTAAACTTTGCACAGGGGAATAAGGATAAAAAATTCAACATTTTCGGACTGCGTGCCGAGGTCAGATTAAACGAAAATCAATCTATTTGGGTCTGATCACAAAGAGTTTGGCGTCGTGATGGTGAGCTAAACAAGGAGATTGTTTAATATCAACAATTAAAGCATGGCGTTAGAAACGTCATGGTCTGCGATTATAAGCACAAAGAGCAAGATGTGACGCAAGATCGAATTTAATGTGGAATAGAGTAACCGCAAAAATACTTCCAGCCGCTGCAACTGAGGTCGCTAAGGCGTCAGGCGCCAGGCTTCAGCCCGACCTGTCCCTCTGAGTGCAATGGGACAGCGCTGCTCTGAGGCGAACTGCTTCCCGCAGCTGGGTCGAATGAAAATGAGAGAACCCAAGGACGAGTCCAAAGGTTCCCTGTGCGCTTAGCAATGCGCAGCCTCAGTGTCCCCTCATTGGCTATGGCATTGCACCTGCGCACTCGGTCCTGATTTTCACATCTCTTCCATGATCACCTCAAATAAAGCTAGACGAACTAAATGAATAAAGCAAGGAAGTTGGCCTCTGCATGAAGTTTAGCAAAACGAATACCATGTACAATAAACATGTTGAGGACAGAGACACGACGATCGGGATCGAGAGCGCCAAGTTGGAGAAAGAAGACCATTACATCTACATGGGACAACGGATCTCCATGAAATCCTCAAAGGAGAGGAAATCAAGCGAAGAATCACACTAAGTTAATGAGGTTTTGGAAGAGAGACAATATACAGAAAGCACTAGCTCCATGATAAAGAAGTCTGGCGAATATTGGGAAAGATCTATGTCCAACGACGCACGCTAAAAGGATGATGATGACGATGATGATGACGATGATGGATTGAAATCTTCGTGAGGCGTGTTGGTAGGCTCGCTTCTTAGTTCTTTTCCTTCTCTTTCAGACTGAGTAAATATTACAAGCAGTTGTTGTAGATGGGGTAATTATCTTCTCTGTTCCTGAATCATATAGGGTAAGTGGATAGTAGAAGTAGTAGTAGTCTCACAGGACCCAGTTCTAAATTATCTACAGACGGCAAACGAGAAAATGTAAGCAAAGTAAGTTTGTTTCATATCGATTATAACCATCCATCTTTTGAAAATAAGTTTTTAACAAAAGGTTTCAATTAAACTAACAAAGCTAACTAACTAGGGCACCTTCCTGTGAACATGTCAATCACAAAATTTAAAATCCAGATAGATTATCTCAAGTTGTGATAAAAATATTTTCAAGGGCCCTTCACAGAATAATTCATTTTGAATTATTCGACTGAAGCATACATTTTGGTACATTATACCTCACCCATATATATGTGCATGTCCTCGCTGGTCCACGAGTATCCTTTCATGAATAATTTGAGCATCAGTTACACTTTTATGCCCTTTGCAGAACTGATTTGCACGAATATATAACATGATCATACAAATGCCATAGGTAACAAAGGAATCCCCAATTTTGTAAAAGATAAATTGACATATATTTTTTATACTTTTAAAGTTAAAGAGATATAGCTCGATATGCAGTGTGTTATTTTTTCTTAATCAAATTATCATTTTGTATTGCGTTTAATTTATACAAAACTATGTAGTCTGTTTTTCTTTCAAAGTGGAAATAATTAATTTTAGTTTTTAAAGGGTTATCTCCATTTTTACGCGCTCATTCTGTGAGTCTACCCGACTTTGTAACGCCCACTTTCAAAACAGGCGCCTTAGTCTTGAGACTACACACTACATCCTAATGCAAGATTTCCATTTTCAGAGAGTTGAATGAGTTGAGTGTGTGTCCACAACAATGGATTACACACAATTAAGATAATAAATACCAGGAAGTTACTTCCATGTTGATGATGAATAAGATTTAATTTTTGTGCAAATTCAAAAAGATATCCGTAAGAATATTTGCAAGTTGCTTGACAAGTACAGAATCATACTTTTTCTTACTTTTTTTATACTGGGCCAAAATGAAATTTATTTTATTTTATTTCATTATATTTTATTTTATTTTGTAGGTTCCAGGAATTTTGACAAAAGCTTTTATTCTGAAAAATTAATCGCATAATTATAATTAGTTACCAGAGTATTTATCCTTTCTTTCTATGAACTTACGCCAATTATCAGCTAAATTGTGTATTTCATTATAAGAGAACGATACCGGTTTTGGTTCGATTAAATTTTATAGAAATTTTGAATGAGTTGGAAGCTTTGATCTGACAAAGTGTTACATGGAGCGAAACTGATGTTTGTACCTTATCTTCAACTTTAATACATCCTAACCTTTAAGAAAATGGTCGAACAAGACTAACAAGTGACCGTGACGTTCCAAGGGTTGGTGTCATCCGGGACGGTGATTCAGACTATCAACGCCAACTCAAAAAGATTTTCACGCTAAATCGACTTCATAAATGCGTAAAAAAAAACCCACCAAAACTCACGAAAAAAAAACGATTAGCCTTTTTAAGGCATTTTTAATGATTGAAATAGATTACATTTGGTTAAACTGGCTAGGAAATAGCGGGATATTGGCTAGAATTGCTGGAAAATAGCGCTAAGCGTAGAATTTTTCGCGATGGCAAAACGATAATTGTGCATTAAATCCTCTTCCAGAACTTGTCCTTTTCCGTGAATATCTAGAATTTGGGCCATTTTTTTTTTGTTTTGTTCGTAAACGTGAAGGTACTCTAAATTTCCTTTTTGCATAAAATCCTACGGAAAATTTCTTTCAAGTATGCTCCTACTTTGTGATTTTTCCCAGGGATGTAAATGTCACAAGTCAAGAAATCATCCTTTCAGTAAAAGTTAAGTTTTTTTTTTTTGTATTTTTATCCGTTACACGGATATATTCATCCCTAAAATTTAAAACGATTGGTTTGGACAGACCCGCAAATTGAAAACCATGCAACGTGTACATGAAAGAATTATGCTGGGCCTCACATGGAGAGACCAAAAGACAGCACAGTACATGCCAGAAAAGACAAGAGTCAGGGACATCATAGAATCCATTAAAAATCTCGAATGGCGGTGGGCTGGCCATGTTGCAAGAATGGCGGACAACTGATGGACATCACGACTCACGACGTAGATCCCCTGAAATCACATGCGCATACAAGGCCGGCAGAATATTTGATGGAGGGACGAGCTAGACAAGTTCAGAAAGTACTGGCTCCGTGACGCCCATGATAGAGAAGTGTGGCGAATCCTGGGAAAGGTCTATGTCCAATGAAGGACGTTGAAAGACTGATGATGATGAAAGTTTAAAACGATTACCACTAGAGCATTAGTTTTCTGCGTAGCCCAAAACATAAAAGATAGCACTTTTTTGGTACTTCTTTACCATTGAATAACTATGAATCAATGGGTTCTGTGCCGGCTTTCTGTTTAAAGTAATAAGGGTGAAATATTTACCTCTGATAAAATGATGAACTTGCGAATTTAAATCTATGTCGGCAAATCTTTGGAGCGGTTACCTGGAAAATTGTCCTCTTATCTCCCACAAAAAATCATCATATCCCAGTTACAGCAGAATATGAAGAAATGCAATTGTTTGCAGTTTTCGAGAGAGAGAGAGAGAGAGAGAGAGAGAGAGAGAGAGAGAGAGAGAGAGAGAGAGAGAGAGAGAGAGAGAGAGAGAGAGAGAGAGAGAGAGAGAGAGAGAGAGAGAGAGAGAGAGAGAGAGAGAGAGAGAGAGAGAGAGAGAGAGAGAGAGAGAGAGAAGCATTGTAAATAGGAAACAACAATCATTTTTTAACTTAACCTTATGTTGGATTAAATAATAGAGCAATAAATGACTTGGTATCTTTTGAAGTAGCATGTTTTGTTTATGATACATACAAAGAACCCTCGCTATAACAAACTTCGATATAACGTATGTGACCTTTAACGAACACATGAACCATAACGAACTTTCTTCTTTCATACCGAACTAAATTTGATAAATGTGGCGAACACCTGTACACCTGGAGCGACAAACACGTGGACCATCGAAGCTCATTGTCTAGAGATAGAAATCAAACTTGGACTGTTTGATGGAATGCTCTATAAAACTGGGCCATATCTCACAAATCTTTTGTTGTTGCTGCCATCGTTCCTGATCAGCAATATGCTATTCTAGAGGTGCAGTTCGAGCTTCCCTTTGACGATCCTGGAAGAGATGTTCGTCAATAGTTGGATCAACATTTCCTTATTGTTGATAATAAACACGGATATGCTGTTCTGGAGGTGCAGTTTGAGCTTCCCTCGAAGATGGTAACAGCGCGTGGTTTTATTTTTCTTGCAACGCAGTTTCGTGCCAAATGTTTCTTTGACGACGCTGACGCTGGGCGGAAGTAGGATTAAGACATTCACACCGCGTAATGATTTAACAAAAACGGTATAAATGAAATGTAATTATTCAGTTTTAGCCAGACAACAATAAAGCTATCGTTCAAAGCAATAGAAAAATATCTAAATCCCCACTGCTCAAATCAAATGATGGGCAGAAAATGTAAGTAAATGAAAGTATTTAGTATCTCTGGGGCTGCACTCTTACGATTGAAACACTTGAAACTTTTGAGACTGAGTCAAAAACCTTGTTGTTCTTATAAAAAGGTGTTCAGTTGAATTATTTTAGAATTAAATCACACAGTTGTATAGACATCTTTCGCTGTGATAGGCACAGAAATGCCATGAAATATTGAAAATATGAATTTGACGGAAACCACAAACTAACATTGTGGTAAATGTTTTCATCAGCAATTTTAGCGCCCTTGAAATATCAAATTATTCTGCAGAGCATTCTCATGGGCATCTCCACTTCAATCTGGCCGTTGGATGATCTAGCACCCCCTGCCTATCAGAGAAGCTAGCCACCCGCTTTGGGTAAATTCTGGCACAGTCTCGAATCTATTGAGAAGTTTGTTTTGTAGTCTGATATGAAATGCTGGAAATGCTTCAAGTGTATTCTATCTAACGATAATTTGATAGAATATCATATCCAACAGGTACAATGTCAGTGAGGATTAATCAGATTTGATGTTGAAAAATCATCTGCGAAACGTTTACCTATACGCGTGTGCGTGATCCACGTATGTACAAAAGCGGTGGGTGGGGTCAGTAGACCCTTCAACAGAGCTCCGGGGTGGGGGGTGGGGGATATATTTGAGGAATCTTGAAAAATCTTCTTTTTTTTTAATCTAAAAAAATAATTTGCAATCGGACTTAGCACCATCCCTGGGATCTATCAATACAATATTAACCCATTCACAGCAGATAATGGGGATTTCCGTCACTTCAGTTCTGTGGCCAACTCAATAAAATTTCCGTTTCATTGTGATTGATGGCAATTCGCTCCAATTATTCTGCTATTATTTTGAAATGGACAAGGGATTTTATCTTGCAATGGATAACTATTACAATTACTATTTTCTGCAGTTGATTGCACATAGGAAATTATAACATAATTAGTAATTCCCCAGCACCACATTTTGCACCATGTTGAAGAAATCTCAGCAGCGTTTTTGAAGTTGATTCAGTTCTTTATTTTTCATGCAATCCACCAACTGTAGTATGTTGTTTAAAAACCTCAGAAATTTCTGAAACTAAAAATACGGCTTCCAAATGAATTTTGACATAAGTTAATTTTGCGATAAAAAGCAACAAAAATATTTCCCTATCAAAATGCACGGGTTTTAACTCAGGTGGCACGGGAGATATATAGGTAGGGGAGATAATTCCAACCAGGTTTACATATATTTATGTAAGCGACAACATGCTCTGGCTGATTTTCACCGCTTGAGGAACGAAGTGCTTTTTTTAAAAGATAGTCTGGGGTAACTGCCCCATTTGCAGTTACGTCCCTTGTCAAAGAAGGTACCGTGATCAAATAAGAATCTAACTTTTCACGTCTGTCATGTCCGACACTGCCAACAAATCTAAGGGAAATAACTCTTTTGATTAAGATGAATTATCAACGGTAGGGTGTAATCACATGAAAAATACTTTTTCCTCAAATGAAGGATGAAAACTACTTCATATTTCAAATTCGTCCTTTATCAAATTAGAAGCGAATATATAATTAAAATCCAATAATTGATTTTAGGTAGAGTCTTAATTTCTGTCTTACGATTATTTTTGTTTATATAGTTGCAACTTTTCACACTATAAATTTAAAAAAATCTCTGGTTCTTAAAAGAGTACAGAAATTATTTGTTCATCAGAATTTTTTTTACAAATGGTACAAAGATTTTGACGATCAAATTAACTTTTATACGAGTTTATCATTTTTTTTTTTGTTTTTTGTTTTTTGTTTTTTTTTGTTTTGTTTTTTGTTTTCTCTATCCTTGTTGGGTGTCGATTTCGCCAAGTTCTCTTCTGATCTTACCTTCATATAAATATGTCCATTACGGTGAGTATATTCACCTCAGCTAACCTCTGCATTTTGATAGGGAATTCACTGATATTTGTTGAGGTTTATCCTCTATCCGAAAATAAACTGTTCGTATGGGACATTTGGTTTGCTGAAATGGTGTAAAACAACGAAGCAAAAAGTCAGGTGAGTCAATCAATAGAAATCTTGATGCGACCAATGTCATTTCACAGCATGTTGGGGGTATTCAATTAAAAGATCTGGAAAAAGTGGTAATCAATGAATAAGTTCCTTCACTCGCTTTTTGTTGGACAGTGATCACTAAAAACATCAGAATTTCATAAAGAAAACCAGCCTGTATGCCCCGGGGCATACGCTAATTATAATAATTAGGATTATTTTCAAATTTCAAAATTATTTAGTGAGGGTGATTTGAAAAAAAAAACAACAAAAAAATGTTTCTTCCAGGTAGGTAATAAAGAATAAATGTTCATTTTTTCAGCCCTCTAGCTCCAATGGTGTGGTTTACAAGTAAACCAACTCAAAAACTGGAGAAACTTATGTTGACAGTTTTGGTGTCTAATTACCCACCATGAGATTTCTGCCACATCTGACAATGCTCAGGGATGATTAATTTTGATAAGGCACGTAGAGTTAGGACAGGTTTAGGGATGATTTAAGGTTCTACAAAGAAGCGAATGATAAGAAAAGGTATCAAGCGGTCAAGTATCAGGCATAGCGGACGAGGAACCCCAACCTTCGACACCCAGGAAGGTAGACAAAAGGGATTATTTTTTACATCCCGCCCCCCTTATAAAATTGTTGGTATAATTGATTTGTCGCTTTCAACCATCGAGATATTCAACGATGGATTGCTATAAATCTAGGAAAAACGAGCTGCGGTGAAAGAAACATGGCGACTGAAAATGTCTTCATATTATAGTAGAAATACAGAGAAATTAAACTGACTGACGAACTGGCGAACATACAATGATAACTGCTCAAAAGCATAAAATGTATTTACACAAAAAAGGAAATCAAAACTCTTACGATATAAAAAAAATATATTAAAAAACTTTATTGATTATCTAATTTCAGCATTCATTGCCAAAACACTGGATTGTCTGGAACTGATCATTAAATACTCACGAGAAATAGATTTGTGAGACGCATTTTTAATCCAAAGAATGTTTTCGACTCAAACGGTATAAAGCCTTTGATTCATCGTTGTTTGATGGGAGGAAATAGTTTTCGAAAATGGTCAAATGTTACGAAATTAATTTCTGATAGCTTTTCATGAAAACCGACGAAAAATACCATTTTCGATAATTGTTTCTGATACTCGAGAGAACCTCTACTTCAGTGGTTCTCAAACTGCGTGCTGCGGCACAACAGTGTATCGATACTATCTCCCAAGTGTACCGTGTAAAATACTCAAACATATATTTCGAGTCTTCAACGTTGTCCAATAGAGGCATTATGTCTGTTTTGCTTCCTACACAGATAAGCCAATCTAGTGGTTTTATCATTCGATTTTATGAGATCTGAACCTTTTTAATGACAGATGAAAAGAAAAGGGGTAATGAGTAAGAATATCAATAAACTCATTTAAAAGTCAGATTCATTGATTACTAAAATGTTTTCGTCATATTCATTCCACTTTTACAGTTGGTGTGCAGCATGTCGAATATATTTCTTAGTGGGCTGTCATACAATTAAGTTCGAGAACCACTGTTAGCTGTTTGTTTTTTGTTGTTTTTTTCCCTTCCATGTGAATAAGCTCTCTCAACTAACAGCCTTCTGTTGGCTTCAAAATATTTTTAACGAGAATTTTGCTGTTGAAAAGAATTTAGATCCAAACTGTAATTTGATATCAATTGGGTTGAAAATACATTTACACAATCGCTGATCCGAAATCCGAAAAGCTGGAATTTGGCAACACCAAGTATGACCCCACACTACTCACGCTACCCAGGGTTGCCTCGTTTACTTCAACGGTTGCAATATCAGGCATTGTATAATGCAGTGGAAGTTTTTATATCGAGATTGACTTGGCTTAACCCATGCCATGCAGTTGTGTCACAGTAAGTCCTGCTAGTCAGACGGGCCTCCGCTGTTCATGGATATTTTATTTATTTAAAAAAAAATGATTTTTTGACGTTGAGATCTGTGTAAATGTTTGTAAAAGTTGCTGATAGTCCTATGGGCAACAACGAGAAGCAGAAAAGGATACATATGTTAATATCGATATGGTACCTATACTACCATTACAAAATCCGAAAAATTCCCAGTTTAGATAAGTGTGTGGTCCCAAGGGAATCGGATAAGTAATTGTGTACCTGTACTATTTTCAGTTGTTTCTAATAAGAGAATCTTAAAAGATGATCATGAGCAAACGTTGACAAACAGGTGATTTTTTTTTAATGTCGGTACTTAACGATATTTGAAAAAGATGTCGGTGGGATCTTGATGTTGACATAGGTTTTTAATCCATAATTTTTGAACTTTTTTTTAGCAGTGAATGAAAGAATTCATCGTGGATTTTTGTAATAGCTAATAATGAATATCATTAGGTTGTAGGGGTCCCAGTATTGGGTAGTCGTATTCTAATGGTTGGTCAGTTGGAATTGATAAATTTGGTTATTTTTTTCCAAATACATCAACGGTATAAACCTGGAGTTTTATACTCTCCCTGCAGGGTATAAGATGAGCGTGCACTGTGTCCCAAAATGGGCTTTGATCATCCTCATTTTGTGCAGTAATGAAATGATACTCGAACCATGTAACATTTAGTTTTCTTTTCTTTCGCACGAATGACAAATTTTGAAGTGATCAATTTTTCTTATTTCATACCCTGCTTCCCTATAAAAAAGACGATGAGATCCTTGCAAGTGTAGGAACATTAGTCAAACCGACACCACACCATGTAGATACAGACAAAAATTAACGCCTGAAAATACCAAGTGAACGTCATGCCTATGCGATGACTACCATTGGTCAGAGATGCGCAGTGTGCAGACGATTTTCCCAGTGGACTAATGCAGGCAGCATATGCCATAACATGTGGAATGTAGTTCTGCTCATGCGTATTCCGATATAAATGGCTCCAAGGACCAATGGCGTAGATGGCCACATCTTCACCGGTGTGAGTCCCGTAGAACATAGGGATAGCTGACTGTTGTAAATAGTAATTACTCTCTGAAATGAAAAAAAAAAAAAATAAATAATAATTTAATGTTTGTTTCTTTACTTATCAAGATAATCAGTAAACTTTCCTGGCTTCGTAACATTTCGTGGGGGGAGGGGGTTCTATTATATTTCAAATAAGTGAGAACAAAAATGAGATATTCGTAAAATCATGGTTTGATTTAACATGAACTCTTATGAACCAATTATCTATCTCCATGTAATGTAAATCCTCAAACGAGTTTAGTCATGACATTCAAACTGCAAAATATCTTTACGACATATTTGGAGGGGGCTGAAATCTTGAGGCCCAGTGCAGCTACATTGTCTGTGTGTAAGAGAAGTAAATTCGTAATATTTAATAGAACTCACTTGTTACTCTAGTTCTATGATTCTGATAAAGATTAGAAAGTGTGAAAGTTAAAGAAAGATGAGGCGCAAACATTTGTATCGCTCTATATAACACTTGGTCTAGTGAAGGCTTCCAACAAATTCAAAATTTCTGTACGAATTATTTGAATCTATTCCGTTCTTTTAAGATGAAATACACAATGTAGTTCATAATTGGCGTAAGGTCATAGAAGATGAGGGGAAATACTCTGATGACTGACAATGATTATGCCATGTGAAGGCATCACAAAGTATAAGGCAGTCTGTCCCGCAGACAGTGAAACGATTAGACAGAAAATCCAAAGCTGCACACCAATAACCCTGGTTTTGTCAAAAATGCTAGAAACTATCGCGTGAAATGAAATAAAACATTGTTTTTGAAAATAAGAAGGAAAACATCATTCTGCGCTTAACAATCTAAAAAATGGCCAAGTTAATCATCTTACGAATATCTTTTTCAATTTTATTTACCATCAACATGGAAGTAACTTTCTAGTATTCATTATCTTGATTGTGTGTAATCCATTGTTGTGGACGCACACTTGACTCATCCACTGAAAAGATTGTGCATCGCCAATCTTGCAGGAGAAAGTACTGGCTGAGCCACCGGCTAGTAAGGTAGGCGTTATGAATTGGGGTAGAATCCCAGAATGAGCCCATAAAATGGAGATAACTCTTAAAAATTAAAATGGATTATTCCCCTCTGGAAAGAAAAACAGATTATATGGCTCTGAATAAATTAAATGCATTGAAAATGTTAATTCAATTCTCACAAAATAATACATTTTATATAGTTATATCTCTCTAACCGTAATGATTAAACGTATAAAAGATATATGTCGATTTAATTTTTTTCAAAATGGGAGAAGTCCTGAGGGGAGGGGGGTATCGTCACCTTGAAATACGCAGGTCATGTTATATATTCCTGCTAAGGTTCGTCTAAATCGGTTCCGTGCATAAAAAAGTAACCCAAATTATGCGTGAAAGTATACCTTTCAACCGGAGAGGACATGCACCAATAGATGGGATAAGGGATGATGAACCAAAATTTTTACGCAAGCTTTACTAGTTTCAGTTTGATAATTCCAAATCTTTGAATCAAAATTAAACATTATTGAATCAAGGGTCCGTAAAAATAATATTTTTTACTTGAGAAATTCCATGGGTTTTTAAATTCGTGATTAACATTTTTATAAGAGGATGCTCTAGTAAGATCTTTGTTAATTTTATAGAAACTATTTATTAAAAACTTCATTTTTTATGAATGGTCATTATTGATATAAAACAAACTTACGTGTATCCACTTCGCTTATATTTTCCCGTTTGCCGTCCGAAGATAATTTAAAACCGGGTCCCGTAGAATATAACAAGGTGGTGTAAGGGAGACCATCGGAAGAGCCACCCCATTCAGTCTCATCGACAGCCCCTGAAATAATACCAAGAATGATATTCTGAATGAAAATCGTTAAATCTAAAAAAAAAAAAATGCGTTTGATCACAGTTTTTATGATGACAGATCAAAGAAAGAGATGTAAAAATGGCTTACAGAGAAAGGGATGTAAAAATGGCTTACAGAGAAAGGGATGTAAAAATGGCTTACAGAGAAAGGGATGTAAAAATGGCTTACAGAGAAAGGGATGTAAAAATGGCTTACAGAGAAAGGGATGTAAAAATGGCTTACAGAGAAAGGGATGTAAAATGGCTTACAGAGAAAGGGATGTAAAATGGCTTACAGAGAAAGGGATGTAAAATGGCTTACAGAGAAAGGGATGTAAAATGGCTTACAGAGAAAGGGATGTAAAAATATAGCTAACAGGGAACAAAATGTAAAAATGGCAGACAGAGAAGATTTTGAAAAATCCGTGAAAGAGATGTAACAATGGCTTGCAGAGAAATAAATGTAAAAATTTCTGTGAAAGGGATGTAAAAATGGCTAAGAGAGAGCGAGCGAGAGAGAGAGAGAGAGAGAGAGATAGGAATGGCTGATAGATGATGAAATGTAAAAATCGCTAACGGAGAAATAGATGTAAAAAAATGCCGTGAAAGAGATGTAAAAATGTCTTACAGAGAAAAAGTGAAAAATGGCTGACAGAGAAAGAGATGTAAATAGCCACGAGAGATGAAAAAATTGCTGTAACAGAGATAGTATTTTATTTTATTTCAAGCGTTCATACAATTTGAAAGCTAAATTTGATGACACATCTCACTAACATTGCACCTATGATATATATATTTAAAGGCCTTTAATTGACAGCCCTTAATTTTAACGAGGAACCACACTTGCTATTAGTCAATGCTGGATTAAGAACTCACCAAATATAGGATTGTTTATGGTAGGATAACCGACCAGAGTGAAAGATGCTGAGTGGTCGGCTGTGACAACTACCAAAGTCTCTTCAAGGTCTACAAGGCCAATAGCTTTTTGTATTGCTCTATCGAAAGCCAACGTCTCGTAGAGAGCTATCTTGGCCTGGTTGTCATGATGTCCGTAATCAATGAGGCCTCCTGCAATGAAAAGAAATGAGGGTAAGTAGTGCCCTTATGTTGGCCATGACTTCGGATTCCCCTGGGCTCGACGAATCACGTTACTACTAACTCATCCATTCTCCAAGCTGTAACCAGCTCAACGAACGTGCAACCCCACGATAGAAAGAAATCGTCATCACTAAAATAGTGTATGCTTCTCTGGTGTAGCCTACCATAACCCAATTAAACGTCACTGAGAACCTTACTACCATAACCTTGTACCAGACTATGCTAAACTTATAGTTCACTATAGGCGCCTGCCGTAGCGCTTTGGCCTTTATTTGCTCCTCCACAACAAAAACATGATTTTTCAAATGCTGTTATATCATCTAACAATAATTTAATCTCTTCTATAGAAAAATTCTACAGAAAAAATTATTTACTCTCTTTTTACTCACTCACTTTCTCTTTTCACTCTCCCACTATCTCTCTCCATACTAACAAAACATTTCAAATCTATAAAACCACGCCCGTGAACGCCGTTGACTTAGAATATTCGGAAAAAAAACTACATCAATTTCAACATGATTTTTATTGTTAATTGAGCACCCTATCGAGAACCGCAAATCCAAACGACTTCGAACTTGACACTACAATCTCCAGTGCACGGACCAACATATCTGGTGAATATCAACTTCGAACAATGGCTATTTGTCGAGTTATCTTGGCCCAATTAGGCACGCACGCACGCACACACACAGAGGCATGCACAGAGGCACACACACACGCACACACACACGCACACACACACGTAGATTTCAAAATATACAGTAAAGGTTATACGTGTTGCTGTTAATGTTATGTTTAAAATTTCTATTTGCTACCATTTTGATGTTGTTGCTTTGCACTTCCAGAATAAGACCCCCTCTCCATATGGATAGTGCACATAAAGAAGGCCATAGAATGGATCGTCTGAAACACTGTCGGAGCAACTTAAAGGACAAAAGATTGAGCTCGTTTGTCTGAAAAACTGTTTAAATAATGAAATACCTTCGACAAATAGAAAGAATCCGTTTGGTCCCCTTTGAAGAATCCGAATTGCTTTCTCCGTCATTTCAGCCAAGGATGGCTCGCCTGCTGGTCCTGGATTTCGATCCAGCTCATACGACATGTGGCTCGATGAAAACAGTCCTGAGAAATGAAAGAAAATAATCGATAGATAAACCTACCTTATCATTGTCACTAAAATGGCTTCTTCAAGTTCAATGTTATGATATGTGACGTTCAATATGACACGAAGGTAGGTAACTTATCAAAATTGCTTCCAGAGTGACCTCCCTTTGATACATTTTTTATATTGTAAATTATCTGGAAGTTTCTTAAATTTTTAGTTTAGTTTTTTTCAATTAATGAACAATACATTTTTATTCTATTGAATATAGTTTTGTTGTTCCCTGCATTCCTATGAGTTTCTTCAGATACTAAAGCACTTCTCGTGTAATAAAGTCTAGTAATAGTTTTTATCAGTTTTATAGTTACTCATTCACTACACCTTTCTAGCTTTGCCCTCAGAACTTTTCTGCCGTCAGACCCTTTTACAAAAATGTATTTCTCGTTATCTTTATATTTCAGGATCTTTCAATACTTTCAAATATTTGATTACTGGAAAGATTTTGACACTTTTATGATAGGAATGACTGGATAAATCCTTATCAATTTCTGCTCCTTTAAGTGCAATGGAGCAGTGTTACCCCGGGGAAACTGACCCCCCGCAGCTGGGCCGAGTAATAATAGGAGGGCCTAAGGACGAGTCCAAAGGCCTCCAATGCACGTAGCAAAGCGCAGCCTCAGTAAAACCTCATTGGCTCTATTTATCTACTGTCCCACCACAGCGGAATTTGACACAAGGTCGGGCTTAACGTGAGGGGAAAAAGGAGACACCCTTCCAAAAATGGCTCCAGCCGACGCGGCTACTGTTGAAAAGCGTATCGTAATGACTAGACAACCTCCACCACGAAAGCGTCCACCAGGGGACCTGCTCCTTTAGCTGCAATGGAGCAGTGCTGCTCCGGGGAAACAGAGACCCCGCAGCTGGGCCAAGTAATAATGGGAGAGCCGAAGGACGAGTCCAAAGGCTCCCCAATGCGCTTAGCAAACGCAGCCTCGGTGAAACCTCATTGGCTAACGCTTGCACCGGTGCACTCAGGCTTTGATGCCAGCCACAACACAATCTCCAGTCCATTCGACTGAACGAGACGACAATGTTTGGCACTTGATTTTATCTACTTGATGTCTCACCAAAGATATATTATAAGCGATTTGAATTCGTCGTTTGAATGTGACTGAGAAAAAAACATTTACTAAGGTAGCTATATCTCTAGTACGTAATCGGTTGAATGAGAAGAGACTTTACTTACCTAACAGATAATCTGTGTTGTCCGGTTTGATTTTATCGAACTGTTCTTTATTCCACACATAACTGTGCTTCACTCTCTTTGATTCCTTGTCTTTCTGCCAATTCTTGAACAATAATAAATTAAAAAAAATCATTGAACAATAGTGTATAGATATAAATAAAATGAACGATATATATATATATATATATATATATATATATATATATATATATATATGTGTGTGTGTGTGTGTGTGTGTGTGTGTGTGAAAGAGAGATGTGTGTTCGTCTGTCACGTAATAAATATCAAAACATGGGTGCAGTCCAACTATATTTGACACGCTTACTCAATGGACCTGATGGTGGTGTGTGGGGGGGGTAAAATGAAAAGTTTTGTGAGGATTTTAGCGAGGGGTTTTGTTAACAATGGAACTATAGTACCAAAGTAGGAACTTACTTTCCGTCCATATACATATTTACTTATCTTACATGTCTATACACAAATCCTTTAATGGGTCTAAACTGAAGGGAAAATATCCCTTGGGGTGTAAAAAGTGGAGGGATACTTTTTCCTCTCTACAAAGGGACAAAATTAACGGTAGATATTTTGTCCTTTTAATTTTTTCTCTCAAATACAATATCTCTTGTTTTATGATATGATTCAACACCCCACATATAGGTATGCCAAAAATCAACCAACCTAGCAATCTCATTCACCACGTTATTACCCATAACATTATTATCTTAAACTTCCACCCACTTTTAAAGAAATACCCAATCACCTCAATTATCTTGGACATGTAGAAACAGACCAAACTAAGAATAATCAAACCAACAACTTATGGTTATGTAAAAGTGAACCTTGAGAGAGAATAAAATACTCACAGAGCGGAAACATACCACAAACAGCTGATGTTTTAATAGCATACTGATAAAGAAAATGCATACCCAATATCCTGCTATATTCATAATTTATAACTACCAGCAAACACAGTATCTCCACAAAATGAAACAGAAAAACATAACAAGCAATGATCGACCACTAAACAAAGAAAAGGATAAGATATATAAATAGAATAAGAGGAAAATCCTACACCCTAGAAAAATACCCCCAAATGTCCTTATTAAGGATCTAAAATAAACCCATTCAGTCATCCAAACAGGACAGAAACATAAACGTGTTTGTGTAGCGAATCTTTTACTTAACTATTTACATGGGAACAATAGGAAGTAAGACTGGCTCAGGAGTAAGAGTGTATGTAGTCTTTGTTTATCAATCAGTTAATCCATAAATTAATTAATCGTTGAGCTATACATGGGAAGTGTTCCCATCTTCAGTGGCGTGTGGTTTATGTGTACCTTTCGGTGGTTAAAACGTTTCTGTAGAAAATAGATTTACCATCAGATGTTTTACTTTAGATGGAAAAATTAGAATCAAGGAAGAGGATTCTTTTAGGGTCATCATGATGTGTGGGTCTTTGTTCTGTAAGTGGTGAAGTATGTGCTGGTCTGTGGGAAGATATGATAGTAGCAGCAGTAGTAAGTCTTGGAGAGGCTTAGATTGTGTGGGGATAGTACAGATGATGGGGTAAGGGGGTCAAGGAACTTCATACTTCGTATCCTTACTGATCAAGGAAAGTGTGCTGGTTCTGAGTTTTACAAATTAAATACCATACAAAGGTTTTTATAGGTGAGGGACTGTGTGACTGTGAAGTTCCCAATATTGGATATACATGAAAGCAGATTGAGTTTGGATGTGAGGTTGTTGTTAGAGGGAGGATTATGATCTTGGATATCTGTGTGGATAGGGTTGTCAAGTCTATCAGGAGAGAGAGAGAGAGAGAGAGAGAGAGAGAGAGAGAGGGGAGAGAGTTCTAAGTTTGTTAATACACATATCTCCATGTCTTTCTAGGATTTTTGTCAAGTCTATGGCTGTATTTTTTCTATTTTTTCAATAATTGTGAATCTGGCATCAATGGTAAAATTGGGTCCGGGGGTGCAGAAGTGTCTTATTGAGTCTAATCTTGAATTGCTGCTCAGATTTGCCTATGTATTATAATTTGCATCTATTGCACTCTGACACTATTTCTTATGTTACACGGTTGGAAGAATTTATTGTTTTCAGGGATGTTGTAGTGCGAGACTTCATTGTTTATCGTGTTTATACTAATCATATACTTACGTTTTGGAGTTAGCAGTAGGCGATGACACATGGTTCCACGAATATTACTTCAAGTTCTGTTTTGAGTATGAGGATATCCCATCTCTTGTTGATTATATGTGCAAAGGGTGGGGGTGCTGTTGAAGGTGTTTATAGGTGGTATGCAGTCAGGATTGTTATTGCTTAAGAGTGTAAAGGTTTCTTCTCTGGGCATTGTAGTGGCCTTTTTTATTTGGTTATTAGTGTTTTCTTGTGAATATTATCATTTAGTGAAATGCTGTAGTAAGTTGTAGTTGAGTCTGTTGAGTTTATTATCTGTAGAGCAAATTCTCCTAACTCTAAGTGCTTGTGAAAATGGTAGTTTTTTTTCAGGTGTTTGGGTGGGGCTGATTTAGAGTGAAGATAACTGTGGCTGTCTGTGGGTTTACTGTAGAGGGAGGTTTGGGAGGTTTCTATAACTATCTATGTATATTCAGGTGTCTAGGGAAGCTATGGAGTCGTTACATAATCAAATCTAATCGAACCGTATGCAGAGTTTATGTATGCGAAGAATTTCTTTAGTTCGGCTTCATCTCCTGTGTATACAAAAAGAAATGTGATCTATATATCTGACGCAGAAGATGCAGTATCTATCTATATATATATATTAGTCTCTTTGGGAATCAAAAATGAAAGGAAGCTCTTCCCCCTTCTAAATAGTAAAAATAGACGAGAGAATTTTACTCCCATTATCTAGTTAAAAGAAAAAAGGAGTCCCTTTCCTTTGTTTAAAGGATCTAATGTGAATGGATACGTTTTCTTTTCACTATTTATTCTGGTTCATTTGAGGCTGTCAAATCAAAGATGGAAAGAAGTAAATTCGTTGTTGTAGAAGTTCAAAATTGGACGCAAAGCAGTGGAAATCATGTGATGAGAAATGGATTCTACTCAACTATTAACGGTGGTCTGCACATTGGTTGAACAGAGCTGAAGCATAAAGCACTTCCTCAAACCAAACCAGCATCAAAAAATGAATTATGATCATTGTTTCGTGGTTGGTAAATGGAATCATTTACTATAACTTCTTGATCCCTGGCTAAACCATCCGAGTGTTAAGAGTTGTTAGATGCAAAGGAAACCGAATTGGCGGCTCAAAACCCGACGGAGGAAGTTTTTTTCCCTCACAATGTTACATGCTTTCAAACTATTTAACCTTCAAACCTCCCAGAAATTTGCCCATTTTGATTGAAAAAAAGGGCTTTCGGTTTGTTTGGTTTGAGCTGGGGCTATTTACAATGTAGTTATAATGCTAAACTGGACCCTCATTCTCCATAGGGAAACTGCAAATGTGGACTGCTCTTTACGTCACTGCTAATGTAATTTTGGTCAAATTTTGAAAAAAAAAAAAACATTGTCAATTGGGAGGGGGGGTTTGCATTCACATTTTGCATTTTTTGTTGTTTTGATTTTAAAAAAAATCTTTTTTCACGTCTTAGGGAGGTGTTCTACCTACGATACCGTTATATTGCTAATATATATATATATATATATATATATATATATATATATATATACATACATACATATACATATATATATATATATATACATATATATATATATATATATATACATATATATATATATATATATATATATATATATATGTGTGTGTGTGTGTGTGTGTATGTATGTGTGTGTGTGTGTTTATCCTTATTTTCCGAACGATTCACGTAGACCCAATCATTGTTTTGTAAGCAATTGTGTGCTTTTTGCGGGACTAGGATGCTTGCCCGACGCCCAAGATTGTGTTGAGCTTCAAAGAGATTTCTTTTTCCTTACGAACTGCTGGAATCTGGACAAACTGTTTCTGCGCATTGTTACACCGATCAGTTGGCTCATTCGAATGATGCATTGAAACATTTCAAAATATTGGAAATGGTGATGCGACGAATTTATATGAGTAACAGATTTTGTCAAAAACTGCAAGCAACTTTTGCTCGAAGTCAATTCATTTTTTAACAATGATAAATATTTCTGACCTTGATCAAATTTCGACCGTCAAGTCGTCCATGTTTTCGATCTTCTTTGCCAGTCAGTGGATCCTTCACATTTACCGGAAGGAAACTTCGCCGTCCGCCACCCAACAGAACCTTACGGAAGGAAGAGGGAGAGACAATTATATACTAGTATATTAATCACAGTGAAGTTCAATTTAAGAATCAATTCGATCAATTTTTCTGTGATCCCATTCCACGACCGCTGTTGTCTAAAAATCAGACTCCTAGTCGGCAACAAAATAAAGAATGAAATATCTGGCATAGACGAAGTACCAAAAGAGGAAAACGACAAAAACGAACAGATAACCCTTTTTTTTTAAAAAACAGCGGCCGTTATCAAATGATGTCAAAAAATTCAAGAATATTTGTTATTAACTAGTCAATTTCCGTGAAAGAAAATCACGTATATATTTGAATTATTATGGATTCTAGAAAATAAACTATTGAACAGGTTTCAATGAAATGGTGCCTAGTTTCAAATGGTGGGTACGATAGATTTTTATTGGCAACATCATTATATCTAAGTGGAAGAGTCCATTGTTACGAAGAGAAAATAATAATTTTTATCAACTTCCCATTGACAAATTTCAAAGCAGGACTGACAATTGCGGGAAATTATTCTATAAATCATCTTATAATGATTCACTAAATGTCCGTCCATCCGTCTTTCCGTATGTGACTGCCTACAGTAAAAACTGCTCAACATAACCCCATGACATTTTCTGTGCGTATTTCTGTGAGCCCTTGGCAGGTTTTTAGCAAGTTAGATTTTGGAAATAGCCTCCCAAATTTTTTTCAGGGTGCGTTGATCGATTCACAATAGAAAATCTATATTGAAACGGATACAATTTTTGTTCCTTGGGCTAAAAAAGATTCGACTGACTGATGGCAATTTCATAGAGAGTCGAAGAGCGTTTAGTTACTTTGATCGCTTCTCCGGAGCGTGACAGAGTCAGAGGAAGAACAGTCTAGACATCTCTCACGCTCTCTTTCTCATTCATAATCTTACAACATTTCTATGCAGGCGACATTCGTTCTCTTACTGCCTCCTCTCTAAGAACTCTAGCTCTTACTTTCCCCTCACTATAAGCGTGGGTCTTGATTTTTCTTTTGCTGTTAATAACGACTTCTGCTTTGAATAAGACCCAGTCTTTTCTTTAGGAAAGATGTATTTACACTGAAAGCATACAAAAAACAATTAGAAATAGGAACAGCCAATAAGAATATCTAGGATTTTTTTTCAATAATTGAATGAATACTCTTGAACAAAATAACTTACGTTTATCTTTACATCAACTTTCAACTTTAAAAATGACTTATGAATTGCTCAATGGTTACATTTTGTAAATCTTAAGTTAGAATTTCTGTACAAAATATCCTAAAATCTTACAATACACGTGAATTATTTCGATAGATCTTATCTCCAAAAAGTTTTATCGATTTACTTTTCGTCTATAGTTTTGGAAATAACCGACCTTTCCGATTGTAAGGTTTCACACACTCGCCCAATCCATATTAAAAACGGTGCGCAAAAAAATGAAAATTGGTGATTTGATTTATTCAAAACAATTAGTTTAATTAAACTAGACCAAATACTCATCCAACGGATGGAGAAAATTGATGTCCAGAAAAATGATGTATGAATTAAAAAGATAGATTGGTGGAAATCAGACAGCATTTTATCTTTTAAAGAAAGAAGAGAATTACTGGAAGAAAAACAGAAGTAAATACATCAATTTGAATTATGTTGTTATTATCATCAGTAGACTAAATACCCTCCCTAACAGGCGGAGTAAATTGTTGTCCAAAAAGGAATCTATTAAATTTAAAAAAATCGATGGATGGAAACCAGATAGCATATAATTTTTCAAAAAGGAAATTACTGGGAAAAAAAAGACAAGTAAATACATCAATTTAAATTATTTTTTTCTACTGTTTACTTTACCTTAATTGTTGTTGCTTTTCATCGCAACTTAACTCGAACTAGACACAATGAGTAAGAAAATAAACAGCGAGGATTAAAATAAATAAGTTTCATTTAGGAATCAAATTCATAGCCTACAATTATAAAATAATCCAGCTCACTACTTTCTTGATGAAAACAATTTTTAGCTCTCTTGTTGTCTGGCCAAAAATTAATAATCACCCAATTAATTTATACCGTTTTCATTAAATCGTGTCACAGCGTACCCTTAATTCTACTTCTCCACGGCCTCGTCGTCGAAGTCAAATAAACATTTTGCATGGATCTGTGTTTTTTCATACATCATCAGGGTCAAAGACCCCATTTAGGCCTTCCGCATGAACTAGATCGAAACCCGACTAGAGAGGGTTTTCAGTCAGCAAATGTTCGTCCATCTGTGTTAAGATAACAAGGACGGACAAAATTAGGGCCACAATTTACCTTTGGTTTAAAAAAAGGGACCATATTTTTCAAATTTTAGTCGCCGAAATTTTTTATTAAATGTGGGGTCTGCGTTTGCATTCTCCAATGATCGGTTATATGTATCCAGCTATATGACACTAAAAGTTTGAAATGATGAATTGTAGTCATTGGTAACGATCAAGATAACCCTAAAATACATTTTTGATCTATCATTAGGGCCAAATGCTCCATAAGTCTTCTGCAGTGGCTCTTTTCTGACTGCTCTGTCATAATAATTCATGTGATGGAAATACCATACAACTGTTCTTGCACTGATTTCAATACATTCTATTGCGTATACAGCCTTGTAACCGGGTCTTTTTTTAATCCTCCATCTCATCACACAAAGACTATATTCTGATTGCTCAAATCGATCTGAACTAAATGCAGTAGTTCATTCTCTTTCATTTGAGAACTATAACATCATGTGATTCATACCTGAAAGCAGAATTTTAATTTTCGATTCTGATCGCCATATTGTGTTTACCACCTAGTATTACTAATGCCCACCTGATGACGAAAAGTGAAGAAAAGACTAAAGTTAATAGTGAAAATGCTTCATTTCAGTGTTTAGATAATTTAAGACTATTATAGGTATTTACTTAGTCGAATTCATTACGGTGCAAAGCCACAACTTGAAGCTCGATGATATAATTCACAAGGCTGTGAATTTAACAATGACTTGCTTTTGTCGATTGAAATAGCGCTATAACGGTTATCTTAAAAACTTGAATCAAGTCATTCACAGTTTACCATCATCTACAGCAATTTGAAAAGGAACTTAAAATTGATCAATTGCAAAGGTAAGGTGTTCCACCACGATAATAGCCCCATACTGCAAAGATCGCATTTACCATGATCAAAGAGCACAGTTGGAAAAATATGCACTTTTATATTTATGTCCACCTCATACAGCTTCTTTTTTTTAAAGCTTTCTTTTCTTCTGTAGAATTTTTCTAAAAATCTACCAACCTTTAGAAATTTCTTCGATAAAGATTTCTTAAAGATCTAGCCACTTTTGATCACTAAAAAAGGTCAGTTAGGTGATTTGGCACGTGAGTGGTGGCAGCCACTGACTCTCCATCTATTATCTCCCTTGCCGAAGATCATTTTTTTTGTCAATTCTTAACAAAAGCAAATTTTTACCAAAATTATTCATGAAAATGGAAGTTCGAATTAATCATTGTAAAACATCGAACAATCCAATTACTCAGATTGAATAAAGTCCTCACTGAACTTACCCGGATGTAGCTGTTTTGCTCAACCAATTGGCGCGCAATGTCCTGGCAATTTCCTGTTACATTGATCATGTCATTGTCTGATTCCCAATCACGATCGGCGATGTGTGAGTAAGATGCAGCTGGAGAGGCATGAGTAATTCGTGTATTAGTGACCACACCTGTTAGTTTACCTGGCAAACAAAATAATAACAAGGTCAAAAAAGAAATAG